>JAMAGY010000005.1:600000-994848 GCA_023626415.1 Penicillium sp. S1701 | reverse complement strand
CCACCGTTGGTTTCCCCCCCCCAAAAAAAAACCGTCTTCGGCCCCCGCCCGCCTACATTTTTTTTTTTTTTTTTTTTTTTTTTTTTTTTTTTTTTTTTTTTTTTTTGATTCGTTCATTTCTGTGACTTGTGCCCTCATGAATCGATCGCCATAGAAACAGCTGCGAATCCCTGCTGATATCATTGTTGATGGCGCGGGTGAGGTGTCGCTCAAATATTTTTTGAATTTCACCCGGGCGGCGAAAAAAAAAAAACATAATGAAACGGTACCACCATCACATCACAGTCGAACTTGGCACGCTCCCTTATCCCTGTTTGCACCCTTACCTTACGTTCTTTTTGTTAACGGTCTAGAAAACAACCTTGTAACCCAACGCAGGGGTACAGTACCTCGGCGAGTAGCAAATCCGGAGGGAAGGGGTTAATTTTTAGTTGCCCTGTTGCGAACCATTTCGCACATTTATGAGTTCTACGAGTGCTGATGGTGCCTGCAAAACTCTAGATCAAATACGGCTAGTCTGTCATATCTTGACGATTTGCATTGGACGTTAATTCTCCGAGAGGGTACCAATGCAACTTTTAGTGCCTTCGTTGAAGCTCGGTTTATTGAGATGGCTTGAGGAGCACCATATATTGTAAACCTTCATATGGGGGCACGCCACGCCATAGTGTCTACTAGTACAAACGCATGTGTTCCCGTCGCCTTGTGCATGCCTACTGGCAGGCAAGACTACTAATAATTGGGATCCTTGATTGGAGATAACCATGAGCTAGACAGCAGGCCACAGTCGCTGTAATTCATATCCCCGCCCCAATTATAGATACTGTGCGCCGTTATACATGAACAGGAAACACTGAGAAAACAATGGTCCCGTCTATAATATTAAATCGGACAGCGCTGGTGCTGGAGGGTCACCAGGACGAGGCATAAAGCAGGCCTGGCGTATAGCTGGAGGCAGACAAGAGCAGTTGTAGGCTACTTTAGACACAAAACTAGTACGTTCTCATGACCCACTCAAAACGAAGTGTTTTTACGAGTAAAAAGCATGGATGGAACGGATTCACAACAAATGCCATGCTGTCTGCGAATGATGATTTGGAAATTTGCGGAGATCCTTTAATCGACGCCATGTAGCCCATGATGCAATTCAAGATACGAGAAACCCAGGCATTAGTAGCCCGACGTGTCCGATGTCGAACCAGCCTTTCAAAGGCCATGTGTTCGCACAATACTGGAGCTCGATACGTATTAGATTCCGATTATAGATAGCATGTATAAAAGTATTCTTCAGTTAACAGACGCCCTGATCATCCCATCATCCCTGGTTGGGTGGCTTGGATGATCCAGGCAACGTTTGAGGGTATCCTGTGACACCCTGAAAATGAGGCCCGATGGCCATTGGGTCTTCAAAATTTGAAATCTGGATTTGAGCTATTTAATCAGATGCGGGATCTGACGTTCATCCTACTTCATCGGTGGAGAACGACCCAGAGCAAAGGAGAGCAACAACGCCCGAGTTGCAGCCCGATCACCTTGGTCCCGGCATTTACCAGAAAACTGGGACCAAGGCGCCAATGCCGTTGTGGTCAGTGCAGGCTTGGAACGTTTCATCGAAAGTCGGTGAACATTTGCCTTCTTCCCAGCAGATGAAAATGTTTCCGGGGAAGCGGTGGGCGCGGTGTCAGATCCGATATAACAACGCAAGGGAGTATTCCGAGACGAGGGATCCCCGCCACCCGAGGCTCTGATAGACGCGTGGGAAGACTGCGGTTGGGTTTATTTCTTATCGAAAAGTGCCGGGTCCTAGGCCTGGAATTTAGATAAATGCGACCAATCCGAGCATATATGCCTAGGATACTGCAAAGTCCCCAGCAGCTGCTTTGCGTCGCTTCCGTGCATAATGCAGCGCGTCTTGAGTTCCTTCTGCCAGACACGCCTCAAGTCAGGCGAAAACAGGGCATCTTCATCTTCAGGTCCAAATCGAGCTCAGAGAGAGACTGTTCGTTGAAGAGGGTTGAGTTGTCGCGGTAGAAAGTGGTTAGTGTGTTTCAGTCGCCTATCGTTCTAGGCACACCTGGGGCAGGCAGCCTCGCTGGGGCATGCGGGCGGGCTAGAATGGAGTTATGATATATACCCCTCGCGACCCAGGTGAGGGTGAGGGCGTTTCACCAAGCGATGAAGTTCAAGATATCATTTTCTCAAATACCGTAGGGTACAGTGAAGTGGGTATTTTGCGAACTCATCGACAGGGATTGTCGCATGATTGAATGCGTGCAGGAACCTCGGTGAATTGGTCTGCAGGCAGCCGCTAGTATAGCGACACGCGAAAGCGACGATTCCTTACACCAAGCCCATTTTGGAACCCACTTTTTTTGATTTTAGTTTTCTGTTCATCTGCTCCACCAATCTTCGATTGTTTTAACCCAAAGCATGGGATATAAACCCACGCCCACCCGTAAACCCCCAAGTATCCCCGCTACTGGGAAGCCTGAGAACCTTTTCGGAGTCCGGAAGCTGAACTCCTGCGGAACAAACGTTAGTACTTTGTCTTACACATTTTACACATACCCTCTCTCTTCCTCTCTCTCTTCTCTCCTTCATTCATCTCCTCCCTCCTCTCTCCCCTCCTCCCCGATTTGCCCGATCAGCCATCTTCCCCACACCCTCCAATTCCGCCGCCAAATCCCGACAACAAAAAAAGTTGTCAGCAGTGCCCCCTTTTCTAGAGAGTTTTGATTTGGTTCTTTTTGAGGCCGCAAAATTGGGCAAGGAAAGAGTTTATTAGCTAATACATCAGAAACACAAATACAGACTATGGGTAGCCAATAAAATACTATTATGGCCATGGCAAAACCACCCAGTAAGGAGTTGACGAGGTGCATGAAAAGCGAGCCCCGATTGGACCAGGCCTTAAAAACTGTGAGAGGGACATATTATTACGAGTCGTCGGGGTGAGTCCACATCCAACTACTCGGTTCTAATCTGCCCCTCTCCGCTTCTCACATATACGATACCATTTTAGGCGATCGATCCGTCGTCGGATCCCTGACGAGTACCTCTCGGAGCTGTCAATGGCCAATCCCATACATGCACCGGTCAATCCCCATTTCCCCAGTGGCCAGCCACCTTCGGGGACTCTTGACGATTGCACTCTGGAAACTATCAGCAGTCGTGGTGGGCGGGTGACCAAACAATCCTCGCCTCGCACAAGTGTAGCCCGATCTGACAAACGGCACCGCAAACATCATTCTCATTCACAAACGCCGCGGGGTCGGCGAACACCTTCCAGTCAACTAGTTCACTATGAAGACTCTGTGGGTGTTTCGCCGTCGGGGGAACCCAACTACTATTCATCTAGCTCTAGAAGTCCCCGGTTAGAACTGAAGAGAACTTATTCCAGCCCGATGGTCTTGCCAAACACGAATCGGAAGACAGATGGCAATGTGAGCATGGGAATAGAGGAGTTCCCACCGCCACCGACAAGCAGGCATACTCCTACTCCACCAACCCAATTGAAAGAACCCCAGCCGCCGGGTGAGAAACAATATGATATGGTCAAACAGCTGAAGACTAATCCAATAACTCATGATCAATTGGTTCCAGAGGTGCGGAGCATCTATAGAGGGCTTGCAATGGTGGAGGAAAAGTGCATCAAATTGGACAAGCAACAATCCGAATCAAAAGAAGATCTTTCTCCCGTTCAATGGCAGGCCCTGATCTCTATACATACCACATTACTTCATGAGCACCACGATTTCTTCTTATCATCGCAACACCCTGTCGCTAAAACCGAACTCACGGAGCTCGCCGAAAAGTACTCAATGCCGGCTCGCATGTGGCGATATGGAATTCATTCCCTACTCGAACTGTTACGACATAAACTCCCGGCATCTGTGGAGTATATGCTGCATTTCATTTATGTCGCCTATAACATGGTAACACTGCTGTTGGAGAATATTCCATATTTCAAGGAAACATGGATTGAATGCCTCGGTGATCTAGCACGGTATCGAATGGCTATTGAAGAATTGGATATGAGAGATCGGGAGGTCTGGGCTACAGTCTCACAATATTGGTACAACCAGGAAGCAGACATATGTCACGATGTTGGTCGAGTTCAGCACCATCTAGCAGTTCTTGCCCGTCCTGATCCTTTAGCGCAACTTTTCTATTACACCAAAGCGTTGCTCTGTCAGCGTCCCTTTCAAAATGCCAAGGAGAGTATCAAGCTTTTTTTCAGCTCTTTCCGTGACCAATCACGACAAGATCTGATGCCTGCGGCGTTGATCGCCACGCATGATGTTCTTTTCAACTTGAATGATGAATCATCTGAACCTGAAAAATTCATCCCATTAGCAAACAACTACTTGTCTCTTTTGCGACAGGAGATCCCCCATTTTGAGACACAAGGGCAGGCAGGAGCCTTTGTGATGTCTAGTAATTTGGCGGCAATTCTCCAATATGGAGAAAAAGAACATGACTTGGCGTTAGAATTCCCGGGACGCAAATCTCAGACCACGGCTGTGGAAGCTTATGAATTGGCACTTCATTGGACTACTCCCGCATCTCCCGAACACGATAATGCGGAACCGATACCCGATCCAGTCGAAATAACCTCGAAAATATCCTCGCTGGTTGCGTTCAATGGAAGCGCACTTGCTTTTCATTCGCTGGCTGTCTTTTTAGACCACTCGGAAGATCCCAAGGCCTATGCGGGCATTCACACTGCTTTATCTTTTGTGTGGTCTTTAGCAATTCATCCACTCGCGATGGAAAAACACGAGCCGATGATACCCTGGGTAAAGATCACACGGTTCCTGAACACGATAAGTCGCCTTAAAACGGATTTTGAGAAGGTTGAAGGTGCCTCGCACCCCCGATTTCCTGAAGAAAATGAGAGAATAAGGGACAGGAATAGTATCAGGATAGAGATGGAGAGAAGAGAAAGAGCTCGAATGGCTGGAAGAAGTGGCGAGGGACAGTTTGAAAAATTGGAGCCTGAGATTCCGAATCACTTGCCAGAGGATTTCTTAATTCGTGGTCAAGTGTGGAGTGGATTGTATTACCCGGATGGCTTTTTTGAAGGGGGACCTTTAGAACACGACAGACCTTTTGTCGACCGTGAACGTCTAGAGCTGGTGAGACGCCACCGGTGTCTTTGGTTAGGCGTTCGACTATCAAGGGTTTGTGGCATTTTCCATCATATGGATCGTCTTCTCGAGTTTGAAAGTCAGGGCTGACAAAACCTCGATATTATAGTTCAACCGCTGGATAACGTACGACCGGTCTAGATCAAATATCTTCGAAACAACATCACTCACGAACGGATATGCTCCATTTGCGGAAGTGTGCGGCGGACTCAACAGCAGTGCTGTTGAAAGAGAGAGCACCGAATATCCCCAGAATATAGCTGATAGATTATCTGACATGGAATTTGATATGGGGGGAACTTGAAACATACACTTTCGTTTGGACACATCGACTGTGTTCTTTGAAAGGGCCTTGAAAGGGCCTTCAAAGGGCCAACATGGGAGGAAATAGCTCCAGGAGACCTTCTCTTGCCCGAATGGGTCTACATTCGACAACTAGCAACATTATCGGACCATAGACCTTTCTTTTGTGCTTTCTTTCCTTGCGTACACGGAGTCAATCAATGGAATAGTCATCCGACTACTCGACAGATCAGAGAAACAGTCTCCAGGCCACACGGAATGGATCCCCAGCTCCAGGAATGTCCTTTTCTGAAACCAGGATTTCACTTCTCCGAAGTGATTGCAAAACCTTCAGGACCTTCTATTTCAACCCAGACCGGCCTCTTCTCAAGGCTCCACTTTGGATATAATGCCTATATTGGATAAGACCCGGACCATGGAGCCCCTGGAACTGGCCATGCATTGGACAAAACCTTGACTGGGATCCTTGTTTATTTCCAGCACCTGGATTTGATCCCGTGGACGCCTCACAGCTGTCATTACCTTGGGGATGTTGATCTTGGAAGGGGATATCAAAATTGGACTGAGATGGGCATTGCGAGCAGGTAATGATGCCGTTTTAATGTGAAAAATCTTGAGAAAGAGAGAACGATGCTGACCATACTATGAAGCTAGCAAGATATATGCAAGAGTTAGTGAAAACATGGCCTGTGCTGGAGTAGTTGATTGAGTGTGTTGTGTTGTGTTGCTTTTCTTCTTTTTCTTGTTTTGTTGTTGTTCTAAGTTACGTTGGCCATTGCATCCGAAATATCCAAGCTTGTATAGCCTCTAACTGCGAGAAAGATTCCATGGAATAAGCCTGCATCAGGGAGTAAGTACATTTTCAGAAAAGAGTGTATCGCTCTTGAGCAGTGCAGAAACCATCGAGGTATGTAAGGGAACCATCAGGCTGGTCCACCCATGCACTTCACCCTACCCCCCCGTGATATCAAAGTAACACCTGCAACGTGTAAGGACTACAGTTGAAGCTCAAAAAGCATCTTTGAATACTTCTGGAAGATGTGTTTGTTGCAACAGAGCGATACTATGGGGAAGCAGGCATACTACGTAAGTTTGGACGTAAGCTTAAGAGAATCTCCACTCTGATAGCTTGACTTGCCCACGCGCTGCAATTTCGTAAGTGATATTCTTAGCTATGAGTTTTTTTTGAAGGGAATTAAATAAGCTATTCTTTGTTTTCAAGCAGCTGCCCTACGGCCTACGCAATATTTAGTTCGTCGAAAACGAGGCTACGAGGCTAGAATGTAGAATATAGCTACCAGCATATACACTATGGGATAGCTCCACAGTTTTGGCAGACAGGGCAAAGATGTCACAGGACATGGTAATTGAAGTTAAAATTGAATTATGCTAAATTCCACGATCCTGACAAATCACTAACAGAGTCGACCAAAAATTAAATCAATCATGTTGCATTCAAACTACAGAGCAAAAAAGCGCCGTGGTGACATTCCCCGCAGGTTGGGGCGCGGCAAGCTTGCGCGTTTCCGAAAGGCCAAGCTGGCGACTTGCAATCATCGATGCCACTTACTCCTCTTCCTCTTCGCAGCCTTTAAGGCCCCCTCCTCGATCTTCTTGCTATTTTTTCGCATGCGTCAATTCTCCCTACTCCATCGCATGGCCGAGTAATCGTCTTTCTCCATATCCCCAGGGCATCCCTCGCGTTTCTTCGCATTTCCCCCGTTGCTTGTCGCCCGTCTCCGCGTCCCGACTACCCCAAACCACCATCCTCCACGATGGCGGAATCCTGGGGTGATATCTGTCGTCAGTGCGTGAGCACAGTGGCTGAAGTTCCAACTTCCGTATTGCTTGGTTCTTTTCTCGCCACGGCCCTTGGCGTGTTTGTCCTGGTGAGTACCTCTTCTGCCACTCCCCGCGCATAGCTGTATTACCAGCCATTGAGGCGACACACCCATACCAGAGCGATTCCCTGACCCAATAATTTCTCTCCACTTCAGTTCTACCTCTTCCTCTCGTTCGTCGCGCCGGTCCCGCGGAAACCCCTCCCCGAAGAAAAGAAGTATAGGACCCTATCGAAAGATGGAGACATTACAGCCCCCGAACAGCTCCCTTGCTGGTATGATGCGCTCGAATCTCACAAACAAGCTCACCCAAACGAAAAGCACACCTCCATCGAACCAGCCGAACTATTCATGTCAGTGGTGGTTCCCGCCTACAACGAGGAGGACCGGCTCTCGGGCATGCTTGAGGAAGCAGTCGATTACCTGGAACACATGTACGGCACAGTGAGCAACGGGAACGGAGCCTCTGTTGTTGAAACGCGGTCAATGCGTAAGCGCAAGCCTAATGGAGACGGTACAAACGGTCACGCCATGAGTTCGGGATCGGACCGAGGATGGGAAATCATCATCGTCTCGGACGGCTCGACTGATCGGACGGAGGAGGTGGCGTTCCGATTCGCGAAAGATCACCAGCTCTCTTTACACCCGAAAGGAACGGCGGGGCCGTGGACACCCCAGGTGAACGAGGGCGTGCATATCCCGCCTGGAACCATCCGCGTCGTGAACTTGACTCAAAATCGTGGAAAAGGTGGCGCGGTGACACATGGCATGCGCCATGCTAGGGGGCAATATGTGGTTTTTGCCGATGCCGATGGAGCAAGCAAATTCGGAGACCTGGGAAAACTGGTTACTGCCTGCCAGGAGATCGAGGATACAGAGGGTCGTGCCGTGGCTGTTGGGTCCCGAGCGCATATGGTTGGCAGTGAGGCAGTTGTTAAGGTGAGTTACAGCTTGGCATCACTTTTCCCTCTTGTCGCAGGGGGAGAAGAGGGCGCTGGTATTGAAATATTCAAGGCTAACGAGCTTCGGTATAGCGATCCAAGTTGCGCAATTTCTTGATGCATTCCTTCCACTTGATCTTGTGGCTTATGACGCCGCCCAAGACTGCCACCGTGAAGGATACGCAGTGTGGGTTCAAACTCTTTACCCGCGCTGCGCTGCCTTATATCGTACCATACATGCATTCCGAAGGCTGGATCTTCGATGTTGAAATGCTCATGCTCGCTGAATTCGCTCATATCCCTGTGGCCGAAGTGCCTGTTGGATGGAGAGAAGTGATGGGAAGCAAGCTGAATGTCATCTACGACAGTATCGGCATGGCTTGGGGGCTGGCTGTTCTGCGAGCGGCTTGGTCGCTAGGCGTGTACAGGCAGAGGTGAGATCTGGGCCGTGCTGGTCATTCGACCTGTATGCATCATCTCACCATTGCGTCGTTTTTTGCTCCGTCTCTTTCCCTAATATGGCTTTTTTTTTTGGCCAATTCATGTGTCTTCCCAGGGCCATAGGTCCTTATGATCGTGTTTACACGCCTGGTCGAACACATTGGTTGCCTTTTTAAAGCATATATGTATATACATATCAATACCACATGGATAATTATTCCAGAAACCCTGATACTCCCTTATCGTCTCTCTTGTTAAAAAAATCCTTTGGTCCGGTGAACTTAGGCTTGGGTCCGCAAATGATGACAGGGAGTGGAACCACCAGGATCAGCCCAGAAGCCGACGATCGCCGTTCTTCGATTCCTCTGGTCGAGGAGCCTTACCTGAATGGTAAAAATACCTTCATCTTGAGATTCACTGAGGTCATTCATTACATAACTTCATCAAGCCTTCAAGCCTTTGGGCTTCGCTCATCATAACTGCGATGACGAAGTTGTGTAACCCTAACCTGCATTCTAGTCGTAATACTACAGCATCGCCAAATCAGATAGAAAGGGTTCGGGCCACCCCGCCTGCGGAATTGTTCAATCTGCATCAGATGCGTGAAGAAGCATAATTCTCATATCTTCCCTCCGCTGATCTCCCATATCCTGGCGTTTGGAATGTGGATGGGATGCGAGTTTATCCAAAAACCACACCACCGGGTCCTTTGCCCCAATTCTTGTTCAACCCTCCATTTCACCCTGTTTATCCCGATCCGGGCCTGATCTTCCCTGATGTCCTCTCTTGTCAGAAGGATCGATGTGATCCCGGTGTAGTTCGACTGGCTTACATCCTGGCGGAAAATCTCCGTATGCACTCTTGGCTTTTTTAGTCTCGACCTACCGCGTCCAGTGCATCTCAAGGTCCGGGATCAATTCCTAAAATGTAGTCACGCATGATGGAACACGATCATTTTGACTGATGATGTTACCACCGCGATCTCATCGTTGAGGGCGTTTCTATGATGAAAATTTTACATGAAGGGAGTGGTCGATCAGGTGCTCTCACTGCAGACCGGTACTTCGCCGTATTGTTGACGGTTCTAGTGTCTTGGCCCGGGGAGGTCAGCCCACGACTCTGTGGAAAGTCTCCGTCGGCTTGCCGGGTAAAATAGGTGGATCAGCTAAACGATAGGGTACAGGAGCTTAAGATTAGATTTTCAGTGAGACCATGTGTCTTTTAAATCACCGCTATGACGGGATTATGGGGAGTTTAAATTGCCTCCACGGAAGAAAATACTCCTTGTTGACGAAGGCGTTCGATGCCCAACGAGTAGAGGGGCTCAAGCTTAATCGAAATACCTGCATATCTACTTTGTCTTGGCTGTGTATGACGAGGTCTTGGGGAAAGAATTGTGAAAGGGCTTATAAAGGAAGCCGCTTTGCCCTACTCGTGTATCCCCTTCCCTGACTATCAAAAACGAAAATAACCTCGAAACTCCCCAGTCAGCGGGGATATGATAATTCAAGTTTGGGGTTTCCGTCCTCTATCTATTACCTCGATATCAAGGCGGCCCTTCATCACTAAACCTCAACCTACGATCTATTCCCATCAAAAATGGAACAAAGTCGAACCAAAACACCCTCCATGAGGACATCTTTCTTACATTTACCACCAGAGCTCCGCTTAAAGATTTACGAGGAAGCTCTTGTTTGCCCAAATGATTACACAGATCAACCAATGATCGTGATACAAAATCGGGGTAACGCTTTTACGACACGGGGCAGATATAGAGCAATGTCAATGTGCCCCAGCTGGGAAGGCAACGACGGCACGGCACGCAAGCTGTTCGGCCTCAATCATCAAATCCATGACGAGGCTGAGGATTTCCTATATTCCCAACATACATTATTCTTCCGCCACTCTTTCGACCTCGATCGAATAGGCGAGTTCCTCGACACGCTGAGCAGTACCGCACGCGACCAGGTCCGCAGTGTCGGATTCGAAGTGTTTTTCTTCGTGCACGCCGAAGCAGACGTCCCCAAGCGTACGATGAAGGAGTACGAACGTGCTGGGGAGCTACTTGCAGAGAAACTTCCCCGGTGGAAGAGTGTTCTCTTCTATCTCGACCCGCGATTTTACTACCCCTCCACGATCGCGGGTGGTAGTAAAGCTGCTGCCCGTGGTGTACTCAGGCTTGCTACTCGGTTTGGGGCGTTATGCAAGGATGTCAGTTTTTCCCCACTGCCAGATTGCGACCACCATCTCCTCAAAGAGGCGCAGCAGATCGTTTGGCGAAGCAGTTCGCCGAAGCGGCGTACTTCGGGTGAGGGTCGGCGATCGGCGAAGTATTCTTCACGGAATGCGGGTTTGCATGAGCTTGCAGAGTATAATTCTTCGGTATTACTTAACCCGCAGTGACTATCTGCCGATTGCGTCCATTTGTTGGTAACCGGGGGGTGATTGGTGGATCTACAGCATTTGCTGCGTGGCATGTTGATCTTGGCGAATATGAGGACGTCAAGAGTAGGAGGGAGGGGTTGGGGTCGGCTATTCTAGTTTGAGGGTTGGGTGGACTTGCATTATTTGGAGGTCTTTGCATTCAGGTTCTGCAGTATGACATCTGAGCGTTCAATTCAAGTTTCACGTTGATTCTTCGGCCAAATCCTTTTTAGCCCTCCTTACTAGTAGTTCAAGTTCATATAGAACTCGACCTCGAGATTCTATCGAATCCATAGTACTCGCTATCTTAGCATGATTGTGCCCAGCACCTTGGGATATGCTGACGGCTTCGGGCATATGAGCGATGGATCTTCTTCTTTCCCTTTCATGCATCTATACTATATACTAGTTGTATATATTCTGCTTTACACTATTACCTATCGGATACAAGTCAATTTTTTATGCAACTATCAGTGCTCGTGCACTATACACTATTGAGTCATTGTCAAGCATGAACTTGAATATGCGAGTTGCTGGGTGCTTGTATTTGGTGTTGTCTGGCTGTCTAAGGGTTACCTTAGACTCTCTCCACCTTGGTTGGAGGCTCTTGTCTTATATTCCTGTGAATATGTCTAGATTGATAAATCGCCCATATAACAAAGGATACTGTGGTATGTCCAATCCACTGTATAGTTCCAGCCAATCAGAATCGCCATACATACCAGGTGACCATGACATCACCCGGCATCCAATCCAAACAGCTTCACCAGCTCGACTTCCCCAACTTCTTGTACTTCACCCCCTTCTTCTATTCACACTCAAACACCGTTACACAACCCCAATCAACATAAATCACCTCACCTACCCACAATGGCATTCCCTCTCTTCTCTCCCCCCTCTACAATTCTACGTCTCGGCCTGGGCGTGGGCCTCGGCATCTCCGCTGCAACAGCCTTCCACCCCCTCTCGCCCTTCCGCGCCGCCCCAATGCAATGCCAATATGGCGGACCGTACACACAGACCAACGGCGACACAACTTGGGCCGTGAAGCCAGAGGATTTTCTCTTACAGAAACAGGGACGAACGAGTTTTGGCCAGGCGCGCGCGGGGTTCTTGACGAAGGAGAACATGCGCCAGATCAGTCTCGGGAGCGTGTTGGGACTTGTGGCTGGCGTGGGATTGAGGGCGTTTTCGAAGGCTTTGGTTGTTATTCTGGGTATGGGTGTTGTTCTTGTTGAGGTATGTCCCTTCTTTCTTCTTCTTTCTTCCCTTGTATTACATCGCCCTGCTTTTGATCTGGGGGTTCCTTGGGTCGGTCAATTCTGATGAATTATGAATAGTACGCTGCATCCAAGGGTTACAATATTCTTCCTCTTGATCGGTTGCAAAAGTATGTCAAGAGTGTGGATTTACAGCGTGTCATGTCCGAGCATCGGCCCTTTAAGATGAGTTTCGGCACGACGATGGCGCTTGCGGCATTTGCGCAGTTCTAAGATGGGCCGGCTAGACTACTACTTGTACATAGAAAATTCTAGAGGCGTCTCCAGCCTATGATGCTGGGAGACTCCCTTCCATCTGTGGTTTAGGGCACTGCCAATGCAAACTGGTTTGAGTATAGTATTTTCGTACAGGGGTATCATGAGTTCTGTTTCATACCGGTTCTTGCTAGGGATATCCGTCTTATTATCCCAAGACCAAATCCTCCAGCACACCCTCCATTTCATCCCGGGATAAGGGCACGCCAAGGATTTCCATGCCGCTGGGATCCATGCGCGAGGTAATCATTTGATGGTCATGGAATTCCTTCAACAGGGTGCGGAACATCATCTCCGAAGAGGCAATGAATTCCTCCGTGGCCTTCTGGTAGAGCAAGCGGAATTCGATACCATTACCCTCGCCAGCTTTTCCATCAGAACCATCGGCGGCTTCATCGTCGGATTGATGGCCATCCTCCATCACAGTTATAAGCTCGGTCAATAATAGGCGGTACAGATTTCGAGCGTTCTCTGGAAGACTCTTCAACACAAAGCCTACACCTTCTTTTCCGCCAATGCGACGACCCTTCCGGCCGAGGAGTTCATGAACTTCTTCCACGATGTCAGACTCGACTGCAAAGGGGAAAAAGGTGGTGCTATCGTGGAACACCAAGTTAAACTGATCTCGTAAACTGATATCCCACATCAAGGGGAAGTTGGGTGTATCGGCCGTCAAAAGAAGTCGAATGCGCGGTGTCGCAGCGAGTCGAGCAAGGAGTGCCTGGTTAGCAGCACGGCGTAGGGGTGGGGCATCGACGGAGTTTATCAAAACCGTGATGGGGTCTTGTTCCGGACGAGACTTGAGTGCTGATTGTAAAAGTTCGAGCACCTCGGTGGGCTGTGCACCTAGCTTCGAGGGCAACTCGTCACCAAGAATAGCCGAGGCAATAGTTGCAAAGATC
The DNA here is from genome assembly GCA_023626415.1 of Penicillium sp. S1701. Taxonomy (NCBI): domain Eukaryota; kingdom Fungi; phylum Ascomycota; class Eurotiomycetes; order Eurotiales; family Aspergillaceae; genus Penicillium; species Penicillium sp. S1701. Next base: position 981,311 of record JAMAGY010000005.1, on the reverse strand, counting down.
GAACGAATCGAGATACCGGGCGCATAGCCATTGACGATGATGATGGCTGGCGGGTTCGTGGGTTCAGATCGGGTGTAGATCCAATCTGCAAACTGTTGTACAAGTCTTCGCTTTGAGCCATACCCAAACAAGCAGATATTGAAACCTTCCTCGAATTCGAAGAACCACTGCGGGAATGATCGGTGGTGCAGCGACAGCAGATACTCCTTCTCATCCTTGCAAGGATCGACATATTGGCCCAGTTTCTCAAAGTACTCTTCATGTGTCAACAACGAGACCTTGTTCAAGGTCGTGTTGGATGTCTTAGATGTTCCGGCGCGGTTCTGGAAAAAATAGCGTTCGTGCGCGGGTAACGCGCCCTCTGGCGTGGGTGATCGCTTGTTTCTTGCACCCTTCGGTCTGCCAGCGCGACGCTTGGGAGCCTTTGCGTCTTTCTCAGCCGGCTTTTCAGCGCCATCCCCCTCGACTGTCTCCATGACCGTGTCGCCGGCCTTGTCGACCTGAGGCTCATCTTCCTGTAGAATCTCCTCGGCCAACTGTTCTGATCCATCCCATTCGCCATCTTCGTCCTGTTCGAACAAGACACGCGCACTCTTCTTCTTCGCCGATCGATCTGCATTCTTCAGGCGGGACGGGGTCGCCGCGGTCGCGGATTTGGGCTTCGTCGGGGTAGCGAACAGGTTACGTGCTTTCGATTTGTGAGTCGGAGTCTTCAATCCAGATTCCTTCAACGGAGTCACGGCGACCCCATTGGTCTTTTTGGGAGTTGATTGGCCGTTTGGCGCGGGTGGCAGTTCATAGGTGGCATCGTCGGTTGGAGGTGGATGGTTTGGCGCGTGGCCGTTCAAGGCGCTTTTCGCCTGCACCTTTGGCCGCTTAGGAGTTGAGACGGCCGGATGCTCATTTTCCAGGCCGGAATCTGAAAGCTTGCGCTTCATGACGGGTGAAGTCAGAGAACAGGGTTCGAGAACGGAGAGGCAAAAGGAGAAAGGAACCAACTTACTACCATCAGATCCGAGGAATGTATACAGGGACGCGACGCAAGGGGAGGGAGCCTTTTTGGGGGTGCTGACAGGAGAGCTGTTCAAGGGGATGTTTCAGAGTGTCATTCAGAAACCCCAATTGTGTAAACCCTGATCTGGTATTGGAATGTGTATACGATGAATGAAGAAGTGTGGGTGTATGTCTAAGATGAATCGGGGTAGGTTTTTTTGGGGCTCCCGACTTGTGACTAAAGCCCGGAAAGCGCGCGTCTACGAGGCATTTGGTGCTCGTATAGTTCAACTGCATTGCAAGTGCGCCATTTATACAAGATGTCTGTATACTAGTAATTATATATATATGAATATATAAATATAGAGCACAGTTCCTTTTTACAGTTTCTTCTTTGTACTTTCTTTTGATTCGAATTGGCTTTGATTAGTGCAACACATGTTTATCCCAGAAAATCAACTCTCCTTTGCAAGTTAATTTTCAGTTTCAATTCCAGTCTCCTTTTTCAATCCCAGCCTGAATTGTTCTCTCCAGATCTACTATTCTGCTTAATTCAAGCGCATCTGCCGCGAACTGCGTGGCTCCCGCGCCAATCAATCCCGAGATCGGCTGAGCTTTTTCTTATCGCATTGGGAAGGAATCCACATTGAATTGACTCACCCCAAGTTGGAGCTCTCCTGCACTTCTCCCCGGTCCCTACGGTCATAGGTCTTGGGTGCTCATCGGGTCTTGGGAAACAGACTTGATCTCCTCCAGTTTCCCAATAAAGGGTCACCTTCTCACACATTCGCTACAATGGCGGCCGGCTCGCTTGCCCGCATGCTGAAGGGCCAGGTCCGATGCTACTCCGCACCGCTGGACATGGCCATTCCAGCCTCCAAGCAGCGCTACATCCCCACCTCCGGTGTTTATCCCCAGGGATTTTTGGTCTCCGGCACTCACGTTGGTGTCAAGCCTGCCAACACTCGATTCCCTGATCTAGCTCTGATCGCTTCGGAGACGCCCTGCTCCGCCGCCGCAGTCTTCACCACCAACAAGTTCCAGGCCGCGCCGGTCCAGGTGAGCAGGGAAACCCTGCGTAGTCGCAAGGGACAAGGCATCCGTGCCGTTGTTATCAACTCGGGATGTGCCAATGCCGTAACTGGAAAGGGTGGTTTGGAAGATGCCGTCCAGATGGGTCGTACCGTGGACCAGTGCAATGGCGTTGAGAATGATAGTTCGCTGGTGATGAGTACTGGTGTCATTGGACAGCGGTAAGTCTGTTTCTTATCCTGAGAGCTTGTTATATATTTGTCTTCGCATGCAACATACTTACAAAAGTCGGTCAATAGTCTGCCCATCAGCAAGATCCTCGACCGTATTCCCACCGCACACACCAACCTCGCCTCCTCGCACGAGGCATGGCTTACTACCGCTCGTGCTATCTGCACAACCGATACCTTCCCCAAGCTTCTCTCTCGTGAATTCTCGCTCCCCTCCTCCCCTGGTCGCACCTATCGCCTCGCCGGTATGACCAAGGGCGCTGGCATGATCCACCCCAACATGGCCACCCTGCTGGGCGTTCTGTGCACTGATGCTGCCGTTGAACCCGCCGCTCTGCAATCGATCCTCAAGCACGCTGTCAACCGCTCCTTCAACTCCATCTCCATCGATGGTGACACCAGTACCAATGACACCATCGCTGTGCTCGCCAACGGAGCTGCTGGCGGCAACACTGTGCCCGCTTCCGAGACCAACGAAGACTACAAGGCTCTGAAGACCGTCCTGACGGACTTCGCACAGGATCTGTCCCAGCTGGTTGTTCGTGATGGCGAGGGTGCGACCAAGTTCGTGACTGTCCGCGTGCGCAACTCCCCTGATTACGAGTCCGGTCGTCTGATCGCTTCCACCATTGCCCGTTCTCCCCTGGTCAAGACCGCTCTTTACGGTCGTGACGCTAACTGGGGCCGCATTCTGTGTGCTGTGGGTTACACCCAGGGTGTGAGTGATGGTACTGTTGTTCCCGAGCGTACCTCTGTCAGCTTCCGCCCTGTTGACGGTAGCCCGACCCTGAAGCTGCTTGTGAACGGTGAGCCTGAGACTGTGGATGAGGAGCGGGCTAGTGCTATTTTGCAGAACGAGGATCTGGAGATTGAGGTCGACCTTGGGGGTGGTGAGAAGGGTGAGGCTGGATGTGGAGGTGAGGATGCGGTGTATTGGTTCTGCGATTTCAGCCATGAGTATGTGACTATCAACGGCGACTACCGCACTTAGAGGGGTGGTCTGTATAGTATTTGGTTAAGTAGACCTGTCTTTTTGGGGTAATAAAAGCTTACTACCTATGGGTATCTCCTTGATGGAGTTCTTGTTCAAGCTACTGCTAAGGAAATAAAAATAAATACTACTGGCAGAGTATGATGCTCTAGTACTCATACACACATCGCGGCGTCGCAATTTGAACATGGAAATTTGACAAGTTGAAATAGTATGCCCCACAAGGTCTACCACGGCAAGACCGGTGTCGTCTACAACGTGACCAAGTCCTCCGTCGGTGCCCTTAGAAGGGTTGTAATTTTATTCCGGATTCTACTATTAAAGTTCCTATTAAATTCAAGTGAGCCCACCGTGACCTCGGACTATTACTACATGGGCACTCTTGGCTCGTAGGTACAACGAAATCACCTACTGGAAGATTGACTGATAGTAAATAGAATTAACTCTATTCAAGGCGGAATTCTGATTTACCAATTTCTACCCTGTTCAAGAGCTTTTAAAACAGTCGAAAATAATTCTTTCGGCCACTATATAGTATTAGGTAGTTGGGGTTAGTGTTAGGGTTAGAAAAGAAAACCACCAATATGGCTACTATATGAACACTGTATTTTTGTTAAAATACGCCCAACACCAAGTGACGATAAATTGAACGCCATGAACAGCTATATTTGACGCTATTTTAAGTGTTTGTTTTACTAAGATCTCATTTATCAGAATCTTACGTGGTTAAATACAACCTAAGTTCGTCGTTTGCTCCTAGAGTGCTCTCTGGGCGCTCTTTATATACTCCCTGGGTACTCTCTGGGTACGTCTAGAGCGATTATAGCTACTCATAGATTAGCTCTACCCTACTCAGAGTGCTCTAGATAGAAGATCAGATCTACTATGCTGAACATGTCTATCATATAATACTTGACACGACTCCAGCTCATTGCGGCACTGTAATATATTGCATTGCTTTCAATTAACTGCCATATCTAAACTCTTAGGTTTGCCGTTCGTTCCGAAGATCCGCATTGGGACAACCCTGTAAGTATTAAACAAGAGAAATCACTGTAAGAGGAACAGACGACCCACCTTACGGGATCTGTCCATCATGTAGTAGAGTTTCGGGATCTTTTCGGGATCTGATTCTAATTTCACATGAATGCAATGATGTGTTTTATTGACCTTCGTTTTCTATCTAAATTTAATCAATTGTCAAAAATGGGTCAACCGACGTTCGTTTTTTCCCTCGGCGCCTGGACTACTCCTCTCGCGTTCGATGTCGTACGAGCACGCCTCCGTGTCCTCGGTTTTCCTTCTGAATGTTCCGCGCATCCCTCCGTCGGCGCTGAGAAACCCCTTAAGACGCTGGAGGATGACATTTCCTCTCTACGCAGTGTTTTGGCCAAACTTGCAGATGAGGGAAAAGATATTGTTGTCGTGTCACATTCATACGGAGGGGTGGTGGCTTCTTCTGCCGTTGAGGGGCTACTAAAATCAGTCCGCACGGAGGGAGGCATGCTCGGTGGAGTCATTAAAATTGTTTATCTGGCCGCTTTTGCGCTAGACAAAGGACAGAGCTTGCTGGGACTCCTTGGGGGAGATTTTTTGCCTTGGATGAGAGTTGAGGTCAGTCTTCTCAATGACTCGGATGTTGTACACCTTCTTAGTGTCCAGAACTTTGGGGAAAGTACTCATTAAGTGTATAGGGCGACTATGTGTATGCCGATGGCGCCAATATTTGGCAGGATCTATCTCCAGAGGAACAGGAGAAATGGAACGCTAGAGCGCTTCCGACCTCTCGTCTAGTTTTCTCTGGTGAGAACACCTACGAACCCTGGCGTGATACGTCATGCGCCTATATAGTCTGCGAGCAGGACCTGGCTCTTCCCCCAGCATTCCAGGAGTCGTTCGCTGCGAAAGTAGGCGGGGCAGGAAACACTTACCGATTGCCGAGTTCACATTCGCCGTTTTTGAGTATCCCAGGTCGCTTAGCAGATCTTCTAGGGCATATTGTAAATAATTAACTGAGAGAATGACATGCATTAGGTTTAGATTATCTTCAAATTCTGTTCTATTCCATACGTGCTGTGCAATGTTTGAGAGATTTTCTATCAAGCTGCAAATGAGAACGATCACATTGTCGGAGTCGTGCTATCGCGTTCTTGGATGGTGACCACTCATATGTTCTCTATCGTCATACATGTATGTCTGAAATGGCCTTTAGCACTCTGCTGTTTTGCACTAATATCGTGGACGCACTGCTGAAGGAAGGAATAAAACCCTTGGTCGGGATATTTCTTGTAGTTTGGCTGAACTTCCTTGATATAAGTCTTTAGCTTGGAAAAAGTTCCTCAACAGGGTTGAAATCTAGAGTAAGGCGACAAGTATAGTGATTTGCCCTCTGTGTCAAGTATAACTGGTTAACTCGATCTGAACGATAGAAGAATATATTATCTATCCTTTCGCAGATTTTATAACTGAACTACCACACTCTCATATAGTTCTCCAGGTTAGTTGTGGTATCTTTATTTCGCAGCCATTCAGTAGAGCTTTCCTTTGTAATGTGATATAAGGCCTGATTCATCACATAACCCGTCGAGTTGCTTGATCTTCCTTTCTAGTTCCTCTCTCTTATCTAACCAAGTTGGAAATTTGACCCATTGTTGAGTAACATATATACCTAGTACCGTGACTATGATGGTTTTCACAGTCTCTCCGGTGTAGAAAAAAGAGAAGCTCCATGGAATGTCCATACCCTGCGGGTTGAATATAATATTGCGTAGAATGTGTTTGCACGGACTCCTGTACGAGTATACGGATACTGATATATCATATTATTGTATGTACTAGTCTGAGGTGTAAGCGGGGGAATCTGGGGTCACATTCAACCCCCCATTGACGTCATCGGCTGGAATCATATGAAAACGGGTTGCTCTCTCGACTTCAAACGCTGGCCTTTCTTCTGATCTGTTCGGCCCTTTCCCCAAAGTGACATAGATACTACATACTAGTACTGCTCAGGGCAACTTGAACTTGGACGGTCGTCTAGCACAAGACGCACTTGAAGCTGCCCAACTCTCCGGCTACTACTCACCAACCACTTAGCCACGACCGCGTGGTTCGCCAGCAGCCCACATTTGGACTTGCTTCGTGGTATTCATTCAGGAACCCGCACGTAACCGAAGTGCCACCACTAAGAGGGTCGGGGTGGATGGGACAGCCCCTGTCAATTCTCCACGTACTCCGCCATTGACCGCCTCCTAGACGTACCCGTACCCACTGCTGCTTTTACCGAGCTGCGATGTCTATTTGATAGTCCCCACTGATCCAGTTACGCTACGCTAATAAGTCCACGATCTCGTCAACGGTCGAATCTGCTAGTTGAGCTGGCCCCCGTGAACTAGTGCTGTTGCTGCTAGTCTCTGCGATTCCATTCATTTCGAGGTTCCCCTCCGCCAATATCACAATCCCCCGCTGGTGCTGGGAACTTGAGAGACCGACTCCCCAAGCTTAGTCTGAAGTTTGTTCGATATTCTCTGTACGGTCATTATGCAGTCCTCTACCAGAACCTTGCCAGATGGCCATGGATGCGTATATAAGGAGGTACGCTTCTCGCCGACCGCGACACCCATACGCCGCACCAAGTCAGTCTCAGGGAGTGCCCCATCTGCGAAGACCAAATATCAGCAAGCCCAAAGCTCATGTGTTCCCGAAAAGACCCCCTTAGTACTGGATACGTCTTATATTGACCAGTCACGAGCTTTGCTGGAGAGTCAGCGGGCTAATTTTGAGGCAGAAAGGAGGCTCTTCGCCGAGGAACGTCGGTTATGGCAGAAAGAAAGGACACTCCTGAGAACTAAGATTACAGAGCTGGAGTCGTTTCTGAAAGAGCAACAAGTTCCACAAATCCCCCCCGCATCTGGCCTAGCAAAGCCGGTCTTTGGCACGCCACAGTATCTAGGGTCCAACGAAGCTTCCATACAGTCAGCACAAGTATGGGAAGGTTCAAGTCCCGGAGGCCGACCGACTAGGGTTTTCCGTAATGAGGATGTCCCAGACAATGGTCACCTATCGTCGATCAGCGAAGGGAGCGGCAGTATCCCTCCCTCCCTAGACGCGGCACTTTCACCCCCGGCGGGAGCGGCAGACGTTGGCAGCGTGACCGTCAGCGTGCCAGTGCCGATCGAGAAGCTTGACAATACACTCGATGGAATAACACTCAAATCAACTGCATTGCCACCTGGGGTTGTTGCTCGAGTGATCACCCCGCCCTCTCCATCACCCCTGGAGACCACCTCCTCTGCAGCCCCTTCGGCCGCTGCAAGGCCGGACATCGAACACCGAAACAGTCTCAAGCTGAAGCTGTCAGAACTGGGCCCGCCGAATGAAAATTTGGTTCGGAATGCGGGTCACACACCAATGGCGATTATTGAAGCTGACGTGAGCCAACGGTCGACCAAAGAGGCTTCTCCCATCGAGGAGTCGGAACCCCCGTGCGATGAGGAGGCCCCTCTAGCGCCCGTGGCAACGACAGTACATCAGCCCACAGAAAACGGTGCCTCCTATTTCCCCGATCTGCCCGAAGATCCCGCCCTGAAGGGGCCCCTGGGTCTCATCAATGACGAGGAGCATGACAACAGTTTCCTAAGTGAGCTGGACCAGAAACTCCTGGATCAGGCCAAGCGGATCCTGTCCCCCTCGTCAGACTCTGGGAAAATTGAGGAAGATGATGCCGAGCAGCCGCCTGGCCAGGGAGAACAGGAACCGGAAATCAAATTCAGAAAGTCTACCAATTTTGGTACCGCGTTTGGACTATCGAGCTTTGGGAAGTTTTGAGGGGACACAGACACCATTTTCTTGTCCATCGGCAGTTGACTTTTGTGATCTATTGGTAAAGCTTTGGGTATAACTTTTTTGGTTACTTCTTTTCTTTTAAACTTTTCATTCGGCATTGCATCCTCCATTTGTTTACAACAGCGAAGATAACTTCATGATTTGACGAGATATGCTCGAGATTATTCAATACACCCATTTTTTGATTATTGATTATATGTCCTCACATCTATCACCCCTCCATCGCCTTCACTTGCCATATCGATGGATCCTCGATCTCTTCTCAGTGATCCAGGCTCCAACGATGTTCAATGGATGTCTCCTGCAGGTACTGATATTGATATTCCTTGCATATGATCCGTCAGCGCCACACAACTCGCTGACTGGATCCGTCTCTGCCCTAACGGCAACTCCTGTGGAGGGGCTCTCACCTCGAAGGCTCCCTGTTTTGCATCCCTTGCATGACTTTGCAACCTTCGGCCCCGGCTCCACGTGTGCTTCGTGATTCCCATGTTACTCGCAGCGACAGCGAAGATCCGGGTCCTCTTGCCCTATTGCAGCTCGCAGTATTTCGGGTGGCTCGGGCATTGGTCTCGTGCATAAGCTTCAGATGGCTCTCTTGAGACCATGCATGCTTTAGTCTTCGCTACTTTTCATATCCGCAAATCAGACCGGCTCTTTGCTCTACACAAGACATGATATCTCTCACGTTTTGCTTCTTGTGGGCAATTGTCGTACCCCTGGTACCTTGCTGATCGTCATCCTTGTGGCGGTCCCTCAGGGAAAGCCACCAAAGGGCTAGTCTATAGCCTTGCAGCGTCTTGGTTCCTGTCTGGCCCTTGGCCCTTGGCTACCCCCACGATACCCCTCGGACGCGACAGGCCTAGGTACTTTCAAGAATCTACATAAAGGCCGTTTAATCTCGGTCTGGAATGTCTTCTTCATCATTCACTCATCAGCACAGTCTCGAACAGTCCTTCGTTCTCTCTCATTCACTTCCTCGGAGCCAGCTCCCCAATCCTTCGTTTCATCTTCCAACGAACACTCTTTAATTCTTTCAAACACTTATCACTTCGAGCTTCACGCTTTCACTTCACAACAACAATGCCTTCCACCACTTTCACTCTTTCCTCCGCCCTGTGCCTCCTTCTGGCCGTTGGCCCCGCCTCCGTCTTCTCCGCGCCGCAGCTGGTAAGTCGCCGAACCACATGGGTATATCCACTAAAGAAAAGATCCTAAAATTGACATAAAACGCAACAGAATGGCCTTCCTATTCTCGGTGGTGACCATGAAGACAACACCCCCGCCACTGGCAACAGCGAAACCGATGTCGGCGCCGGATACAATGTCGGTATTCCTGGCGGACCTGGTGTCAACTTCGGCGCTGGTGTTCACACCGAGCACCACGGTCCTTGCGGTCCCGGCGTGAGCAGCGAGCACAACATCGGTGCAGGCTACGATGTCGGTATTCCTGATGGTCCTGGAGTCCACTTCGGTGCCGGTGTCCACGACCAACACGATGCCGTGCCTTGCCCCGAGATCGTCGAGGAAGTCCCTCCTCCTGCCACACAGACCTATGTGCCTTCTTTCATCCCTCCCACCTACACCACTCCCATCGTCATCCCTACTATCACCACCCCCGCCGCATACGCCCCTCCTACTCCGGTCCCCGTCACCTCGACCCCTCTCATCTCTCACCCTGTCCCTTCGTACACTCCTCCCTCGCAGCCCGTCTTCAATGCCGGCTCATCTTTGACCCCAAGCTCTGCTCTCGCCGTGGCTCTGCCCATAATTCTGGGTTTCTTCGCCTAAACCCCACGAGCATGCTGTCATTGATCATTGATAAACGAGTTGAGCTACGACTAGGTTCCTTCGGACCTTCTGCCAGACATGTTTCTTTTTCTTTCCTCTCTTCCTCCCCCCAAATACTTCTGATCTCGGTGGACTCTGTTCTGTATCTTCTGTTCATCCCGATGTACTTGGGGCCATTCTTCTTCCGTGTCATCTTTTGTTGCTTATTTATCAATTTTTTAATGGGCTCGCTCGGTTCAAGTTATTCGAACTGGCGACGTCGCATTCCATGGGTTTACACACAACCACAGATACCTGTATCTCGGGCTGACATATGAGGGCCATGTTTACTATTGAAAGTTATATTTGTGTTTTTGCTTTTTTTTGGATCGCCTGTTTCTCGGGATGGTTGGGGAGTCCGGGCGTGCTTTGCACATTCCGCGCTGGTTTACAGTTTTTTGTCCTTTGGTACCAGGATTGAATACATTGAATTTTCACATTTACATTATTGAAACTTTACTTTTGGGTGCTACTTCGCGTAAATGTCTGTGCGACGCTGATAATTCCTGAAATATGGTTTGGTTCTACTTATAGGTAGGGCTGCCTGGTAGATTTGATATGCTCTTCTCGATTGGTGGAGAGGGCGATCTCCCGCTGGTCTGAGCTTTCGAATGGTTGATGTGCGGAGAAGAGACGCTAGGGATTGCTGATGGTCTGCAGGAACTAATTTAGAAGGATGTGATGCATCATGCTTACAGGAAACTTCACTAGAAAGATTCGTGCAAACTCCCATATGAAATCTTGGGAGAGGGATATGCGATTTGCGTGCTCATACTTTTTTGGTACGAGGCAGATACTACTCAGAAGGTCTGGAGAAAGAGGGAAGGAGAGAGAAAAAGCAGAATAGATTTGGAGGCAGCAAAATCAACGCCCATCATGTCATATCATGCGTTATCACGTATCCAGAAGCGAAAAGGCCCATGCCCAGTCCAACTCGAGGCCAATCCTTGGGAACCCTCTTATCCTTGCGCCCAAAGAATGGCAAATTTCCGTATGAGTGTCGCCCAGACCGCAAGATTTATCTTATTATACTCCCATCGTAAAGTCGTGCTCGATGCCGGGAGTAACGCTAGCAATGAACTTCAAGAAAACAACCAAGTATTGGTCCACGCGGATGGCATTTTGCTCTTCCTCATCGGCCTGGAGGACTTCCCACTCATCACCACCTGGCTGCGGCTGTTGATCGCCTAATGATAGACCTTTCGTTTCATCCACGAGACCCTCAAGACCCCCGCTGCCCTGAAGGACGCGGTTGGCTTCTTCCCTGGATTGTGTCTGCTTCAGCTTTTCTCGCCGAAGCTTGAGAGCTGCATCCGCGCGATCGAGTAAGGTCTTCATGACTGAGGCGTGGCGGCAGGGGTGGACGGTGGCCATCTTAACACTGCCGTCGAACCATGGGAAGTCCTCGAGCGTCACAGTCTTGTCTTTGTAGTCCCCAACAATATCTTCCATCATAAGGTGAGGCGGGAGCGGCTCCGACGGTGACAGATAGCCTGATAAGTATAGGCGAGGTGTGCGATAGAAGTTGGAGTATGTAATATAGAGCGTGTAGGTGCGCAGCGGTCTAGGTGTTGAAGTCATGTTAGTAGTTGTAGCACAGAACTAGGCGATCTAGCTTCCATGAAAGCTAAACAGTTTCGTGGGGACATCACTCACTGCGTTGTTCCAGACTGCCCAGCCGGCTCACGGATAATAGCTTCCTCATCGTCATCGTCATCTTCCATATCTGGAATCTCGTCCTCATCTTCTTGCTCCCCCAGGTTCCCAGACTCATCGACCGTCCGAACGTCCCGGATCCGAGCTTCTTGCTCACTCTGATTCGCACCCCCAGTCCTTAACCAACCATCATCTCCATCCGGGGCAGTCGCACCTTCTCCCTCTCCCCCGGATAACATGTCTCTCACCAGCTCATCCTCGTGGCCCGCGTCGCCAGCGAAGTTATCGTTCAACCGCCGGTGGCAAGGAACACCACGGGTGACCAGGAACTGTTTGCCTTCCGGTAGATAGGAGACTCTTTTTGCTGGGCTGGAGGCATCGGCCCATGACCATGTGGGAAACTTGTAGACCAGATAATCGCCCGCAAGCACGAACTCCTCTGGCGTGATTTGGCCGGTGTTGCGGAAGGTGGAGGTTCGAGAGACGGGGGCAAGGCGATCTCGCCATGTTGATAGAGTAGAATGTAGAATATTCATTGTATCTATGTGCTATGAAGCGTGTGAAGAAGTAGATGCGAGGGAGAGAGTGAGAAGTGCCATGCAGTTGCGGCGGGGGGCAACCTTGATAAGCGGTGGAGCACATGATCGACCCCGCGTGAGCTCAATGCATCAAAACTGCCTGGTCGCATCTCTTCACCTGATTCTCTCTTTCCCTATCCCCTTTGCAAGATGCGACTGATTTTGCTAGAGTGAACCTCACTCGGGGCACTTGGGGCACCGGGGACATTCGATACCAAGCAGGTGATGCACGAAGCATCTAAATCACGCCACTGAACGAGCTGATTAGGCTCGCGGTCAGCACCAGCTCGGCCGTTCCCAACTGGCCATCGCTTCGTCCAGTCGTTTAATCTATTTACTGAAGCCTGATGTTTTCAAGCCAAGGCTTCTTGTTTTAAAAGAATCCAAGCTCAAGCCAAACTGAAAGCTTTCAACTCATTCACCTTCCTCCATCATTCGCCTGCGTTCCATCTCCGCGTCCAGCCCTTCAACTTCCAGAGGGATTGTCTTACCCGCACCCTTCCACTTTTCTGTTTCCGCTCGCATAAACCCCTCCGTACTCTTCATTCCAACCACCAAGAATCCGAGTTCTTCCCTGTCGACATCGAATACTTCCCACCATTCACCATCGACCAGCTTACATCCTTCTTCGCGCGCTGACAGATAGATAGCCGCTACTGCTAGGGCGTTCGGTTGATGTGTCGCGTATAGTAGTTGAGGAGAGAAAAGGGCTGAATTGAGGTATTCCACGGTTCGGCGGGCCACGGTGGATTTCGTGACCCCCAGTGTTTGGAGGTAGGTGAGTGCGATGGTATGAGGGAGGGCGACGTGGGTATCGAAACTGAGAGTGCGAAGGATCACAGACTCGATGCGCAGTAGAACGAGTCGTGCGGACTGGTATCCGCCCTCGGTAAGGATATAGCTGTCTGCGAGTGGAGGCTGCTTCGGTGCGCCGCGGGGGTTCACAAACCACAGCGGGGAGGCCTCTGGCGAGAGAAGAAATGTGTAGACATTCAAGACGGAGCGTGGAGAGGTGGGTTGGAAGGATAGCTTGGCTGTCAAGTAAAGGGCGGCGGCTGATACATCCTGTTGGAAGTGAGGTAGAAGTTAGATGCGAAAGCATAAAAAGTGAACACGAGAGGAAGGGTTGCGCACCTTGACCGAGTAAATGCGCAGGCTACCCCCCTCAGCGCCGAGCCAAAAGCGTGTAAAGATGACAATGGCTTGTGCGATGATATCTTGCGACAAGTGCAAGAGAACACCGGCGGCCTGGGTCAGTTGAGCACCGGCGCAGCGAATTGAAGATTCGAGATCGGAGGGAACCCCATCTATTGACGATGACGACGCTGATAGCTGCTCTGGAGTGGCGAGGGCATTTGACAGGTGGGTGAGACCCGGATTGGGAGGGGCCATGGCGTGGAGAAGGAATGAATATGAATATGACGATGACGATGACAAGGATGTAAGACGAAGATTAGATTTGCAAGGAACGTGGGATGATCAGGAGAACCCGTGGAGAGCCTCGTGTGACGAAATAGTCCGAACTTCCGAGCTGCAATATCTCAGTATAGCACTTTAGTACCGTCTCTGCTTCTTTTCTCGTCGATGATGTATGTTGATTGGAGAGATGAGGGAGCTTCGAATTGGAGGTTGGAAGATTCCATGGTGGAGCTGGACCAGTCCAGTCGATAGTTACCCTATGGTACTGTGGCCTGTGGAGATACGCCAGCCACCGCTATTTCATACTTCCCAGCCTTTTTTATTTTATTTGTTTGGCCTTGCGTTTCAAGCAGAAAATTAGACTAAAAAGATCGGAGATCAGAAACTAAACCAAAACAACTCCCGAGATTTGACTGCTGCAAGAAGGGCTGTGAAACACTGTCACCACCTCCTGTAATCTCTTCACTCTACTCTGTACATACTGGGGTACTCTCTGCTCTGCCAGTCCAACTTCTCCACCTTTTGCCAGGTAGCACAACAAACCCAAACAACGCCACAGCAACCCGATTCGACGTGGCATTACAATCTCGGCCTTGTGCTTCCTGCTGCCCCCTCTCCCTCTCGACCATGTCCTCCGATTCCTCCTCCTCCGCCCTACATTCCGATGACTTCCAGGGGCCTCACGAGACCGTTGCCTCGTCGCCCCTAAAGCCGCCGATCTCTTTGACCTCCCCAGAGACTCGCTTCCACAGCCTGCCCTCTCATCGTCGTGCAAACACCGAGTACATTGCCCGGCCCCCTATTTTCGAGGAAGACACCTACGACTCGACCTCAATCGACCGCTCGTCAAAACAAAATTTGGCCCCATCAGCCCCCTCCTGGACCGATACATTCCCTAAAAAGAAACTCGAAGCACGAGCAAGGGTCCTGTCGGACTGGTTCCAGGGCAGGTCAGATCCAGTCAACTTGGGAATCGCTACACGTCCCAACGGACGTACCAATTCAGACGAAATGGACAAGGCGCGTTTCACCACTCTACGCTCCTCCCATAACCGAACAAACTCGGGCTTCACATCATTTTTTGGCCTGCGAAAACAAGCTGAGGAGAAGCCGCTCCCGCCAGCACCTGCCGATGACGAGCTCCTCAATCTTGATATCGACGCTGCCTTGTCATTGCCCAACTCCGATATCGATAGCGAAGATGCACTCGAAACCCTTCGAGAGCAGGCGAGCACGGTCCTGCGTGAGATGCAAGAGGCCTACAAGGAAAGGACTTTTGCCATGCACCAGGCCCTGGCCGCAAAGAACGAAAAGCAGGAGGAACTCGAGGAGACACGTGCCCGTGCTGATAATCTGAGGATGCAGCTGGATGGAATGGCGGCCAAGGTGCTTGACCAGGAGAAGGCCATGAAGGCTATGGCAGAGGAACTGGAGCAGGAGAGGCGGATGCGACAACAGGAGGAGAGCCTAAGCCGCAGCCGCACGATGCGTGCGATTCCTCCAGACGAGGAGATTCCATCACTCGTACTTCAGACGCCTCACCGTGGCGGCAAGCGTGCAAGCCACGGCACCTTGACTAGCGATTCCGGCTTCGAGTCTGGAGATGAGAGTGTCGCCGATAGCGTCTTCTCACACAAGGAGACTCTCGAGTCTCCTACGTCAACCCTTACTGCGCCGTCTCCCAACCTGTCGCAGGTTATTTTGTCTACTCCAACCACCACCCCTACCCCAAACCCCGCGACCCAAAAGAACCTCGCCCATGCCACCAGCTCACCGACACCGACACGCTCGTCAGCTTATGATCGTGTTATCAAGGGCCTTGCTTCAACGCGATTGGGAAGCTCCTTCGTCGGCAACACCGGTAACCCGAACCAATGCAACAACTGCCATGGTGTTCCAGCTTCAGAGGCTTGGAGTGTCATGGGTGTTCTCAAGGATGAGAACAGGGGGCTGAAGACACGACTGGGTGAGCTAGAACTAGTGATTGATGACTGTATTGGTCTTGTTGGTCCTTGAGCGAGGCTCGGACGAGATGTTTAGATTGAATGTGGATGAAATCATTGGGCTTGGATATCTCGCAAAGACCTGGTGTCTCTATAGAATAGCGGGCGGTGTCCTTTTTTTGGTGATCTTCTTCATTTTTCCTACAAATATTCCAAATCTGATAGATGATCCCGTGAGTTTCGGATGATAATAAAGGGTTCTTGACTATGTTGGGTTGAGTTTAGAGCTTCGTAATATATGGCCCTATGGTGGTAGATTGACCCTGTTGGAGTGTGGGGATAAGCTCGGTGCTACACTGGGGTACACACGCGAACAGCGTTAGAGGGAAAATATCGCAAGTTGTAGATACCGAGGAGATACATAATCCAGGTATATCAATTTGACACACTGGCTTAATTCCACTGCGGGTTGTGGTGAGTCAAAGGGGGAGTAAAGGCAGAGTAGAGCAGAGCAGAGGGGGTGTGGTGAAGACCAAGTGGCCTTACCTTAAACTAGCGCGAAGCGAAAAGTGGCCAGCGAACCGCTTTCTGCGACTTTCTTCCCTCACCCTCCGACCTCTCCTCCTTTTCCCTTCCCTTCTTCCCCTTCATCCTCCCACTTCTTCCGCTCCTTCTGCTGTCAATTGCAGCTTCCTCTATTTCTTTTTTTTTACTGGAGGGAAGACAGTCACAATGAGCGGCCGTGAGTTCTCCTTCGACCCTGCACGCGATCCCGTCGCATGTCGTCCCAGATCGCCATCAATCGAATCAACCATGCTGATCCAGATAAACAGTTCGCTTCCTTGACTTGATCAAGCCCTTTACGCCCCTCCTCCCGGAGGTGGCTGCGCCTGAGACCAAGGTGCCCTTCAACCAGAAGCTGATGTGGACGGGTGTATGTGTGCTCCAACCCTCGCGAATCGAAACAATCGTGTTCAATGCTGATCCAATTCTCTTGTAATAGTTGACTCTCCTCATCTTCCTGGTTATGAGTCAGATGCCTCTCTACGGTATCGTTTCCTCTGATACCTCTGACCCCCTGTACTGGCTCCGTATGATGCTGGCCAGTAACCGTGGTACCCTGATGGAGTTGGGTATCACCCCTATCATCTCCTCCGGCATGGTCTTCCAGGTATGCGACATCAATTGATATCTGACTTATACAGGCATCGAAACAATTGAAGCTGACAATCACTTTCTTAGCTCCTTGCCGGTACCCACCTCATCGACGTCAACCTCGACCTCAAGACCGACCGCGAGCTCTACCAGACCGCTCAGAAGCTGTTCGCCATCATCCTGTCCTTCGGCCAGGCCTGTGTTTACGTCCTGACTGGTCTCTACGGCCAGCCCAGCGACCTGGGTGCCGGTATCTGTGTTCTGCTCATTGTCCAGCTGGTCGTTGCCGGTCTCGTCGTCATTCTGCTGGATGAGCTCCTGCAGAAGGGTTACGGCCTGGGCAGCGGTATTTCGCTGTTCATCGCTACCAACATCTGCGAGTCGATTGTCTGGAAGGCGTTCTCCCCCACCACCATCAACACTGGCCGTGGTCCCGAGTTCGAGGGTGCCATCATCGCCCTCTTCCACCTGCTCCTCACCTGGCCCGACAAGCAGCGTGCTCTGTACGAGGCCTTCTACCGCCAGAATCTCCCCAACGTCATGAACCTGCTGGCCACTCTCCTCGTCTTCGCCGCTGTTATCTACCTGCAGGGCTTCCGCGTTGAGATCCCCGTCAAGTCCGCTCGCCAGCGTGGCATGCGCGGTTCCTACCCCGTCCGCCTGTTCTACACCTCCAACATGCCCATCATGCTCCAGTCGGCTCTGTCCTCCAACATCTTCCTGATCTCCCAGATGCTGTACTCTCGCTTCTCCGACAACATCCTTGTCAAGCTTCTCGGAGTCTGGGAGCCCCGTGAGGGCTCTGCCCAGCTTTTCGCTTCCTCGGGTATCGCCTACTACATGTCGCCCCCTCTGAACTTCAAGGAGGCTCTTCTCGACCCCATCCACACTGCTGTTTACATTGCTTTCATGCTGGTTGCCTGTGCTCTCTTCTCCAAGACCTGGATTGAGGTCTCTGGCTCCGCTCCCCGTGACGTTGCCAAGCAGCTGAAGGACCAGGGCCTTGTCATGTCCGGCCACCGTGAGCAGAGCATGTACAAGGAGCTGAAGCGCGTTATCCCCACCGCCGCCGCTTTCGGTGGTGCCTGCATTGGTGCTCTGTCCGTTGCCTCTGACCTTCTGGGTGCCCTGGGCAGCGGTACTGGTATCCTGCTTGCTGTGACGTAAGTTTTCTCTGCCACTGTTTTTCACCCTTGATGAGAAAATATGTACTAATCTGACCTTTCTTTTAGCATTATCTATGGTTACTTCGAAATTGCCGCTCGCGAGGGTGACATCGGTGCCGGTCTGAAGGGCCTGGTTCCCGGTAGCTAAATATCGAGACTGCTCTACAAATTTCACGAGTAGTATGACGAAGGACTTTTTTTAGGAGTCTTTTGCCTTTCTCTGTTTAGTTCTCTCTTCTTTTTTTGTTTAATTGCCGCTATTTGATACAATCCTTGGGAGAATGAATTGGTGTGCATATGCCATGGCGTGAACCGGGACCAGCTCCAGTTCGTTTTCTCGTTCTTGGTCGTGCTGGGGGCAAGATAGTGGAGTTCTGTTGTGTTGCGTGTCGCCAACAGTTGAAGTGCCCTGTACGGAGGGGCCTGTAACCATATTTTAACGGATGAAAAACCAAATCAATTTCTTGTGATCGATCGATATAAATCATATGTTCCCTACGTAGATCTCATCCAATATCCATTGGATGATAGTCATCTAACCAGCTAACCAGCTACTGGTCAGCTTGGCTCGGAATCGGAATTTGCCTCGGTGAGTGGAAAGGGCGCGGCAAAGTTTAAACCGGAATGATATCGGGTGCGATTTCTCGTCCGAAATGGTCACAATGTGAGGGGAGGAGAGCTTTTCCGGGGTAAAGAGGAGGAGGTCCATAGATCATGGGGGGCTCTCCTTCCTTTTCGAGTAATAGAAGATCAGAGAATGATCAGCAGCGAGTCAATCGCCCTTAAACTACCCTAGGGTAGTCACCAGACCGTGGTCTGCTGTGGTCTGGGGTGCTGGGTATAGTGATACCGTATGATACCATACATGTCTCCTCGGGTAACTTTCTACGAGCTTAAATCGGCGGCGAGGGGCAGCCCCGCTGGAAGTTGGCCTCAGGCGACGCCGTTCCCAAGGTTGGCGGGGAAAGCATTTCTTATGCTTTTTTGACTCATCGTTTTTCCTCCTTCATAACCTCCCCTTCGCACTCTCTTCTTTCGTTTCTTCTTCAATTTTCCCGTCACACTTTCTCTTCACAATGGCTCAGCAGAATGGCTCCTCCGGCAATGACTTCACCGTCAAGGCCGGTCTCGCGCAGATGCTCAAGGGTGGCGTAATTATGGACGTTGTCAACGCTGAGCAGGTACGCTTTACGACAATTCCCTCTCACTGACATCAATTGAGCTTTACCTTTTCTAACATATCCGTTCTAATTGTTAGGCTCGCATCGCTGAGGAGGCTGGTGCGGCTGCTGTCATGGCTCTCGAGCGTGTCCCCGCCGATATTCGTGTCGAGGGTGGCGTTGCGCGCATGTCTGACCCCAGCATGATCAAGGAGATCATGGAGGCCGTCACTATTCCCGTCATGGCCAAGGCTCGCATTGGTCACTTTGTTGAGTGCCAGGTACGTTTTTAAAAAATTGGTTATGAGAGACCATAGAGAGAGAGCATGGAGAGGGGAAGGAACTCCTCGGGGGTGGCGGATAAGATTTGTACAGCGCGGGGTATCAAGATCAACCACTAACCTACTCCTCCATCCACACAGATCCTCGAGTCCATTGGCGTCGACTACATCGACGAGTCCGAAGTTCTGACCCCCGCCGACGATGTCTACCACGTTACCAAGACCCCCTTCAAGGTCCCCTTCGTCTGCGGCTGCCGCAACCTGGGTGAGGCCCTGCGCCGTATCTCCGAGGGCGCCGCCATGATCCGCACCAAGGGTGAGGCCGGTACCGGCGACGTCGTCGAGGCTGTTAAGCACATGCGCACCGTCAACGCCCAGATCGCCAAGGCCAAGGGCATCCTGCAGGCCAGCGCTGACCCCGAGCCCGAGCTGCGCGCTTTCGCCCGCGAGATCGAGGCTCCTTACGAGCTTGTCCGCCAGTGCGCCGAGCTGGGCCGTCTGCCCGTTGTCAACTTCGCCGCTGGTGGTGTTGCTACCCCCGCCGATGCGGCGCTGATGATGCAGCTGGGCTGCGACGGTGTCTTCGTTGGCTCCGGTATCTTCAAGTCTGGCGACCCCAAGAAGCGTGCCCGTGCCATTGTCCAGGCTACTACCCACTACAAGGACCCCAAGGTTCTTGCTGAGGTTAGCGAGGGTCTGGGTGAGGCCATTGTTGGCATCAATGTGTCGCAGATGCCTGCTGGCGACAAGCTCGCTGGTCGTGGCTGGTAATTTTTCGGGTTGCGATCTGTGTGTTTATAACTATCTTTTCTTTTTCGTGTCGATTTTTCGATCTTTTCCTGGGGGTGGATTCAACATTTCTTTGTACATGAGCCATGAGCCGATGCCTATTATTTGCATGACGGATACACAAAATGCTAGATTTTTTTTTCTATCAACAGTTTCTCCAACAGTTACACTTCTATCAGCAGAGATAACCAATTCTACCTATTGAACGTAACAAGTCCTATAGTGTGTAGTCCAAACAGGTTGTCGCCACAATTCCAAATTCCCCCGCCACCGAACACATCGGGAACAAATTCAAACTTTTGCCCCTTCTGAACCATACAACCGGCACCAGTAATCTCACCGCAATACTGGTTATGACCTCCCCAATCTCATAAGCGTTCGCTCATGTCACACGACGTGCGGAGTAAACTGATGGACGGGAGAAGCAGATCACCGGCATATGATCTGATAGGCTCTCCGCTCCGAACCACCGATCACCGAACGCCTTTTGGAGAAAGCAACACGTCCTACGGGGTCCCATGCCGGGACCCATCGTAGGTCGCTTCGACCATCGGACCTTCATGTCCGCGCCTTCTGTCACTTCTGCACGCAGAATGTCCAATCGGGATTTTCGAATGCACCGACTCTACCCGTTACCGGGTCTCGCCAAGGTTGGGTCTGTCGGGTGTATGGTATGTATCATTACTATATGTATTGTTGTAATTTACAGATTAGCATGTCAACTTGTACATGTATAGGGCTATTCGTGTGTAGCGATGGAGTAAGACGGTGATGCGTGAAAGTACTTTATTCCAATATCATTGTATTTTTTACAAGGTGGTTAAAATCTGCCCTTGATGCTTTCTATCCCAACAACTATGTCTTGGCTTGAACGAATCACCACTTATACGACCTAATCTTCCCAATCCTTACCGGTGATGTGGGAAGGGCGCTGTGGTAGTGGATATAGAGAGAGGAGAGCGCAGAGGTCGTCAGGATGGAAGAGAGAAGAAGTGTCTGATTCCTCTTAGGGTAGGTGGGCCAGGTTTATATAGAGTGCTCTGCCTGGCGGAAATGGTTGGTTCTCGGTGGCCCATCAGTAAGTTCCAAGCGGCCCCTCATGTCGCAGGGTCCGTAATATATCATCAATTAACTTTAAAACATTTTTTTGTAAGATCCGTAATAGCTAGCTAAGTAATAATATGCTTTGAGAAACTTTATTAGTAATTTTCGAAGTTGATGAAGCATGAAATGCACAAATTTTTATTACCAATGAAAGCAAAGAACAATGGTGTATACGTGGATGAGAAGTGGTGATGGTTTACCGAATCTCCGTCTAGTACCATCCAAGGTGACCGTCAATTTTTGAAATCACATCCTTCCCTGTCGTGGTGTCGGTGATCACCATCATGATATGTTGATCGGGGCGAATTAGGACACCCCCGGTCTGATTTAACTTCATCGAAAGCCATATCTGCCTTATAAACTTGAAATCTGTACCGAGGTGCCAGATATTCAAACGAAGATTCTGCTTCGCAGTATTCTCGGATCTGTGCTAAATCAGAGCGAAGTTGAATATCTTTGGCGCCCAGAATGAAAGTGAAGGCATCAGGTGCACAGAGATCTAATGTACTCCATCGACGTTCTTCAATCTGCTTCTCACCCAGTTCGGTCACATACAACACATCGATCGGCCCAGAAGGCAGTAACAAGCGTGCAGTTTCACTCGCCTTCGAAATCTGGCTGGGAAACGAGATCCAATCGTGTGGTAGGCGGGCCCCGGGGATGAGCTTGGGCGAGTAGTATGAGGCATCAGATTGTAGCTCAATATCTCCATATACATAGCCAATATGCAGCCCAAGCTAATATCTGTTAATCTTATCTTCTTGGTATCATTAAATCGCCTTGATTTACTTACATTGTCAAAATGCTCTCTCTGCCCTTTAATCCCCTCATCAACTTTTCTTCTCTGCACTGGGTCTGCTAGTGCAATCATCATATTGCGGCGTGCCTGGACCGAGTCGTCTACCCCTGCTGTGTTGAGGCTGCACAAAAGAGCGAATATCTGCTGGCCGTTCTTGACACTTTGCCGCGAATAGGTATCAGCCACGCTTCTACGCTCACCCGTATATGTGGAGAGAATTGATGCATGAGCCACACTGTGTTGAACGAGAGCAAGTTTATAGGCCAAGTTATGGGCGTCTGCTATTCCACAGTTCAACCCTAGGCCTCCCGTTGGCGGAAATGAATGGGCAGCATCGCCGACACTGAAGATTAAAGATTAAAATCAGGTAATGCAGCGGAGTCTCGTAATTGAGATACTACTCACAGAAAAATGTTGCCTTTTTGGAAAGTCTGCGCAATCTGACGCCTGAACACCCATGGTCGAACGCTAAGGATATCAAAAGGAGTGTCTGGCCAATAGCAGCCTGTCCCTTGGCCCGACATAGTTCATCGGTCCAAGACTCGACAGGATGCTTATTCGTGTCTACCTGACTGATGTGAACCTGTGTGCCGTCGAGGTCGTAGCCAATAATGAATCCTGCCGCATTCGGGTCCAAAATCCAGAATAGCATACCCACACGATCACCGACTACATGGTTCAGTATGAAAAAAAAAACTCAGAGCCGACTTTACTTCTTGTATCATATTGATTTTCCCCTCTGATACCAGAGACTGGCCAAACTTACCTCCCAGACGCGATAATAGTAATGCTTGCAAGAGGCCGCTCGGTCCACCGCCAACAATCATCACAGGGGTTGACCCGGGCAGGTCAGCCACTGCATGAGACACAGAAGGCACCATTGAAAGTGTGTTAAGCGATAGCCGTTCGTGGCATTCCAGAATAAGCCTCGGGGTATTATGCCTCCTCATATTCCTGTCTCGCTCCTTCAATTTAATTCTGCAATTTATTACCGGAAGGCTCTCATGGTCTCATCCCTGCAAGCCGGTTTTTGTAGCTGTGCGCTAGTTAGTGAAAGCTAAGTAGGTTAGCTCTAGTACAGGAAAACATAGAGCTGCTTGACGAGATGCGCATATACCCAACACTCAAGTAGGTGCAGTGGTATGTACGGAGTAAATAGATGAAGAACAAGTTCGTCAAAATATACTAAAACATTTCCAGTACAAAGTGCTGCAGCCCGCATCCCCCGCATCGGAATGGCCTCGGAAGTTCGGTGCTGGCGCTCGGGCCCAGTTTACCGAAGGGGCACTTTATAACTCTTATCACATCACATCCTCGAATCAGCGACCAGTTGATTCATCTTATCCTGAATCATTTCCTGCTGCACCAAAATCGAGTAAATTGTCCAACCACAACCAACATGTCAAGAAAGGTCTCAACGCAAGAAATTGCACAGCATACCGATGAGAACGACATTTGGATCGTGGTGAATGGAAAGGTTTACGATGTGACTGAATTTGCCCCGACTCACCCTGGCGGTGCCGGAAGTATGACAATGACCATTCTAGAATCCCGCCATCTAAAATACATTGACTGATTCAAGCCCAAAGTCATATATCAGTTTGCTGGCCGTGACGCATCCCGGCTGTACAATAGCACTCATTCCCCGTCGTTGATCAAAGACATCGACGAGAGTATTATAGGAGACCTTGATGAAATGAGCATCACAGAGGAATGGCGCACACAAGATGCCACATCCAAGCCAGCGACATCGCAAGGCGATGAGAAGCCCGAACTCGACGATATCATCAATCTGGATGACTTCGAGGCAGCAGCCATGAAAACCTTCACTCCCAAATCATGGGCATACCACAGCGGCGCAGCTAATGACTGCTTCACAAGAGACGATAACCGTGAAATTTTCCGGCGCATTTGGCTACGACCAGCGATCATGCGGGATGTATCCACGGTAAACACCCAGACAACTCTTTTCGGGTGCAATCTTGATATCCCAGTCTTCATCGCGCCTGTGGGTGCAGCCAAAATGGGCCACGAAGAAGGCGAACTGCCACTTGCGAGGGGAGCTGGCTCTTCAGGAATCATCCACTGTATTTCTACCATGTCTTCTTACCCTCTCGCTGAGATCCTGGACCAGACTCCTTCTCAAGCTTTCTATCAACTCTATATTAATCGAGATCGGTCGAAGACAGAAGCTCTCGTAGGTCTAGCTGAGAGCTCTGGGAAAGTCAAAGCTCTCTTTGTAACGGCAGATCTACCTGTCATGTCAAAGCGTGAGGCCGATGAACGAATCAAGCTGGATGAAGGTACACAGTGGATCAATGTGACCAAAGACAATAAGCCAAAATCAACGGGGAAGAAGAGTGCTGGCCTGGCAAAAGCTAACAGCTCTTTCATCGATTCTACCTTGAACTGGGATGATCTGCGCTGGCTCCGAAGTATCTCAAATCTCCCTATTGTGCTCAAGGGCGTTCAACGTGCAGAAGATGCTCGTCTTGCAATGAAAGTGGGGTTTGACGGCATTGTCATCAGCAATCATGGAGGTCGAGCTGCCGATACTGCTGCGCCGACAATCCTCGTTCTGCTGGAAATCCACCGACACTGTCCCGAAGTGTTTGGCCAGATGAAAGTTCTCGTAGATGGGGGATTCCGTCGCGGCTCGGACATCGTCAAGGCAATTTGCCTGGGGGCATCTGCTGTGGGTTTGGGTAGATCTTTTGCATTTTCTCTCAACTATGGACAAAATGGTGTTGAGCACGCAGTGAGCCGTAAGTGCGATGTGACATTTGGGGACTCCGACTCGGCCGCTAACTTTCAAGTAGTGATCAAAGAGGAAATTGAGACAGCCACTCAATTGCTTGGGATGACAGATTTGATGCGTGACGCGAGCCCAGTATACCTCAACACGGCCGGAATAGATCACTTAGTGCCTCCAAATCATGGCCTGTCGATCAAGGATGTCATGAGACGATCAAACAAGCTTTAGATAGTGGGCTTCTGGGCCCTCGATAATGCTCCCTAGTGACTAGTGAGCCTCGAAGTTGGATCATCAGAGCCATCCAGAAAGTTTGTATGGCAACATGGGGCTGTCTCGCTGGGTGATGTGGTGGGCTTTCCGGGGGATATTGGTAAAGTGATAGAGTTCTGATAATGATATTCTTTCTGATAAAAATATTTTGCGTCAGTGTGGTACTGACATTCGAATTTACTAAAATGAAAATATGTTTACCATCTCAAACCTGCCTTTTATGCCCCCTGGAACCCCCAATAATGCTTCTTGCAAAGCTTCCCACCCTCCTTCATGCGCTTCTCACTCTGTATCCGTATGTTGCACATATCAAGAACCCCTTTTTGCCAGATCTCAGTGGCCTGTTGTAGACGCATCTCGTATTCCTTCAGCTCATTCTCGCTCAGATACTCTCCCTTGTTCTGGCGTTCGATCCGTGCTTCAGACAAGTCATCCATGAGTTTCTGGCCAGTAGTCTCCTGTGTGATTGCATTTCCGTACTGCAGTCGTGTCTCGAGAACCCAACGTTGCATGTCACCTTCAGACATCCCCCGAGGAAGATACAGTTTGAACGCATCAACTCGCTGTCGTAGTTCCGGCGAGAACTCGGAGAGATGGTATTCGAGCCTGATCAGTTTGTCGAAATGTTCCAGAGCGGGTTGCATAGGCGATTCGAACAGCCGGCGCTCCTCAGATTCGTGCTTGAGAGACTTCACGAATTCCCCGTACTCCTTCTTCTGGAAATCTTTCAGCCCATCTTTGAGGAGAAGAGATAGTCCCAGAAGCTCCATGAAGGCGGACTCGAAATGCGGGCTGTCCTCGGCGGAGCTGTTGATGACAGCCCAGAGATAGGATGCTCGTGCGAAGTACATGCCCTTATCTTCGTCGTTGAGATGCGGGAATCTAGGAATTTGATCCAGTCGGACGAGATCGCTGACTGTTGGGAACGGTTTGTTTGGACAAAAGCTTGGTGAGACTAGCCATGGGCCAGTTTCGGGCTCAGCTGGCTGTTGCTGTTCATTTTCCATGATGCTGCTTTGTTGGAGTCTCATGTGAACGGATTGTATCGACAGTGATTGAAACGGATGAGAGATGTTTCAGAAGTATGCGGGATGAGAATGAATTGATGAAGCGATTCTGTTTATGTTTGGACGAAAGGTGTTGTTATTGTTGTTGTTGTGATGAATGAAGAGAAACGTGGGAGACACCGGGCACCTTGAGGCAACTACGACGCATCACCGATTCACCATACCCTTGGGTATACTAGTAGGCTACCATAGAGTAGGTCACTGTGTGATTTATTGCATTTCCTTACTTAGAACTTATCTCATCGATTCACCCCATGAAATCCACCGTCTAATACACTCATCCACCCTTCGTAATGCTTCCTTGTGAGCCTCAACCTCGAACCACTCGCGGTGTTCCTTCCCACATTCTGTGCACTGGCCAAGATCCCGAATCCGTAGATTTGCCAGTTCTAGGTGTATCAGTCTCTCCACGCGGTGGACATGCGGAACCTTTCTCCCGGGTGTCAGAGATGCTGTCGTTGCCCCAGACTGTGACCCTCTAGCTGGTGACGACTTTTTAAATGCTGAAGGGGTATAAGGGTAGTAGCGGATTAGTGTCAGATCGTGTGAGCATTGGCGCGTCCACTCTGCTAGTCTTCTGTGGACATTGCTTGTCCTGCCTATTTTCAATCTGATGGTACCAGGCGAGGTCGATGTCGGGTTGGTGGTTAATGCGTTCAGGTCTCTTGCTGCGCGAATAGCATCACTAACACTGCGTGGCTGGGTTGGAGGTCGAAGAGAGTTGTCCTTTTGTGGCGTTGGTGGCAGCAAAGAGGATGCTATTTCCCTTGGGACTGGAGGCTGGGCTGAATCGTTTCCTCGTGCAGTACTCGTTGGAGGTGTGACCCAAAACATGTAAATATAGCCTTCTTCATCGGCGTTTGAAATAGGTTTGGCTAGTTCTGTGAGAAGGATCGATGTCGTTTGGGGTGGTAAACTGGATGGAATCCATGATAGAAGAGAGTCGGTTTGCGAAGATTTCCTGTGAGTTGGTGCAGCAGGGCGAGAAGGTTTTTGTTGACCAGATGATGTTCGCCCGTGTTGGGGGCGTCCTTGGTATGGATTCTGTGGAGGACGGGACAATGGAGGCTTCTGGACTGGGACAGAGGGTTTGGAATCCTCGTCGCTTTCTTCATCTATGATTTCGAAGCAGCAAAATGTCCTCTTCTTCTTCTTTCGACCGTTTTGGGGTTTTTCCCCGAGGTTGGCCTGGTTTGTATGGCGTCTATTCGGGGACTTCTGTTTCCCATCGTTGATATCAAGAACGCCTAGTCGGTCCATGAGTGTATCGATGCTAGTTCTTGGCTCCAAGCTGTTCTCCGGGATGGTGGCCTGAGTCACCGGCGTTGAGGCAGAAGCTTGGTCTTTGTGCTGCCAGCAGTATAAAGACTCCACGTCTACTGTTTCATGCCGAGAGCCCTTCTTTCGAATAATCGAGGCCGCTGATGGGTTCTGGATTGGTGTAACGGCTCGGCGACAGGGCCGGCCTTGGGTTGTAAGGCCTCTACATGTTGTTGCAGGATTCCGAGAATCCGAACGTGGTAACAAAGATTCTGGTGTGTTTGATATGTGAGGCATCCGTGAATGAAGCTAGGCAAAGACGTAAGGAAGACGGGTCTAAGTACAAAAAGATCCAGTCTAGAATAAACAGGCGCCTACAGGGCTGTCGCCCCGATGCGGTGAGACACGCCGGCATGTAGGCGACGACTCCACTCGACCACGTCGGGCGCGAAGGGATGTCGATGTGTTTTTTTTATTTTTGTAAACGGCGAGCTTCCTCTTCTGGTTAGCGTTGCCTCTTCCAGTCTAGCGTCACTCCGCCACATCGAGGCTCAGCATAATGTAGATGCAACTGCATTCATTCATTCATTCACTACCTCTGGCTTTGAAGGCTGAAGACGAATGAGATCAGCCTCAGAAGTCAGCTATGTCCTGTGGAATCCCGAAACCACATCTCTTCACATGATCGGTAGGGAGTGTGAACGGTGCACCATCGGCGGCCTGCTCCTGAATTTCTAGGTGTCTAGGTCTACAGCCTGTCGCAGGCAGTGACCATTATAGCAAGTGCCGTGATTGTTTCATGGTGGCGGTTCCTTTCCCGGAGAGTAAATGGCCCCAAGATTGCAGGCATGTGCTATTGATCAATAGCCAAGGGTGCGGACACCGGACCTCAAAGCACCATATAGACTTCAGAGCACCATATACATAAACAGTCGCTGCCAATCTGGTATGAAACAAACAAAGACACCATCATACCTTTCATCGAGCTTCCGACAATGAGTAGCACTCTATTCCTTGGGCGAGACGTGCACGATTACTTTTCCCGTGCTCGACCCCTTCTTCAAATGCTTGAAAGCCTCAATTGCTTGCTCGAATTCAAAGGTGGACTCAACAATTGTTGTTATGGTGCCGTCAGCGAGCCACTGGGCCAGCTGCTCGTAGTCCTCTTGTACACTCTTGGTGAAGTACGGGACGAATTTGCGCGGCGTACCGCCAAGGATTGTCGGCCTCAGCAGGCCACTGGCGATGCTTTTGGCCGTTTGTAGTGATGCAGAGCCTCCAACGCCAATGAAATGGCCCTCCGGCTTGAGAAATTTGGGTGTTGCTGCAAAAAAGTCCTTCGGCGAGCTTCCGACGTTATCAACCACCAGATCATAGACTCGACCTTCGGCTGCGAGCTCAGTGACGATATCGTCGACGCGGTAGTCGATTACTGCATCAGCACCTAGCTTCTTGGCCAGATCAACCTTACTAGTTGAGCAGGATGTGGTGACGTGACAACCGAGAGCCTTTCCTATTTGGATACCGAAGGTTCCCGTTCCTCCAGAGCCTCCATTGATAAAGATGCGGTCACCGGCTTTGACATAGGGCTTGATGCTCTGGTATGCCGTCATTCCGGTGGTGGGCAGCCCGGCGGCATTATCGAGGTCTACTCTCTTGGGTATCACGGCGTATTCTTGTCGTGACAGGACCACGTACTGTGACAAAGATCCGGACGATTTGAAGGGTTCGACGCGCCCGAGAATGTTGTCGCCGACCTTGACATCCGTCGATCCCTCGCCTACGGTCACGATGGTGCCGCTGAGATCCATACCTATCACCTTGGGATACTTGACGGTAGCACGGGACATGAAGCCCATCTCCGTTATCTTGTAGTCAGCCGGGTTGAGACCGGCGCTGACGACGCGGACGAGAATCTCGTCCTTCTTGAGTGCTACATGGGGGCGTGCGGCATTGTCGATGAGCTTGAGGTTTTCCTCAACAGGTCCTGGACCATCCAGCCGCCATACTTTCATGCTCTCTTCCATCCTGAATCGATCAATTGTTGTTTTCAGTGTTCTCAAATATAAATGTCATATGGAAAAGAGAAGGTGGTGACTCGTGAGTTAATGACGTCTTGGACATCAACCAAGGGCATCTCGGACCTTAGTCAGCGAACCTGCAGGGAGCTGCAAGGTTCGAATATGCAATATTGACATTTATTGACGTTGGTTGGATACCAGCTTTTTACCAAAGCTTCATTGAAGATACTTCCAACCGAATCATAGTGACTTTATTTCATTAATGCTTCCTTTTAGCTTTATAAATCCTTAATTCGCTTACCCCTACATCAACCAGCTCGCGTAGCTCAGTTGGTAGAGCGCGGCACTAGTAATGCCGAGGTCTTCAGTTCAAATCTGGACGTGAGCATTTCTTTTTGTTTTTTTTCTGTAATTTTTTCATTTGTTGAGATTGATCATGATAATTTCAACTGGAAAGTTATCGTGGAAATTGTATACATGTGTAGTGTTACCCTGGGCGATTCCAAGTGTAACCACGGTAATCTTGCACGTGGCTGACCAGAGCCTCAGTTTGACATCAGGAAGCCCTAATATATATTTTTACTACGAACTTGAATGTGCTTGTTACTACTAGTAGCACTAGGTAGTCCCTCTGGGTACCTAGGGCTCCTAGTAAAACCATCAGCTTGAACTTGCAATTGGCGCTGTTCATATTACACTGCAAACCTTCATAATTCAACCTAGGGTGATTCGATTATTGGTATTTTGTGGTTTAAGCCACCTTATTGAACAGGTATTAATGCTCGCTACCGTTGCCAAAGCCGACTGTCTTCAATGCCGTTAAAGATTGGAATATATATCTCGTCGGTCACCACCTGGGCACTTAACAGTGTTGCAGTTACGACTAGCATGATGTTCTACCCAATAGTTTCTTCATTCAAATGGCAGTTTCTGTCTCTGCAAGTGGATATCTCATAAATGCTTGATCGCCCAAACTCCCGGTCATCATTATGGCATCTTTATATAGATCGTGAAGCATCTATTGTGTATAATCAAAGCTCATGTTGCGGCACTTGAGCCAGAAAGATCGGACGAGCTCCAGAGTCTGCGATCGGGCACCCCTGGCCACCATGAGAGATTCCAAGAATCGAGTTTTGTCCTGTGGAGAGAAGACTGGCACCTGGTTCCCATTTTTGTCGGTCACCTGGGCGTCAAGCGTTTCCAACGCAGCTGCAAGACTTGGGCGCGCTTGTCTCATTTTGTTGAAAATGGTCCGTCTGAGCGCATCATTAAGAGATGGCAGATCCGACCTTGAGCAACGACCGGCGAATTGCTTGACCAGGACTTGGCACAAAGATGGGATGAATTGCTCTAGGACCTGGTCGAGTGCCGCCGTTTCTTCCGGGTTACCACCACGCAGCTCTATCATGGCGACCCAGAAACTAGAGCCCGAGCGGATCGTTAGCGGTTCCGGTCTGCTCAGTGCGTGCAGTGTGAAGTTTAGCAAGACCGCAAATACGGGCGGCCGTTGCAGAGAGGCATCACCCGTCGAAGGTGGAAGCGGTTCGGTGAGCGAAAACAGGATGTGGTAATACTTTGGTAGAAGCCGTGCGAGGAAATCTATGCCAGCATTGGCTGTTTCTGGATCGTAGACTTCCGAGTTTTCGAGCATCGAATAGAAGAGCTCAGCCACGTGAACAATCAAGGCTACTGCTTCATTGCGAATCTGTGCTGCGTGGGAGGCGTGGGAGGCAAGGAAGGAAGAGGCAGTGGCCATAATCACATCCGTTCCGGATATACCCAGCGGGAAGCTTTTTATAAAATCAACTGTTAATGATGGAGGGAATACGAACAGACCAGATGACTCAGTGTAGCCGGCCTTCAGGATATCACACGCAGAGTCAATGATGCCACTGTCCACTGGAAAGTCCACAATGAGAATGCGCATGGCTTCCATGATTAGTTGCTGGGCTCGAGATCCCGGACCGGCATTCCAGAATGATGGCGGGTATGGGTTTTGCTCTTCCGTTGCATCAAGATTGATAACATCGTCCGAGTCTGCCCGAAGTCCCCTCCCAATACTGGCTATGCAGCCTAATACAACGTGACCGTGAGCTCGAGCCACATCATAAGACGACCCGGCCTCTTCTCGTGCCTTCTTAGCCTCTTCAACGAAAAAATGAAGTATTCTCTCAAGTGTTTCCACTTTCTCCTGGTCAGTGGATAGCTTTTGAATGATCGTCGCAATTCCTTCCAAAACCTTTGGCATTGTTGATACGGTTGCCGTCGGCTTGGTGCGGAACTGGTCAAACTGATCTAGGAAGATAGGGAGCTCGGGGGTCAACACACGGGCGCACGACTTTGACAGAGTCAAGATGGATCGCGAAGCTGCCTGTGCGCAGGATTCAAAACTGAGTGATTCGAAGAGGATGTTCAGAACACCTGCAAGCAAGGAGTTGTGTCGCTCGAAATAAGATTCGTATTTTCCAAACGTGTCCACCAGTGTTTGGCGTGCTTTAAGAGGAATTTTTGCTTCGCTCCCGGTGCAGAGATGAGCAAAGGCATCACTACCAAATATAGCGTCCAGACATTGGTCTGCATGACCATTTTCATCGACCGCCTCGGAAAGTTGGGCAATGCAAAACATCGCAGCTTCGAATCCTCGCCAATTGTGATTCTCGAGGTGGGTTGTTGCGCTCTTCTGAAAAACGCTGACCAACTCCACACCCAAGATAGGATATGCTGACAAAAGATAATCGCAGGCCTCATAGCGGAACGCGTTAAATTCTGCCCTTTCATCATCACTCCAGTCTTCGAGGTCCTCAGTCGTTGGATAAAGAAGTTTGTTGAACAAGCCAAGTACAACCTCGGCTAGTTGACCTTTGACCAATTGATAACGGGGATCCCTAGAGTCCAACTCATCGGGAACACATTCAGCAATTTCACTCCAGTATTCCAGGACACGGGGCGTTGCCGGGTCATCTATAGATGCGTATCCTGGCGTTTTGAAGATACCATGGAAAATTGTCAAGATTCCAGCGTTCTGCGGCTTTATTGGATCGCTAAACAAATCCAAGTGGAGATATGAGAGGTATGCCACCAGAAGATCAACATATGCCATGCTCTCGTTGCCTTCTTCGCCCTTGGTGATAGCAACGATGTGCATTGTCACGATGGAGTCCGATAGGATTTGTGATAAAGCCCAGATAGAATCATCATCAAAGGCCCAGCGGCGATTTTCAAAAGCCTGCGTCAGCACAGACGCCGCACTTTCGCTAAGTGTGGGAATCCGAAGCATTTTGATGATATCATGACCACATGAAATTGCGATACTCTGGAGATTCTCACCACTAGATGTATAACGGCTTGCGTAAACACCTAACCAGGCCTTTCAGATGGAAGGCAAGTCAGCATTCCACAAGATACGACTAAATTGGAGTCATTATTGGCTTACCTTCCATGAGCCCATAGCCTCGTTTCCCAAAATGACTTCTGTGGATTCTTCTCTAAGTGCAGCTTCGGAAATTGAAATTTGTTGCATGATGTATCGCACCAGCAAGAGGCCGTCTTCGATGTTTGCCTGGCACCTTTCTAAAATTGGCTTAGCATCCTGCGGTTCAACTTCCAGTCGCAACCCATCCTCGGCCAAGGTCACTGAGAAAAATGACAACGCTAGCGCCTGCTGTGTATTCAAGGCAGGCAGAACCCCACTCAGGAAATCCACTGTCTGGGATTCCTGCTCAGAGACATATCCACCATGGGCAAGACTGGCAGCCAGCTGCCAGATAGCTCGTTTCCATGGTGATTTTGGATGCCTGAAAATGGTTGTCAGGCTAGATGCGAGTTTTCTGACAACCATTGCTTGTTCGCCTTCGTTTACGATGGCTACAAAATGGTTGACGAGTCGCGCCAGAATCTCCAAAGTCATGGGTTCTTCAATATCCGCACTGAATTTTATTCAATCAGCATTGGGATTTTCAATTGGTCACCATGTGTTGCTGGGACACACAATAATACATATACTCACCTTGATACGTTGACTTTCACTGTGAACGTAAGAGCTCCCATGAATCGATGGTGGGCTGATGGCTCCCGTAAGAGAGAATCAGCAATTTCCCAAGCATTTTCGCCTTTTTGGAGCTGTTGGAGTCGTGTTTGGATCTCATTGATCCGAGCCGGATCGCGTTGATTGCCCGGGTGATAGAGTTGACTGACAAGCTAGGGAAATGTCAAAAGACTTTCAAATCGGACACTTTGGTAATAACATACCGTGTGTGACTCTGCAACTGGACCCCCGGAATCTTTTCCTATTGCTGCCTGTTGCGTCGCCATGATTAGCTCCCCAGGCTTCTTATAAGTGGGATGGAAGTGTGCAGGAGGAAAAAGCGCCCAGTATACAAAGCATCACGTGGTGATAGCCGCCTTTCTGCCGGGGATTCCACGTAGGGTCGATGGTGATTAGTCAAAAAGGAGGCGGTACATCGGGCGGTCAAACGCGGGGCTTTGGTGGTGATGAACTTCGCATCAGAGACACACTCAATTGCGTGGACTGGTAGTAGAGAAGTGATGATAATTAAGCTTTGAAACTGATCATATCATAATGGTTGTAATCATGTTTGAGTATTTTTCATACTCTCCTACCCTATGGTAGTACCCATGTTGACCAACTCAGCAGAAGCGGATTGTATATATTCAAGTTCAGCTACAATCTAGTATATGGTATATATTTCAGGTTAATTAAATATCAGTACAAAAGAGGTTAAATTAAAATACAAGAACTTAAACTTAAAAATTTCAATATGAATTTCAATATGAATAACACTGTCTAATTTTGAATACAATCCTTAAATCCGTTTGACCTGTCACTGCCCAACAGGGAATGCAAACACCAGACGCGGCTTTGCAAACATGACAAGTGGGCCGGTGGATGCAACCTCCGGCAATGCTCGTCCTATGAGCAATGGCCAGCAGAACTCACACGACTGGCGCAATTGCTGCCATAGCTTGTTATCACTTATCTGCGTGCCTCGACCTCCCAGCTCCCCCTCCTGGGATTGTTCGGTTAGCCTCGCAGAGTAGCTCTCTCCCTCGGCGTTCGGAATATCTTCTGTGATCCGTTTCGCCCATGCTCTTCTCCCACCCTATTCGACTCTCCTGGACATCCCTGCGATCGCTGAGGCCCCTCCAACCTGCCAGATTCTTCTCCACATCCCGCCCTCGATACACCGTCGAGATGGGCACCGTGGATACTACACAGCGCCTCTCGCAGCTGCGACAGCTGATGCGGGATAACAATGTTGATGTTTACAGTACGTGATTGTCCTAACTCCCATAAACTCCTGCAAAATTATTCGAACTATTCTAATAGCCTTGTTTAGTTGTTCCCTCCGAGGATAGCCACCAGTCCGAGTACATCGCGCCTTGCGACGGCCGTCGAGGTTAGCTACCACCACTTTCCATCGGCCCTACTTAGGAACTCATTGGCAACCGCTCACACTCAATCATAACCTCAGCATTCATCTCCGGCTTCTCTGGCTCTGCTGGTACTGCGATTATCTCTCTAAACAAGGCTGCCTTATCCACCGATGGTCGTTATTTCAACCAGGCCGCCAAGCAACTCGATGGCAATTGGCAGCTCCTCAAGCGCGGCATCGAGGGTGTGCCCACATGGCAAGAGTGGTATGGATGATCCACGACAGACACCAAATTGGACGGAGACTGAGTGTCATATAGGACTACGGAGCAATCTCAAGGAGGCAAAGCAGTTGGTGTTGACCCGTCCCTGATCACGGCTTGTAAGCATTCTCCCACCCGTCGGTCAGAGGAATAATGACTAACGTCTGTATTTTCATACAGCTGGTGCACGCAAGCTCGCCGAGACCCTCGAAAAGAATGGCTCCTCACTGGTGGGTATCCAGCAAAACTTGATTGATTTGGTCTGGGGCAAGGACCGCCCGGCGCGTCCTAGCGAGAAAGTTCGCGCGCACCCCATCAAGTACGCTGGTAAGCCATTCCAAGAGAAGATCAACGAGCTACGTAAGGAATTGGAGACCAAAAAGAAGGCTGGATTTGTCATTTGTAAGCCCCCTTCCCCATTTCTTCGCCTTGTCACAGTCATTTAACGTTGCACAACAGCCATGCTCGATGAGATTGCCTGGTTATTCAACTTGCGAGGAAATGAGTGAGGTCATTCCGCTGTCATATTTGTGTCTAGCGACAACTGACAAAGTCTAGTATTCCCTACAACCCGGTGTTCTTTTCCTATGCGATTATCACCCCGACCACCGCAGAGCTCTATGTTGACGATGCGAAACTTACACCCGAGGTTAAGGCCCAGCTCGGTGAAGATGTCGTCATTAAGCCATATGATTCCATCTTCGCCGATGCAAAGGCCCTCAGTGTGGCCAGAAGCCAATCGACGGATGAGACGGCCGCCAAGTTCCTGCTTTCTAACAAGGCTTCGTGGGCTCTGAGTCTCAACCTCGGAGGCGAGGACCAAGTCGAAGAAACTCGCAGCCCGATTGCAGATGCCAAGGCTGTCAAAAACGAGGTAGAGTTGGAGGGCATGCGTGCTTGCCACATCCGCGATGGTGCTGCACTGACGGAATATTTCGCGTGGCTCGAGAATGAGCTCATCAACAAGAAGACCGTTATGGACGAGGTCGATGCTGCCGACAAACTCGAACAGATTCGCTCCAAGCATGATCTTTTCGCTGGTCTCTCGTTCGATACCATCTCTTCCACTGGCCC
The DNA here is from genome assembly GCA_023626415.1 of Penicillium sp. S1701. NCBI lineage: Eukaryota > Fungi > Ascomycota > Eurotiomycetes > Eurotiales > Aspergillaceae > Penicillium > Penicillium sp. S1701. The sequence continues at coordinate 945,241 of JAMAGY010000005.1, read as the reverse complement.
CAATGGCGCCGTGATTCACTACAAGCCGGAGAAGGGCAGCTGTGCGACCATTGATCCAACAGCCATCTACCTTTGCGACTCTGGTTGCCAATACCTCGATGGAACTACTGATACCACTCGGACTTTCCACTTTGGTCGCCCCAGCGAATTCGAGAAGCGTGCATTCACCTTGGTCCTTAAAGGAATGATTGGAATTGACACTGCTGTGTTCCCCAAGGGAACAAGTGGCTTTGCTATCGATGTACTGGCTCGCCAGCACCTTTGGAAGGAAGGCTTGGACTTCCTGCACGGTACTGGACATGGCGTTGGATCTTATCTCGTGAGTCATTATTTGTTCGATCTCTACCTGCAATAATTCCCTAACCTTATTTCTAGAATGTCCACGAGGGACCCATGGGTATTGGAACCCGTGTGCAGTACACCGAAGTCCCTATTGCGGCAGGAAATGTCATCTCGGATGGTTCGTTACTTTTACCTCGGTGCTCGCACTCAAATGACTGATTAATAATATTAGAGCCTGGATATTACGAGGACGGCAAGTTCGGTATTCGAATCGAGAGTGAGTTTTTCTCTGCTGAGTTTCCTTGTTCTAGGGATAATTTTCTAACTGATCCTCGATAGATATCGTTATGTGCCGTGAGGTCAACACCCCCTACAAATTCGGTGATAAGCAATGGTTGGGCTTCGAGCATGTCACCATGACCCCTCTAGGCCGCAACCTTATTGAACCTTCTCTGCTGAGTGATTCAGAGCTCAAATGGGTCAACGACTATCATGCTGAGGTGTGGGATAAGACCCACCACTTCTTCAACAACGATGAGTTGACCCAGAAGTGGCTTGAGCGTGAGACCAAGCCCATTTCCAAGTAAAGCCGGTCGACATCGGTTCATAGAAATAGCAATGCCGCTACGTAGGCTACAAGAATCGAGTATTCGTCTAATACTATCTTTTATGGGTATCTGAGAAACAAGATGATCCTTTGACATGGAGCGGTGTGAGAGACTGTAAATAATCGCTTTCATACTGAACACGTAAACGCTTTGAGGTGACCAGCCAATTTAATTTATTAACTTAATTCTTCAACTTCTCCTATATTGATTTGCGAGGAAAGACCGTTTGAATCTTCGAATCAAGAAGGGTCTAGTAACTATACGAGTGCTGCCTGTAGGAGAGTCACGTTGGAATGCGGGAAGCTCATGTGGAGCCGCCAACACCCACGACTTCCCCGTCCTGCCCCGGTCCAGCATTGATCGATCTTTCGAACCCAAATTACTCTCACGCCTTTTCTCTTCCGGGCTGTCCGGCAAAGAATGGTCCCGTATTTTGCTCAACTCTCGCGCGAAGGCCACAACACTTGAATCATAACCGCCCTTAGCCCCATTGCGGCCACCCCGCGCCCCTTGTCGCAGCCTACGAACGTCCCAACAGATCGGCCTAGATACCTGGCGCGAGTGGCCAGAACTCACTGGGAATGAGCGGTCGAAACGGTTACGGCAACGGATACGGCTACGGCGATTCGAGCCGATATGACCATGGTGAAGGCGCACATGGTGGTAGCAATAACCTCGGAGTGAACGGATACGGTGGTCGAAGCGGCGCGAATTCATCGGCATCAAGTCGAGAACGACGCCCTGGAGGATATGGAGGATTTTATCCAGAGGCATCTCAGCAACCTTCCCTGTCTCCAGGTCCATCGCCGGAGCGCCGACGTGATCGCTCGGAACATGATCGACCGCCAGGCTCGTCGCACTCTGGATCGAGACCACGGACACGAGATGGGGATGAAAGGAGATATCAGAATCCAAGGGAGCACCGCCCAAGAGAAGAACGTCCGAGAGAGCAAAGTCCAAGAGTGGACCGGCCTAGGGAGGACCGCTCGAGAGATGCTGCGCGATATGCGGATAGTCGAAGCCGGGACAGGAATCCTCCCCAGGCGAGCGTAATGCCAATTAGTTCTGGAGAGATTCAATCGGTTGAAGGTTTGTTATTCCTTTGAATAGTCATTTTTTGAGAAAGAACCTCGCTAACAAACTCAAAATGAAGGCGTTTTGCAGTCAATTCAACGGGATTGGGATTTTATGACAGATGCCGAATGTATCCCCGTTCATGTTGCGCTCAGCCTAATGGACACAAGTACTCTAGGAAAGGCTGACCGCGAGCCTGAATTTCTGAACATGTATAACGAAATCCAAAGGACTCTCAAGTCTATTGTGAACGGTTAGGATGTCTCTCAACCGATATGATTCCCCAATATTAACGAACGGTGCCGCAGAACATCACCAGGGATTCAACAGTTCCATCGGTACCTACCACATGATCCAATCCAATATTTCTAGCTCCCAAGGTCGAGTACGCAACCTTCGACACTCCCTAGAAGAGGCTAAGACAGGGTTATTGTCAACTAAGCCGGAGCTGAAAGGGCTAGCGACATCCTCTCAGAACTATGACGATATTCTGCAGCTATTTGCTCAAATAGAAGAGATTCAGTCACTTCCGGAAAAACTTGAGTCTCGCATATCTGACAAGCGATTCCTTGCAGCCGTTGAAGTGCTACACACCGGATCACGCTTGCTACGCCGCTCTGAGCTCGAAGAAATTGGTGCTCTATCTGACGTTCGGGCCTATTTCAGCAACCAGGAGACTTCTCTCACGGAAATTCTTATTGAAGAATTGCATGACCACCTTTATCTAAAATCACCCTACTGTTCCGATCGATGGAAGGCCCCCGTGGGAGAAGGAGATACCAATTCGTCTAGCTGGACGGGTAATCGTTCCTGGGAACGACCGATCTACACATTCTTGGCCAAATTTGATCCAACCACGGCCCTAGTTGAAGATGCATCGCGAAACCCCGAAGCGGATACTTTTTCCTACATTCAACTGCTGATTGAAGCTCTCAACAAGATGGGCCATCTTGATACCGCCGTTGATCGAATTGAGCAACGTCTCCCCGTGGAATTGTTCGCGGTGGTTGATAAAACTAATGCTGAAGTTGACAACCGCTATCCCACCCCAAATCGTACTTTTTCTTCCCACGACAACCAGGCCAAGTCCAATCTTCCCACAGAAACAATCGAGAAGCGTGGGCATGTTTTGTCTGAGTTCCTGTGGGCTCTATATGCGAAGTTTGAGTCAATTGCGGAGGGACATCGCGTTGTTCATGACGTTGTTGAAGCGATTGTCAGCCGAGAGGGGCTCACTAAGGGCGAGTCCCTTGGTGGAGGTTTCAAGGAATTGTGGAAACTTCTGCAGAGCGAGGTAAGAAGCCATAACTGGATAGCTGCAGCCAGATACTAATGTTTGCTCTCAAATAGATTAGATCTCTATTACATGACTACCTCGCAACTGACGGCGATGGCTCCTTCGGTTCCCGCGGCGAAGAGGCGGACGCTCGCCGGCATCTCTACACGGGAAGTAGAGACAAGAACAAGAGAATGTTCAAGCTTTCTGACATGGATGAGGGGACCGAGATGAAGGCTGAGCAAGACGAGCTAGATGAAATCCTGAAATCCTCGGTCCCAGGACTGGTGTCGAAAACTAGACAAAAGGCAGCTACAAACGACGCCTCTCCGTCCCGACAAGGAAACTCTGGTACTGGCCATAAAATTTTGCTTGAGCCAAGTGTTTTCAACATGCGACTGCTTCTTCCGCCCTCACTGTCCTTCATTCAACGCCTTAAGGACATTGTGCCTACTGACTCGGATATATCAATGACCACCTTGACATCTTTCCTTGATGACTTCATGGTCAATGTTTTCCTTCCTCAACTGGATGAAACCATCACGGATTTGTGTACACTCAGCTTCATTGCCGCTGATGCATTTACCGAAGATCCTCAGTGGACTAAGGTGTCGCCACGACCTATTTTTAGGGTAAGAACTGTTGTCTCTCACCATGCATTGTCATTCCAATTAACGATTTTACCAATTAGGGAACCACAAAATTCATGTCAATCGTGCGAGAGTTTAGCAAGATGCTGTCAAGTATTCCACATGACCAAGCATTTACGCAGCTGTTGATTGATCAGATCGTGACTTATTATGATAAGTGCTTTGGGTGGTATAAAGGTACGTTTACTGATCCCCGTGGGGAATCGAAGGTATTCTTGGGCGATACTAAACTTTTCATAGCAATGGTAACGAAGGTTTCCGCTCGTATACAAGGAGGCGCTGTTCGACTTAAAGCCGCTGCCTCTTTCGCTGAAGCCGGCGACATTCGTGACATTGTTGATGAACTATGGAAAGGAGACGGCGAGAAGAAGTATACCCTTATTGATACCGTATGTTTCTCCAGTCGATTGGCCTTGATTGCCAGAAGACGCTAATAGGCATAGGAAATCGATCTCCTTCTCAAACGGACAGACCAAGTGCCCTTGGAATCATACGACATTATATCTGACCCTAAGACCGTTGTGGCTCTCTCGCTACTGTATAACAGCATGGTAAGTGCCTTCATATCAAGCAGACACTTGGCAGATTCTAAGCTAGTATCTGTAGCAATGGCTTGGAAGCCACCTTTCGAAGATCCGACTAGTTGTCGATCCTTCTACGGAGCAGACCACGACTACTTTGTCTTCCAATGGCCGACCGTCTCGTAGATGGACTCTCTTTGGAGCAATGAAGCCTAAGCGGGACAGTGTCAACAGCCCCGTCTATCTACCACTCAACAGCGAGACTGCCACAGCGTTTGACAAGACCTTGCAATCACTTCATAACCTCGGAGCCACTGCGCTTCTTACAATGCATATCGATATCCGCTGTGGTGTTATCCAAATGCTCACGAAGACCATGTCGGGACCAAACCCACCGACTGTTCGAAACTCTGAGCCCGTCACGCCCTCTCCAAGCACTACTGACAGTTGGTGGCACATTATCATGAACCAGCCGACTGCTGCCTCTCCGACAATCCTACAGCTGAACAGCGACTTGATTGCCTTCGACACTAATATTTCTACGTATTTGGGCTCTGCCGAACACTGGTTCATCATCTCCGGCCTCGCTCGGTTCATCGATCGCGTTTTTGTGTCCTGCACCAAATACATCGGGGCTATGAATGAAAATGGAGCCCTTCGCCTACAACTAGATGTGCTTGTTTTGCAGCAAAACTTGAAGAACATCATCATTGACCCCACCGTTGATTCTTCTAACACTAGCGAAGCCCCATCTCACGAAGTTGTCGCTCTGCCTAGGAGCGCAAAGTTCCTAGATTGGTTCTTAGAAGGTGCCGAGAAGGCGCTAGACTATTCCAAGGACGAGAAAGATGCGTTTGCCGCTCAGGGCGACAGTGCCTTGCAAGCAGGAAACGGCGAACCGTTTACCTATGACGAACTGCGAGTGCTGGTGGATCTCTGTTTCTCTGAGGTCCTGCGGGGCCCGCGGGGCGCTGACAACCGAGAAGACTTTATGTCGTCCAAAAAGGCTAGTGCAGATGCACTCTTGAGACTCAATGAAGTGATGTGGGATGCACGATAGACAGCCTAGAATTTATTTATATCTGCCATTTATCTACACCTCAACCATGCTGTTTGTCACAATCCTAGGTCATAGGGGTCTCCCATAAGACCTCGCCCCCAAATATCATTCTCACGCTACATCGAAGGATCACAGCCTCCAACGGCCTAGTCCCTCGTAGTCGCCAATTTGTTTAATGATTCTTCCTCCCCAATTAATTAAGCAGCACCCGCTAAACCTAACCTGGCACGGCGCGCATCCATTTTCGGATTATCCCGAGATTTAACCTGCCGGCCGAGCTCCACGTATGTTTCAGATGGCTTGATCTCATTTCTCTAGTCCTGTAGCTGCAAATGAGTATGTGCCCACCAACTGGGGCCCAATGCGGTGGCTTGAAACCATTTGATCCATCTGATCCATGGGCTCTTGAGTCTTTTCTTCTAGGATCTTCCCCTCCTGTTGGTTTTATCTCTCTCTTCAACTTTCACCACCTGTCTGTGACAGCTCTTTTCTACCAGTCTGGGATTCGATATTCTAGACGTCCGTTCTTTCGATACTGTGCCATTGTGTCCAATCTATACACATCTAGGCCCATCCCTTCATTATTTTTATATCGCGTCTGCGACAGACATTCCATTCTTTATCGAATCCATACAACATGAAGTATCAAAGCTTTGCTTCTATGGGTCTCGCCCTCCTCGGCGGCGCAGCTACCGTCTCTGCTGGTCCGTTAGCCCTGCGTGGAGATTCTGGAGTTTGCCCTAAGGGTTATTCTCCGACTGTCATCACCATGTCCGTGCCAATTACTTCGACTCCAACTCCAACTCCAACTCCGGCAGTCGTTGAAGATACCACAAGCACTCCTTCTACACCGGCCGCTGTCACCCCGACGCCAGTCATCGAGACACCCGTCGTCGAGACAAAGACTCCAGTTCAGGCTGAAACTTCCACGCCTGCTGCTGATGCCGTTGCCTCAACTTCTTCTGTGCCAACTTCTTCTGTGCCCCCCACGACTGAGGCCTCAGTCCCCGAGACCACCCAGGCCGAAGTGATTGTCTCCACGTCGTCTTCTCAAGCCCCTGTTGTTCACGCCGCATCTTCTACTACCTCGTCTGAGGCTGAGCAGACTACTACTACTACTACTACTACTACTACTCAAGCCGCTGCCGCTCAGTCTACCAAGTCTTCCTCTTCGTCTTCGTCTTCTTCGTCGTCCTCCTCTTCAGGTGGATCTTCTGGCTCTGCCACCTTCTATGGCGGAAACGTCTCCGGCGGTACCTGTTCCTTCTCAGGATATACCCTCCCTAGCAGCCTTTTCGGAACTGCCTTTTCCGGAGCTCAGTGGGATGATGCAGCTAAGTGCGGTTCTTGTGTTGCCGTCACTGGGCCAAACGGCAAAACCATCAAGGCTATGGTAAGTTTATACAAACCCAAAATGGCCCACATTATAAAGTTGAAAGATACTAACAGCTCAACAGATCGTGGATCAATGCCCCGAGTGCGAATCCGGCCACTTCGATCTCTTCCAAGATGCTTTCTCTGAGCTCTCTGCCCTCTCCGCCGGTGTTATTGATATCACCTGGTCCTACACCTCCTGTGACCTCGAAGGCCCCCTGAAGCTCAAGAACAAGGAGGGTACTTCCGAGTACTGGTTCTCGATGCAGGTTGTGAACGCTAATGAGCCTGTCACCAAGCTGGAGGTTAGCACCGACGGTGGAAGCAACTGGCAGAGCACCACCAGAACCTCTTACAACTACTTCGAAAACAGCTCTGGCTTTGGTACAGACAGTGTCCATGTCCGTGTCACCGGTGAATCCGGTAACACTGTTGTAGTCAAGAATGTCGGCTGCGAGTCTGGTACGGAAATTACTGCTAGCTCCAACCTGTGAGGATTGACTGAATTTCTCGCCGTGATGCTACATCCATGGATATATTAAACTTATTTGATACTTCGTTTCTCAACTTGTATTTTAACGATATACTTTTTTCTCATTTCTCCAAAGCTCCGAGTCCAGAAGGGTCGGTGAGCTGACCTCGGGGCTAAAACTTTTACTTCAGATCTATTTACTTCTGGAAATGGGTCAACATTCATGAAAGACTTTTTTTTTGATGTCTATTTTTTATGAAGGAGGGAATAGACTCGATTCTCCCCATCATGTTGAATTGATAATTCTTACCTTCATCATATTCTCATAGCGCTGGCAGATGTGAAACGCCAATAAGACAGTTCTGACACCCTGGTAAAACACTCATAGACTGGAGAGCGTTACCGGGCGGCAACCTTTTCCTCCAGGAAACTCCTCAATGGAATTCCCGACTCACCTCCCCTCTTATCATCTTGGATTTTCGCTCCTAGTTCCTCTTCAGTGTGACTTACATACACACTAGCAAAACCTACGGAGAGGAACTCATGTTGAAGCTCGACCTTTCCTTCGTATCGGATCAAAAGATCATAATTGGAGGATACATCCACGGTTTTTCATGATAAATGTGCAGAGAGAATTCGCAAAATCGGGTGCCCCAGTTGTGTCTCTCGGTCTTACGTACTACCAATATCACCAGATTTCTCTCTTTTGCCTCTTGTGCCCTGTTTCATGAATTTTCTCATATTCCACCTCTTGAAACGGGCATTAAATTTGATACAAAGTGAAACCCTGGGCAGACCTGATCCAACTTTCTTTTTGCGGTAAGAGGTCTCACCAAGGGAGCACCAGGAGATATCGTAGTCATTAATGACTAGGAAGTTGGTTCCCTGTCATATTAATCTCGATTTATGTCATCAGTGTCATTGCATGAAGCATAATTGCGTCCGCAACACCCACAAGGTACTCCCGCTTCTATCCTGGTGCTTTCAGCTGATTCAAAACAGCTAGAGATAGCAATATCTTGGGGGTTTCTCCGTTGCTTTATTGGGTCCGCTGCTTTATTGGGTATTTCCAGAGTTTCGGTCAAAGCGACCGAGCGGATAGAACATGAACCTGGAAAAACGATTCTGAAACTGTCTCCTGTGGTTCTATCACAGTCGGATATGTCTGCGAAGAACGATTAATTGTCTAGCGAAGCAGCTTTAAACACTAACAGAGCAGCGAGACTGTATTTTTGACCTGATGGGGTCATCCTTGCCTTTTGGGTCAGCTGTCTATATACACCATATTAAAATTCAGTTATGCTGCCGATACGAGAAAAGAGAAAAGAAAAAAGAGACATGTTCAATATTTAGGTAATAGCTCAGGCAGCAAAATAAAATACGGATTCATGCTTGTGGAAGGAACACGAGATACAATTAGCAGTCAATAGTCAGTGAATTGTAGACGCATTACCCAGAAGTTTAGGAGAATGATCAAATGAAAGGTAGGTCAGCTACAACTCATCTGTTATTTCATAAAGTGGCCTAGATGAAAGGCTGTGAGAACAATACAGACAAGCAGTATTGGTCTGACGTGGCTATAGTCATAATTTCTTTGCCTTTTGGCTAGATGGGTTTCTCGTATTAATGTGTGGCTGAGGTTCTTCGTTGTCTCGCATTTACAAAGATATCGGCCATCGGAAATTTCAAACGGTTTTCTCCGACATCGTATTCAATGCGACAATGAAGTAGGAAATCGTCCGCTTAGCTGACGGCTGACATACATACTGCCGTAGGCCCGTCAGTGGACACAGCATCACGCCACAACTTGGCAACCGCTTCTCTTTCTAGGTAATTGCTGTCTAGACACCAACCCCCACGCTGAGATTAAGCTGCAAAAATTGTTGTCTGGTGTGGAGATAAGCAAGTTAAGGCTAACTCCGGCCTTCAGGTGTCCTTTTGGGGGACGGTTTAACATCCTCTCCGACAAGCTAACCTGTAAGATTAAGTCATACAGACAAAAACCAGGTCATCTTCAAACAATTTATTGAAATTCGGTCGAAACAAGGAAAATTTCGTCCGCACCTTTCATCCGTTGGCTGAGTGACTCACGCCAGCGACCGCCATTTGCTATGGGCACCATGGCCTCCCAGTGCTGAAATGAAGATCTGAGCCCATCCCGAGGGGCCCGAGAAGCTGATTGGATCATCTTCTACTTCCGCCTCGTATTTGCTGGGCGCTACACAACCCTAATCCAAGGATCGAGAGGCGCCAGGCCGTAAACTGTCACATGTGGCTAGAGATGTTGTCATCGGGTTCGGTAGGATTAGAGACCGATTTCCGATGTTTGAAAGATATGCTTTTTTATAAAACCGCGGCTGGACCGCTGCCTAAGGAGTCTTCCATTTGATTGATACTCCTAACTCTAAAATCAAGCGCTCGATACTGCGAGATCATTCTGGTCACAGTCGCTTTTCCTAGTAAGGCGTGACAATGACGGAAGCCAGCAGCATCACGAACGTGGATGTCGAAAGTCCACCGGTAAAAGCTGTTCAAGATGTTAAAGAAACCACCGAACCTGAATATCCAACTCTTTCAAAAGCCATCATTGTCATTCTTGCCCTCTACCTCGCCGTCTTCCTAGTGGCACTCGACCAGACCATTATTGGCGTCGCAATCCCCAAAATCACCGATCAATTCAAGAGTATCTCGGATATCGCCTGGTATGGTAGTGCATACTTCCTTACGTCGACGGCTCTTCAACCCTCATACGGCCGAATCTACAAGATTTTCAGCGTGGGTCCACCTAAAATCTATATACCGAAAAACTCCATCTAAATATTCCTTTAATAATACAGGTCAAATGGGGATTCCTGGCAGCCGTTCTGATATTCGAAATCGGCTCGCTTATCTGTGCCGTTGCGCCCTCAAGCACGGTCCTGATCGTCGGACGAGCCATTGCAGGCATCGGCGTCGCAGGCATCTTCTCTGGCGCCCTAGTGATCATCTCCTTTACAGTTCCACTCGCAAAGCGACCCTTAGTGTTCGGTATGTTCGGCATGGTTTGGGGAATTGCCTCGATTGCGGGACCCCTCCTCGGCGGCGCATTCACCGACGGTATCTCGTGGCGATGGTGTTTCTATATCAATTTGCCTATCGGTGGTGTCTCTATCGCGGTCATCCTTTTCGTCCTTCGTCTACCCAAAAAGAATGAATTCTCCGGCACCCCCATTTTGAGTCGAATTCAGCAGTTGGATTTGATCGGTGCCAGCCTGCTCATTCCTGCCATCATTTGCTTGCTGCTTGCCTTGCAATGGGGAGGAAATAAGTACCCATGGAACAATTCTAAAATCATCGGGTTGTTCGTTGGATTTGGTCTTATGATCATTCTATTCATCATATCGCAAGTATACCTGGGTGAAAAGGCCACACTGCCTCCTCATATTCTGAAACAGCGCACGGTGATGTCGGCATCATTATTTGCTCTGTTCTTCGGCGGTGCTTTCTTCTTACTAGTGTATTACGTGCCTATCTACTTCCAGAGTGTCAAGGGATCCTCCGCTATGAAATCTGGGATCCAGTTACTGCCTCTTATGCTGGCTACTGTTGTTTCGTCAGTTGCCTTCGGAGGCTTGATCACCGCAGTAGGTTACTACACACCTTTCTTGATTGCCGGCACTGCCATCTCTGCCATCGGCGTGGGACTTATTACCTTGTTCGACGTCGATATGCCCACTGGGAAATGGATCGGCTATCAGATTGTCACCGGTGCGGGTGTAGGTGCAGGATTCCAAGTTCCGATGACTGCTGTCCAGACCGTGTTGAAGCCGGAAGATATCCCCGTCGGCTCGGCTGCAGTGATGTTCTTCCAAACTCTAGGCGGGGCTTTATTCATTGCTGTTGGCCAGTCAGTCTTCCAGAATGGGCTGATTGAAGGAATCAGCAAGTACACAACGGGTGTAAACCCTGTTGCTATTGTCGGAGCTGGCGCCACTGAGATGCGTAAGGTCCTCGGCGACCTTGGAAAACTTGACCAGATCGATGGTGTCATCAAGGCTTATATGAGTGGTCTCAGAGACTCATATCGTGTGAGTCTGGCGATAATGATTGTTGCCTTTGTGGCGAGTCTCTTCTTAGAGTGGAAGAGCGTGAAAAAGGCGGATGGTGAAAAGAAGGAAGCAGCCGTTCCGGCCCTTTGATACTAATAATTAAAATTACGGGATAGATCTTGTTACAGATAGTGGCACTGGAATTGGTGGATATTATGTATCAACATATGGTAATAGATGATGAAATGAAATCTCCATTCAAATGAGTCTATGTTCATGGATTTTCCGGAATAGAGAAATGGGTCAGATAAAAGTGAGATAATTGCCTTGTCGAGTAACTGGCTATTAGTTTAAGTGCTCAAACATGATCTGACTCGCATTTCCAGGGTTGATCCAGACAGTTGATCGCAATTTGAGGATGTGCCATTCGCCATTCAGGGGCATTTGCTTCACTGGGGAGACTATCATTCTACTCAACCAATCGAGTTCAAAATGGCCCCCAATGAAGGCCCACTTACTGGACTGAGCCTCTGCAACCTGCGCAAGTCAGCTTAGGCTTGTGAAGACTTGAATTAAGAAAGCAGAGAACCAATTTCCTAATCAGGTTACGGCCGTAGGATCACTGAAACACTCCACCACTCGCTGTCGATAATCGGCCCCACGATTTGGTCGATCTTCTTCAGCTCTGGAAAAGAGCCCACAGGGAAAGCTAACTGAGTTGGTAAATTGACTGCGAGTACTCCTGGAGTGTAGTAATGAAGAGTGATTGTAGTAGCATATAAGATCCTGACGATTACTCCTGCCCTAGATGTTCTAACATCCTGTTCATTTTCACCCACTACCTACATTCTTTTTTTCTTTTATCTAGTATATACTGCTTCTATCTTTCCTTTTATTGTTTGTGAACATAGTTTCACTTGACATTCCTTTCATGATCATGCGGGGTCTTCTCTCTTGGACTGCCGTGGCGGGTGTTTTGACGGCAGCCTCAGCAGCAGCCATCCCATCCTCTTCAGATAAGTAAGCTTAATTGTTCTGTTATTCATTTGATTTCATTGAAATTTTTTCAATTTATCTCCTGTCCGCTCCGATGACCTATGCCAATTTAGCTAATGTGTTCACAATCTATAGTTCCATCGAGAAGCGAGATATCTGCACTGGCTCTACCGCTTCTTCTCCCAGTTCGTACTGGCTACTCGAACAAGATCACACCGGAAATGCCCGCGGCTATGCCCCAGAGGTTTCTAATGCCAATTATCCTGTGTGGCGGAATGTGAAAGACTATTCTGCATCGGCCGATGGATCCGGCGACCAGACAGGCAGTATTCAAAATGCCATCAACGACGATGGCTCCAACGGTAGCCGTGAAAGCCAGGGCGTCACAAGATACCCTGCAGAGATCTTCCTCCCTGGGGGAACATACCAACTCGGCAGCACTTTGGACCTACGTGTGGGCACCGTGATCACTGGTGACCCATTGAACCCCCCGGTTCTGAAGGCCTCTTCTGACTTCAACGGCGATACCGTTGTTAAAGGATTCGACAAGAAGAACGGCCAGCCCGAGACTAGCTTTATGACTCTCTTGCGCAATGTGGTTATTGATACCACGGCCGTTAGCAAAGATACTACCATCACTGCATTGCAGTGGGGTGTTGCCCAAGGCGCAGGCTTGACGAACGTCAAGGTCAACATGCCCTTCGACTCAACTGGACACACGGGTATCGACATCAATGGCGGTTCGACCATCGCCGTGACGGACGTTCAGATCACCGGTGGAGCAGTTGGTATCAGAAACTCCAACCAACAGGTCAACTTCAAGGACATCTATTTTAAAGACTGCACCACGGCATTCGAGGCAAAAGGTGGCCACACTGCTCTCCTACAGGGGGCCACCTTCGACACCGTGGGACTCGGCATTGACATGAGTAGCAATGGTCTGGGCAGCCTGGTACTTTTGGACTCCAACTCCACCAATTCGGGCACGGTGGTGAAATTCCACGACTCCTCCAACGACGGCGGTAAACGCAACAGCCAACTTCTCATTCAAAACCTCGATCACGACACCGATCATGCTATTGCTGTTGACAGCAACAACAATGAGAAACTTGGTGCCGCTGATAAAATTGATACCTGGGTCTGGGGCAACTTGACTCCCGGTCAATACGAGACAGGCTCTAACTTTACAACCAGCCGCCCAGACGTGCTGCTCTCCAACGGGAAATACTTTACTCGCGCACAACCCACATACGCTGAGTACGACACTGACCAGGTCGTCAATGTTAAATCTGTTGACGGACACACCGTTAAGGGCGACGGGTCTACCGATGATGTCGAATCTCTGAATGCTATTCTGGCCGACAATGCGAAAAACTGCAAGATCACCTACTTCCCATACGGCGTGTACACCGTGAAAGACACACTGAAGATCCCCATCGGCTCGCGAATTATGGGAGAGGCCTGGGCCGTGATCTCTGGTGCGGGCGAGGCATTCAAAGATGATTCTAATCCGAAGCCGGTCGTTCAAGTGGGACAGGCCAATGACGAGGGCGTGATCGAGATTCAAGATATGCGATTCAGTGTCGGCGAGGTCCTCCCCGGCGCGAAGATTCTCGAAATAAACGCCGCTGGCACGAATCCCGGTGATGTAGCTCTGTGGAACACGATGGTGACTGTTGGCGGAACTGCCGAGACGAGCATCAAAGATGACTGCGACAACCAGGACACGTCGCAGTGTATGGCGGCGTATATGGTGGCGCACCTCACCGAATCTTCCTCTGCTTATATTGAGAATTTCTGGGGCTGGACTGCAGACCATAATCTTGATGGCGGGTCGTCCAAGACCATCATTTCCACAGGCCGTGGTGTGCTCGTCGAAGCCACGAAGGGTACCTGGTTGACGGGCACAGGATCTGAACATCACTGGCTATACAACTACAATTTCCACGCGGCCCAGAATGTCTATGCTGGTCTGTTGCAAACTGAAAGCCCCTATATGCAGGGCAATGGTGCGACACAGACTGCGCCTGCGCCTTGGACGGCGGAGTCCTCGCTTGGTGATCCCGATTTCTCCTGGTGTAACAGCAACGATCAGAAATGTCGGACTTCTCTGGCTACTAACGTCGACGGCGGCAAGGATGTTCTGCTGTATAACAGTGCGGCCTGGGCATTCTTCAACGGTGAATGGGATGGCAATTATGGCACCCAGTGTGATGGATCCTGTCAGACGAATATGATGCGCGTGGATAATGATCCCGAGAACCTAGTTTGGTATTCGATTAGTACTCGCAAGTCAGATATCATGGTCCTTGATGGCAAGTCTAGCCCGAATGAGGAGTATCACCCTGGTGGATGGGAAGCTATCATTCAGTCTTATAGACAGTTTGCATCCTAGCAGATCAATTGATAGAGTTGGGCGGAGGGATGAGATGTAAATAGGGAGATATCAGTAAATACCTTTTGCACATACTCCTCCAGAAAATGGATAATTCATGATCGATATTGGCAATGGCTGGGAGTAAGCTCAAGACCGGTTTTCTTCATCAACGCTGGCAGTCACTTTGTATCATAGTACCTTTGATACTATCCTTAGGAAACTGAATGGTGACATTGCCAACCTTGGGATTCAAAAGTGTCCAGCGAGCCAATATTTCTTACACCTATGCCATACTACAATACTAGACAGGATATCGAGAAATTAAAACTTGAATTATATCAGCACCATGGTTCCAGAAAAACCCTATCCAACCGTGAAGTTTCGCCAGCCCATCCATTAACGATATGAAAAAAAGGAACATAAGCCAAGATACCATACAAGCAACCTGTGTAAGGCAAAGAGAAGAGGGGATGTCGGAGTATCAAATAGAAAAAAAAGCCAACAGAGAAATACGCCGCGCAACAGTAAGAAGCCAAGAATACCCCCCAGGACCCGTATCTGGTAATGAGTCTGCATACTCAGCTAGGGCATATGCTGCAGTGAAAAAAGTGGACTCTGGAATAAGACCAAGACGGCAAAGCCATAGCGACGGCCGTAAAAGGATGAAGAAGAAGGAATAAGAGGAGAAAGGAAACGGAAGACAAAAGTCCGATCCCAATGAGAGAAGAATCAGAACGCGAAAGGAGGGTATGTTCAAATCTTGCCCGCCGAAAAAGGCAACGAGACGGTCATAGCACGTGCACAAACAAGAGGATCGGCTTACTCGAGATCGAAGGTCTCAAGCTCTTTCACCTCGTCATAGTCATCAAACTCCAAGCCCGCATCACGGCAGCGCTGCAGCCACTTCTGGGCGATGTTGTTGCGTCGGCTGACTTCCAGCTTCAGCTTCTGGTTTGACGCACTGATCTCTGATAGAGCGTGGTTGGTGGTAAGACTATGTTGTTCGAATCGCTCATCAATGTTCTTCTTCTCATCCTGCAGTTGGCAGATATATTCGATGGCCCGTTGCAAGATCGCGCCCTTGTTCTTGTCGCAGTTAGGAACAAGACGCGAGATTTGATTGATCCCTTCGTTGATCGCTTCACGACGACGACGTTCAACTGCGAAATGAATTAGTAAAGAGGCCATACTGGGAAAAAATGAGGTTGATAAGACAACATACCCTCTTTATGGTTGTTCTTGCGAACCTGGTGCCATTCGGGAGAGCCAACCGCTGGCTTGGAGTTCATGCTCTGAGCTTCCCGTGCAGCGTATACAGCTGCGGCTGTCGAGTGTTGGTTGTGAGCGCCGGGCATTGGCCCTTGACCCATATCATCGGGGAAATTAAGCCCCTGGGTCAGGTTGTTGGCGTCGAAGGCAGAATCCGGAGGCGGCGGATATTTGTTGTGGGGGTGAGCCGCAAGCGCGGCTTTTGCGGTGAGGGCATTGTCATCAGACATGCCATTCTGAGCTTGACCAACATGTTGCAAGATCTGTTGATCAATGTTCAACTCGGAGCCTGTGTTGGGCAGCCCATGGTCGTAATTCAAGGAGCTGTGGAAGTTGTGCTGGGTATCGGGGCCCATGCTGCCGTTGCTTCCGTGAGAAGAGCGGTTAAGGCGCTGAGCGTCGTGGCCAAGGTCCTCTGAACCTTCACGCTTACGCTTGTTGGCACTGTCAGGACTGTTCATAGTGGGGTCGGACATATAATCGCGATGGATCTAGTTGGGCAGAAGGTTAGTCATCGAAGGGCAACAGGATGGCCAATTGCGTGGGAACACGAGAGCTCGCGTGGGAGAGTCAGTGAAGAAGTGAGGTTAGTGATTGCGATTGTATGATAAGCCAAGGCCTTCCTCGGTACGATTGATCGACTTCCTCGGAGTAAACAGATCAACGCGCCCGAAGCCGACGCGCCCGGTGGGAGGAGGCCCTCCTCCCACTCAGGCGGAACAGGTTCATGCAGGTTCTTCTCGCCGTTGGAGTCTTGGAGCGAAGCTGTCAGACGCATGGATTTTCGGGCGTGGAAAATCCAAGACATCGTTCACACTATGCCAGGTTCTCTGCAGACCCTCTGACCGCGACGCGTAGCCATCAGAAGGCGCGTAATGATGGGCGATCGAGGGGGGCGATGAGGGGAAAGGGGCAAGTTCACGACAGGGCGTCGGCGATGAGATGGCAACGCCCTTGACGCGACCACGACATTTGGGGCATGGGGGAGCAGGTAGAAGGGGTCGATGGAGTCGTTACCTTGGGATGATCTCTTTATCACCTGACAGGAAGTCACCTGCCACGGACAACAACAAGACGAGGTCACGTTGTTGGTGATATCCGAACTTCAAAATGAAAGCCCCAAAAAAGAAAGGGAAAAGTAGGAGTTGGGGCGAATAGCGGCGAACGCGATAAGTTCAGTAAAGAGGTTCAAAAAGGCGATTTTTCATGGAAAAAGCGATCTTATTGAGGGTTGTCGAGCGACCGAGTCGAGAGGACTGCTCACGTGGAATTGAGGAGAGGAGAGGGTACGGGTGGGCGGAGTGACCAACTGTGCACAAAGGTCACCTGATCATCGCCCCCCAGGAAGTATGCCTGGGTAATAACAATAATCTTTTGGACGAAAACTTGATTAATTTTGGTTTCTTTTTTTTTTCTTTGCTTAGCCTTGAATGAGCATTTATCCAGAATATGCATTCATATCCAGCCCGGATCATTGTCATTGCCTATAGGATAAACTTCCCTAGAAAACCGCCCTGGGCAAGGTACTAAAGACTAGATGCATCTGCAGTCACATGCCCGGATCCCGTGCCCCTCTACCTCCAACCTGCACACTGCACTTTCCTCTTCCCCGATTGGCCCGGCGCATAGTATAGTCACGTGAGGGCACGGGCCACCCGGCGGAGTACATACTATAACTAGGGTACCCTAAGGTAGCAAAGTGTAAGAGCTGTGGGTGCATGCAGTAACACTGCGGACATTCCTTATATCATCTTGACTACACCACATGATGCGCAATTATATGTATCCACACATCTACAACTTCCAATTTTCCCTTCTTACCTCATATAAACTGATATGTCCTCAAAAAGTAAAACCACAGATGCAACGGTGGAAACTTCTTTGTCGATCATGTCAAGATGTTTGTCACATGGAATTTGCCTGGCATTGGACTCGCGCTAGGGTTGCACCCGGGTACTCTGCGATCGCCCAGTCATGAGACCCCATCGATGAAATAAGGTGGGCATTCTGCACATTTCGACGATCTCCCATGCGATCACGATCATCTGGGCCCCGTTGGATCGCCAGGGTGGGGGCTCAGTTGGACAGATGGATGTTGATATGGAAGAATCCATAGGGTCTTCCTCACACAGCCACATCCATGCCAGGCTATATGTAGACTCCGAGATAAGATGGATCCGACCCTTAGAGTTCCTTTGAAACTCCACGAGGCAGATATCCACACACAGGCAGCCATCCATATCTCCACAAGGCAACATCCCCACCCCACCCTCAATGATGCGTCTAGAGAGAAGATGTCTCATTCCCCGCGCGACTTTCTCCTCAACCCAAACACCATTTTCGGATCTGCCGTAGTATCCGCGAAACAAATCCCCTCCTCTCCCGCTCCCAGAAGATCCCAACAGAGGATCTTCACATCGAAGTCGCTGCCCTCGTCGATCGCCTCGACCGTGCCAACACCTGACCCATCCGACCCTCCTCGAGGCCGCTGCGTCACGGCAATGACGGCGCTCGTCCCCGCATACCGTGCCGGTGGCTTTGTATCATCTGCCGCTGGTTCTTCCCCGGCGCGATTGGCAAAGACAATCACAACCTGCTTCTCATTCTTGCGTGCAGCCTTGGCTACATCCCCGTCTCCTTCCGCATCGGGCCCATCCGCATTCTCCGCATGCTGCATTTTCTTCTCGATGAGCGGCCAGAACCGCTGTAGCCAGTAGTTAAAAGTATCCATTTCGGGCTGTCCTTTCAGTGCCTCGAGCTCCTCCCGGCTGAGGAGGGTCAACCATGCCATCGACAGGATGACCAGTTGCGATTTCGAGTCTAGCACCCGGTTGGCAAATTCCCAGGCTGTGTACGGTGCTTCGAACTTGTAGGGATTGATGTCCATGCAGATGCCAAAGGATGTAGCAACCCGCTTCTCGGCTGCATGCCGGGGAGTATCACTCGCATTTGCAACCCCCTCCTCCACTGTAGATCCTGTCTTCTTTCCCTCCCCAGATTGGAAAGTGAGCTCGCGGAACCCCCGCTCGACATCACCTTCTGATGCCCAACTTTCATCCGTGAAGTATAGAAAGCTCTTGCGATAGTTGTGGATGACCTCACCCGTCTCGTTGACGACCACAAGAGAATTGTAGAATTTAGTCTCTTCCGTGGACGCATCTGTTTCGATCTCGGGGTACCCCACGCATACTTTGCACTGGAGCCGTTGTGCAGTTTTGCGTGCCCACGCGGCGCTGGGTCCTTTGCCAACAGGCTCGAGGAAGGGCTTAACTGCCTCCAACGACGGGAAGTTGTATCCTGTTACAGTCGGTGAATATTATGATGGGTAAAAGCCAGAGTGATAAGCGTATATAAAGCAGTCTGCCGTCTTGTTGATGCAGTTCGATTCAATACTTGAACATACCTGTCAGCGCCATCTCAGGCAAGACCAAAATCTCCGGTTTCAAGTTTTCTACACCAGTACGGACTCCTAGATCTATACCACCAATAGAGAGGGATTTCCCACTCTTAAGCAGCTCATTTGCACGCCGGATATTTCCTTCCACATCTCCGAGCTGCGGGGCGATCTGTAGCGTAGCAATTCTCATTTCAGCGAGTCGCGATGTCGAGAAACTCTTCGCGTTTTTCAATTGCAGGATCTCTAAGGAATTCTTGCCTCGCAATGGTGAATTGATCTGGCCACTTGATAGTGAGGTGGGTGTCGCGCAGAGTCGAAGTCCTGGTGTCTTCGGTCCGAGACGGACGTAACCTAACGCTGCGGGTGCCAGAATGATGTCAAGAAGACAATGTTTTAATAAATACTTGCTAGTCGAAAAACCGGGCGATGATTGATTTGCGGTATTGATTTGATTGAGTTTTCAATATAGGATTCGGCAGGAGATGTAGTTCGGGACGAAGTGAGTCCACTGGATTTTGCGGAGTGCCCAGGCGGGATTGGCAGATTTGCTGACTGAGGAGATCGGCCATCCAAACAGCCGAAAAAGGACAACTACAATTGAAAATGGAGAATTGACAGCCCTGATTTACATAGAACCCTGAAATATAATTGAAATGGAAAATAATGATTTATGCCTTAATTTGAATTATTTGAAATAACATGGGGGTATGTACTAATAACCGCCCTAACACCATACAAATGTGCAGTGGGCATGACTTGGACATCCACACGGTCGATCAAAGAAAAATAGATGACAACTCCGAATCGAAATGCAAGACTGACCCGTTATTCCTAGCCATCATCGGACATACAAAATCAAGCGCGTGGAGAAACAACTATCTCCTATTCGCTGTTCGCATGCTTGCGCTTCTCTGTGCGCTTATTCACCTGCGAAAAGTCCAGTTCCTTGTAGGCCAGCCCATGGGCCCCTGTCGCTCGAATTCGTCGCTCTGAGGCAGACATACTTCGGCCCAGGCCTTCTGGCACATCTGGTGCATGTACCACCTTATACCCATGAGGCCGGGGGGACTGACTTAGCGAGTACGGGGAGTTGTAGTAACTCGCACGAGGGCTGTAGGAAGAACGCCTCAAGTCATAGTCGGGTGAAGGGTCGAAAATCTTCGGCCCAGTGCGTAATTGTTCAGCTGCTATCCGAGCTGCGTTCAGCAAAAGTTCGTCTTCATCGACCTGGCGATTTTGAGGCTTTAAGACGTCTGTTTCATCCTCGGGCGGTGTTTTACGCTCGACCAAGGCTTTGACGCGATCCAGGCACGGCAGCTTTGGCAACGCCTTGGCGTATGCTTCGGCAAGAGAATACTTCTTGACAGGAGGCGAGGGTTCACTTGAGCCCGAAATCTTGAGAACCTTTGAGCTGGCTCTCTCTCGGGACTTCTCAGTCTCGACGGATTCGTCCAAAGTTCGTTTTCGGCTCTTTGCTTCTTCTGCAGCTTCTTTCTTCTGCTTCTCGGCTGTTTGCCGAATAAACTCTTTCCAGTTGGCCTGGCGCTCTTCCTCCGTCTCTTCAACTAGGAGTGGATTAGCAATCATCCAGTAAGTAAGATGAAGGATAAGGTGGACTTACCAGGAGAATCCAAGTTCTCGGGCTCAGAGACAGCAGGCAGGTGCAGAGGCCCCTCCGAACGATCGTCTTGTTCAACGAAAACCTTGGCAGGATCGATCAACGCGGCTTGGGTCACAGGGATTTCCGTTTTATCGTCATCAATCGTTATAACCTCGTGTGATTTCGTAGGGATAGGCTCAAGCTCAGGTTCGTTTCGAGTTGTGCTCTCCTCATCCTTGGCATCTATTGTTTTTAGTGCTGGCGTGGCTTCTGAAAAGAGAGGTTTCGAAGGTGGTGTTTGGGAAGATGCAAATTGCGAGGGACCTGTAGGTGGAGGCTGGAAAAGACTCGGCAACGGCTGAGGTTTTACAGGAACAGATTTCGAGAAGTCGAATACAGCTGATGTCGTCGCTTGTGTGTTTTTCGTATCCTTATTGGCGCCATTTGGTGGTGCGAATAGTGACGGCTTCGAGAAACCGCTGAAGCTTGGGGGCTTGACAGATTCGAAGATACTCGGCGTATCTTGGGTAGAGCTGATGCCAGGGCCAATGGATGCAGACAATTGAGAGGGTTGAGGAGTAGTTAAAGGAGCAGGAAAATTGAAGACATTTGTCGTCAAGGAAGCAGAAGTTGCCGTCGAAGCTTCTTTCTGCGAAGCTGTACCATTGACGTCAAGAGAAGGGGAAAGTGGTTTAGGTGGTGCAAAGAGGGCGGGGGTCGGTTGGCTGGATGGCGTTTTGGTAGTAGAAACATCCGCTTGTGCGGGTGCTCCGAAGGGCTTCAAGCCTAAAGAAGCAGAGGCAAAGGGATTTGGTGTGCTAGAAGCGCTTTCCGTGGCTTTATCCGATAATCCACTATTCGTGAATATCGAGGACGTTTGTGTGGGCGCAGGAGCCGCACTTGGAGGTTGACTGAAGGGCTCGGGTGGCTTAAAAGCGCCAAAAGGATTCGGAACTGCCACTGGCGGCGCCGCCTGGGCTGTTGGAGTCTCTTCCGCCTTTGGCACTTCCACTGTTCCTGCCGGCTTGGGAAAAGCGAAAGGTGGAGTTTGGAACGGGCCCTGAGGCTGTGATGCTTTTGTGAGGGCGAATGGGTTGGAAGGCGCAGATGGAGGAGCTGCTGAAGTTGTCGGCGGGATAGATTTGTTCGAGACATCACCGGAGAACAGCGAACCAAATGGATTCGGAGGCTGGGATGTTTGAAAGGGATTTGCAGGCTGTGAAGTGGTGGGAAGAACGCTCGGCTGCGTGCTCACGGGGGGATTCACAGAAGTAGGAGGCAGAGGGATTTGGAAGGGGTTAGGACTGTTTGGCGCAGGCGATTCTGATCCAAGTGGAGAGGGATTCATTTCAACAACAGGTTCGGGAACCTGATTTCCGACATGTGAGACGAAAAGGGAATCGTCATCTTCAAGGGAGACATCCTTTGGAGATGGAGTTTTACGCTGGTGAAGAGAGTTTTGGTCGATCATTCCCATCCGTGCTGCCTCGCGAATGCTCATGCCTAAAACGACGGCCACCAGACTTCTCCCGGCACGCTTGTTCTCAACAAAGTTTTCCGAATATGCATGTTCTGCTGACGGAGAGAATGCTGAGAAGGGAGTTAGCAGATGAGACACGAAATTGGATATGATCCTGTAAGCTCGAGCTCTCCTCGAGCTGTGGGGTTCAAGGGAATGGAATGAGATGCTTACCAACAGACTCGATGTGGCGGGTGCCCCAGTTGAGATATTGCTGGCCCTGTCCATTCAAAGCGATTTCAAGGCCTTGTTCCTCGAGGAATTTTATCGTCTGTTCATCATCATCGAAATGTAACACCCGGGTTAACTCATCCACCGTCCATTCTTCGTTTCTATGTTGTTGGGATATTGGGGTGCGACAATATCCTTTCCAAATGGTTCGGATGGCTGTCTGTCGAACATAATTGAAGTAGATCTCAGCCACACATGCCATGAGGTATGAGACACTAGCCGAATTGATGACATTGAAAAACCGCGTATAGAATCCTTGTGCAATTGCATTTTGTCGGCGTGAGTCAAGGGTACCCTGGGGCTGCCACGTGTTACACGAAGCTGTATAAAGCTCCATAGCCACTTGGACACGGGGTGACTCGAGCAGTGATACCGGCCACTTTTGGACACGAGCCTCAAGGTCGGGTCGCTGATCATGGATTGAAAAGATGATGTAGTATGCGCGAAATTCGTCCTCGTTGGGGAAAAAGATACGACCACGGTTATCATCGTAGTAGTATATAAGGGAAAGCATCGTATTGTTGAGTTGTTCGCGCTCTTGGTGTCGATCGAAGGGTTCTTCACTCGCCGGATTTGAGAGCAAATGAAGCGAGACGATGTGGAAGCGGGCAATTCGCTCCAAGCATGTTACTGCTATTCTCACATCGTTTTCCTGGGTGACCTGCTGAACAGAAAAATCGTTACGAACAGATCGAGTTCGATCCCAAACGAACTTGTGAATCAGCGCTAGCGGTTCGGATCCGCCGAGTACATGCCGAATCAAATAGTTGGTGGTTTGGAGAAGGGCCTTGGGTGTTCGGATATCTGAAGGAAGCTGTTCGTCATAGCCAGCTGCGGATCTTCGGAAACGCTTGAGCATTTTCCATTCCATATTCTGGAGCGTATTGGTCGACGGATGGAGGTACTGGAAACGGTGGTCAGGGATGTGCATGACAAGTTGATCAAGAGCCATACCTTTTCGCATTTGTCCACCATCTTTTGCACAATGCGCTCAATACTTTCGAATTCGGGACACATGCCCTCGCAAGTTCCGACTGGCGTGATTGCTTGGTTAAGAGACGTAGGCTGGTCAGGATCAGCCATTTGGCCATCCTTAATGGCCTGCTGCCTTTCCTTTGCGCGATCTTTTTTAAGCTGCAAAGTCGGTCAGGTAAGTTGTTCATACATCCGGTGAAAATGATTCTGACCTGTTCATATCGTTCCTGGTATTGTGCCAGAACGGAACTATCCTCCACGGGTACCGGCTGTCCAGGCACACCGTTCGTCTTCCTCGCCGGTTTGATCCATTGATTGTGTCTCGGTGCAGCTCCTCTAGCACCCCCTCGAAACCCTCCTCGAGCACGGATTGAGCTCGAAGCAGAAGCTCCATTCGTGATTCCAGAAAAGGGAGAGTTCGTCTGGGGTTGGGCTTGTTTAAGAGACTGCCCGCTGAAAGGCGATGGGAACGGATTTTCTTGATTTAGCTGGGCGAACGGTGAATTGGCGTTTTGGAGGCCAGTTCCTTGCTGAGTCGAGGCTGAGTGAGATGTGCCTACGCCCCCAGTCGCAACGCCAGCGCCACGACCGCGATTTGCGAACGGCCCCGTGCCTCGAGCTCGAGCACGTTGTCCGCGCCCTCTGAATGTGCTAGGCGCCCCTCGTGATTGGGGCTGAGAGCCCCGGTTAGCCGGTGCACCGCGGCCACGGCCAGTTGTACCTGTTGATGGTCCACCTCTCTGACCACGGCTGACACCAGCAAACGGATTGAATGGGGTAGCCATCCTGTCCGCGCACAGCCGACGACAAGGAAGAGACCACCTCCGGCCTCTTTAAAGGGCCTCTCAATGTTTTTTCTTTGGTTATTGGCTGGGGCGAGCAAAGGATTCTTCGGTGGAGGTTGGCGATTCGGAGATGAGGAGAGGAGGGAAAACGATGAAGCTGTTCAAGGAAAGATCGTTCGCCGAGGCGAGATTACAAAGTCAGCCCATGCCGTAAATAAATATAATCGATGCAGTGTTGGAAACAAAGCGGAGGCGGGATTGAATGAGCATAACCGAATGAGAGTTGCATGGGATCTGGTCCGGAATGAATGCGCGGGGAATGGATGGTCGAGATACCTTTCGAACGGTCGGGGCGCCTATGCCTGGGTTAAGATAGCCGAGATCATTGCGCAAAAGTGGGATTTTCAATTTTCTCAGTTGAAAGGTCGCAATGAGCCCGGGTCAGGCGAGGCGTGCGACTGGTGGTTGGTGTTCAAAGACGTCGTCAAGGAGTCGTTTAATCAAAAGACAGGGTAACAAGAAAGCAATAACGCGCAAAGACGACAAGATATTATATCAGTCACGCCGCAAGGTTGCTACCTCTCTCGTTGAAGCAACGGCGAGGGAAGGTCTGCAGTCGCGGATCGTAGAGGGTTTGAAGAGAGTCTGACAGGACGATGCGCTGCTGATTCACGCGAGCTCCCCGACTCGGGCGCGGCTCCACTTTTAGCCGCGCGTGTAGCGCCTGGGACATCGAGGTGGCTCTTCAGCGATTGAATTGTATAATTACACCAGAAGATGCTAATAATTTTGTGAATTACGTTGAAAGGTCTCTGTGATTCGAATTTCATTTTCAAGTCATTTCTCGTATTCGCTATCTACTGGATATCGTTTATCGACAAAGTCCCATATTCAAATCATCTGGTGATCACTGATCAGGGACAAAGAAGCATGTACAGAATCATCAAACAAGAAGATAGACCATGATTAGCGAGAGTAGAGAAGAGCATATTATGTGAAGAATAAAAAGAGGTTTCCAAACAAACCCGAAGATAAAAAAAAACGAAGCAAAAAAAGAAACCAAGGCAAAATATTTCCAGAAAAAATGAACAAGAAAGAGAAGAAAAGAAAAAGCAAAAAGACAACCTGAAGCAGAAAGAACCCAAGTCTGCAAAGCACCAACCATCTGAGCGACACCGAGTACTTTTTATCCACAGAATTCAGAAAAAAAAAACATTCAACATCTCACAAAATGTGTAACTCCCGCGCAGATTTCCTGTATATTGTGTGCTTTCATATGTTGGCATGGTATGATAATCTCAAAGCCATTCAGTCATATAGTCATTAAATCCCGTTGCTATGCTCGCATAGCCACGTACTTCAACTCTCGATTCAATCCGGGCCCTGCCCGACCAATTGATTTAAGTAAGGTGGGCAAGTGGTGAGCCGTGTGGGTGTGGGTGACCTAACGAGCCGGTGCGGAACGGCAGCCGTGGATTGACAGGGTCCATGGGTGCCTGTTCGTGTGGGGGCAATCCATGGAACTCCGTTGGTGGGGCCATGGACATGCTATATGGCAGTGATGGCTGGGCCAAAGGCTGTGTAGTTGCTGGCGTATGGTATCCCACCGGGTTGAAGATATCCTGTCGGAAGGATGGGGTTGACCAGGGTTGGTCGGGTGTAGACGAAGGGTAAGATGGTTGGGAAGGGTAAGCAAAGACAGAGACATCATGTGGGCTGACTATCTCGGCTGTGACTGGGGTGTTGAGCATGCCTTGTGAGAAGGAATCTGTGTATTGAGGCGGAGTGGTATAGAAGGGACGATCACGGCCATCGAAGGCGATGGGCTCTGCGAGAGAGAAACTGCCGGGGAGGGATCGAGGAACACCCATGGTGTCGATAGGGGTAGTGAGAGGAGCAGTTTGCTCGACAGATGAGCTAGGTGTGAGAAGGCCATCCTCGATGTGATCGGTATCTACTACTCCAGTAGGACCGTCACCAGATTCCTCTTCCTCATCACCTTTAGGGCACCCTCGGTTCATAACGTAGACCAAAGTGCTAGAGTCAATTTCGCCACGCTCCCATCGCTCCTCCATCTTGCGAACACGCAGAACTTCTAGGATAATGTCCACGTGGGATGGGTGCTTCAAGCTGCGTTTGGTGTCGCAAGCAACCTCCTTGAGCTTGTCGGCGGTGATTCCGTAGCCTCCAAGTTTGCGAATAATGTGAAGTAGAAGCTCAATTCGATCTATCATTGTGTCAGTGGTACGGACGCAAACGCACGCTATGCTAGAACATACACTCTTTGCGGAGGTGATCGGGCTCCTTGTGCATGACACCCGGGGGCCACCACTCGGGCTTGGTCTTTTCAGGATCGCCAGTAGTGCCGGGAGCAGATCCAGCTGGGGGCTTGCCACCATTGTATGGGTGTCTCACTTGCTTGCGTGGCTCAATGAACTTGATAAAGGCCTTGGCGACCATGCGGCAGTTAAGCTGTTGAAAATGCTTTAGGGCACCTTCGTAGTAGTTCGTGAGCTTCGCGGTATCTCCAACGCGGAGAGAAGTGGTCTCGTTGCCTCCAGGAGAGTAATCATCACTATCAGACTCATCAGCCAGGCGGCTGTTGGTAATAGAAGCCGGGGCATTGCCACGGCGGCGTCGGACTCGGCGCGAAGATGCTAGCATACAGTTAGCTTTGAATTTTGTAGCTTGACGTAAGACTCGAAACATACATCCAGAAATAGGCTGGTGGAATCCAATCTTGTCACCCAGTGCCTCCAGGAAAGTCTGACGAACATCAGGCGTGAAGAGAGTGACATTCTGGTCCATAATACTAGCTGATTCTTCACAGCCTAGTTTACCAGCACTGTCGACATAAATGAGGGCATAGTGGGCGAATGGAATATGGCACGAGGAATGCGGAGCCATCATGGGCTATTTCAACGTTAGATTCAAATTCATTGGATTCTTTCCAAGGTCCGAATTGACTCACAGGAGCAATGTCCCAGCCGAGCGGTGCTTCGAGAGCAGAGGCGGACCGCTTCATGGCACCACTGGTGGGGTTGGGTTTGTGGTAAACCATTTTTGACACGGTGGGATTATATAGATTCTGAGAGCGCTGGGGTGTCGAGCGTCGGATTGGCCCTTCTTATAGATCAAGGACACCGCTAGACAAACTCGGAAGCGCTCCAAAATAGGGCTGCTGCAGAAAGCGTTGTTAGTCTCATGCTTTCATACTATGTATATCACTGATTATCGTCCCAAGCCGTTCCTAAGCGGGTCACTAGCAGGTTGCCAATGCCCAACGGCCAGCCGTTCTTCCGCTCTTCCCCGGCGGGTGGCGGTAAGAGTAGAATATGACCATATTGGAGACCGATCAAGTCAAGCTTATTGGGAATGGGACTATATTTGGGTTGATATGCAAGCATATACTCACAAGAACTTGACAACGAGGAGGATGGCACTGACAGGCGGTATTCCAATGGTTCGTGGGCGATGCGAGGGAAGACTGCAGGAGAAGAGACAGTTGCTGCTGGCAACCGACGGGGCGAATGCAGGAACTCGACAGGATTGACGGGTTCCCCGGACGGAACTGTAAGGTGTGTGGTGACACGGACGGGGATGGACCGGTTCTATACACAATATCTCGTAGTGTTGACTGCGGGACCTTAGGGCAAGGTGGGGGCTGGTAGCGATTGGAGGGGGAAGGGTCCCAAAGTCGAAAGTCGATAGATTTAAAAGAGAGATGAGGTGGGAGGAAGAGGGTGTTTAAATCCAGTACATCTCAACTGAAGAGGGAAAAAAAAAGACTTAAAAAGGCCATGGGGAGGTGGGCTATTTCAGTGGTCCAGCCAGTTGACACAAGTACCAAAGGTTTACGAATAACCCCGGAGCAACCAACTTGTGCCACATCGAGCATGGATGATCCTTGAAAGTATCGACAAGCCGGGGGATCCCCGGCAGCTTCTGATCGCGGTCTGCAGTCTGCAGATTAGCGTAGTGCAGTTTCCAGAGTGCCTTAGCTACTGCATTAGCGCTGGGTGGACAAAGTCCCATCCCGATTTGTGATCCCTGTCCAACTATTGCAGATCGTGGTTTTTATTTTATTTTATTTTTTATTTTTCTATTTTCCTATTTTCCTATAGTATTTTCCTATTTATAATTTACGTATTTTTTTAAAAAATTCTTTTTTTCCTTCCCCCCCCCTCTCCCTCTCCCCTCTCCCCTCCCCATTCATTTCGCTATACCCATTATAATAATTATTATTATTCATTTAATAATTCCATTAAATGTCACCTTTTTTTAGCGTCAGAGTATCCCCCAAAGTAGCGTGGCGTGTAGATTATCGATCGGCCCTCCCAGAATCATACTGTACAG
Source organism: Penicillium sp. S1701 (assembly GCA_023626415.1). Taxonomy (NCBI): domain Eukaryota; kingdom Fungi; phylum Ascomycota; class Eurotiomycetes; order Eurotiales; family Aspergillaceae; genus Penicillium; species Penicillium sp. S1701. The sequence goes on along the minus strand of JAMAGY010000005.1, from coordinate 916,391 downwards.
TGTGGATAATTATTAAAATTCCATACTCTGTCCGGAGGCTGTCAGATTTGAAGGGTTCGCGTCAATTGAATCCTACCTGTTAGGCTCCATCCACATTCTTATCTCCTCGAAAAGACTGGGATCTCTTCGAAATCATTCGAAACCGACATCCATCCCACTTTTTCCCGCTCTGACGGCGGGATGGAGCGCAGGATCCACGCGAGCCAGGGTTTTTTTGTTTAACGCGGGGCGAATACTACCCAGGATTCGATGGAAATTGCTGTTTCCAACCAACTGTAAAATGACGCCTAGAATACGACGGAGTACGTTTCACCCCTCTCCATAACACACCACGCCTTCAAGCTGTCAGGGCCGCGTTTCTCAATTCGCACAGGCCTTGCCTTGCGTCGGGTCCCACGCAATGTGGGTGCTATTCTTCAGGTGCATGCAGATCTCCTCAGCTAGTATCGGGGCTTCCGTGATGGTTGGTCATGAGCGAAAGGGTTTTCTTGTCAGTCCTTCTCAGATCCCGATCTTGATCATTTTTTCTTGGTACTGCGAGGATACTCTGTTTCATGGGGTTGGCAGCAGTAGATTGGAATTCAAAGGTACCGAGGATGGAGTACAACCTTTCCTCCACCATCCCCTCCCCTCCCCTCCCCCTCGGGACGCCAGAAAGGCCGTGCTCGATCGCCGGATCTTGTGTGGTTGTGCCCCGACACTAGTTCAATTTGTGGCAGGGGCCTCTCGGCCAATGCGATGAGAGCCCCGACGACCTCCACCACATTGCCCTAGGGGCTGTCTTTCCCACGAACCTATCAAGGTGCGGTTTGTGCGTGGCCCAACATCCTGGATCCTGGAAACCCGTCCACAGTGACTGGTCTTTAATTCTTTTTTGTATCCGCTCGCTGCTCACATTGGTCAAACATAATACCTTCCATTTCGAACCCCTTGTAGATCGTCAACATCTCAAACATGACAGGAGCCCACAAGGCTCAACGGAGATCTGAACCTGAACCTGCCAACGTTCAAGATAGCAGCGCAATGCCCAGCTTCAGGGAGAACACCCCCTGAGATCAGACCCTTTAGTCTCTGGCCTATGACCGAATCAAGGATATCGAAGCAGATACAACACGAATCCCTTTTAATTAGTACATAAGTCCGGCGTTCGCGGAAGCAAAAGGTACCAATCGAAATTAGCCGCGGAAGTTCTCGACCAAACGTCCTAGCACAAAGCGAGACCGAGCAGCCATACAACATGATGGAAAGAAAGGCCGGGCCACATTAGCCAGTTGGTTAGGGATGTGATCACCGGGGATTAGGCGTCCGGTCGCAAAATGGGTCGACTGTGCCGGCCTGCCCTGGTTAAGCGCCGTACTTTTGGGCGCCTTCTTTCTGTTTGATGCGTAACCCAATCAATGACGGCCCCATGATGCTAGGCCGTGTCGACATTCAATCTTGGATGTCACCTACGGAGTACGGAGTACTCATACAGTAGTCAAGGATGGTCCGTCATCTTGGAGGGCCAATTTTTAGTCTTCTCCTTAGGGCTAGTTGCGTCGCTAGTTATTTCAAGGATCTGTTGGGCGTTAGCGAGGACCCAGGGAGAAGGGACATCTAACCAAGCTACTACCTTACCCATCGCCCGGGATTCGCGTCATTTACGGTTTCTCGGGACGAGGCAACTACTTTACTCTCGACCGTAGCTACAGGACTATCTTCGACTGGCGCCGCTATAGTCAATTACTCGGTAGCTTTGGCATCAAAGTATGTGCAAGAAAGAGCCTTGCCACAGCGATTTAGTTTGTATGCGCCAGATCGGGTATGAGATGCATGCCCCTCCTGCGCAAACAATCCGTACCTGCGCAGTTTGATCTCTCCATTTTTTTCAAGTAGATGAACATGACAGTTATCGTTTCGGTCCACCTGCATCCGGTCTCCATCGCGAGTCTCCATTTAGTCCCATCATTAGGTCGCCTGACCTAATCTAGCTAGCACTATCTCCCGTGTCCATACTCCATTCAGGAGGACAGAGACTGTGCACATAACCTTATGGGATGATCGTCGAGCATTGGGGCTTCACATATGGCCTGGGAGATGGACGGGATTAAGCGGCCAGACACCATTAGAGCCGAATGCTTTTCTTTCTCTTTTGAGTAACTCGAGTTGTTCTGCCCCCCGGTGCCCCCATCTCCGGAAAAACGAAGCGAGATCTTGTACTTTGTTTTATTTGTCATTTAATTTTGCCTCACTATGTGGAAACCCCCGATGTCAATCACACTAACGACAACGGGCTCGACACCTTCTCCACTGAAAATCGCAAGGGGGGTTACGGGGATTCTTTGTTTGCGGTTCCACATTGTATCGACGGCCGATGTGCCGCGAGTGGTCAGTTCTATTCCTGTGAGATTTTTGCTTTTTCCTTTCCTCTTTCATTCTCTTTTTTGGTTGGGAATTCCGAATTCCTATCGCGGGAGGGCTTTTCGCCCCCCCCGCCATGGATCAATAATGGACATTCGGGCTGCCCGTTTTGATGTCATGTTGCGATGATTAAAAAGGGGGTCAACGGGCTGCCCGAATGTGTGGCAGTCATGTCTCTTCTGCCCGCAATCACAAAACTGTGAAGATCAGGGCTAGAACATTGGGGCCCATTCTCGGGCTTCCGCCAATCATCTTGCATTCTGGTGCTGTCGCTTTCACGCTCAGATACTTCTTCAGCCACAACGTGGCACAGCAAGTGCGTCGCACATGTACATATTCCTACATCTGCAGCGTCTGTGTACTTCCATCCTTAGCTGAACTGAACCACCGCCACAATTGGAGCCTAGACAGTCGTCGGTCCGCATATTAAACTGCAGGGAAGAGCCCTGTCAAACCGCTCTCTCGGACCACCCTATATGCGCCTTGATGGCTGACTTTTAACACCCTCCAATACCCTCCACAGTCAAAAGACGTCAAGTCGTCAGGCTATTATGACTTACCTTTTGGCAGGCTTGGCGGTCTCAGAGCCAGAGATAGTAACTGGGGACGATTGGTACTTTGTAGTGCTGCCATGGCAAACAGTATCCTGGTAGTGAGACAACCCGCCTTTACCGCCAGATCAAGAAATCGACTGGAAGGCGTCGGAGATACTCGGTTGCTAGGGATGCAATCACCCTGAAACTTTCAGGTGAGTTGCGACCTTGGCCGGGGAACTGAATGTGGCAGCGGACGACGGGGGCATCCGTAGAGGGGGTGTGGGGGCGGGAGATGAGACGGAGGTGGGATGAACTGGATTGGAGTTCAAGGAGGGGAAGGATTGCAATTCTTCCTTGATCTGCAGAAGATTCCTGTCTGTGTCCGTGCGGTTCTGGAACGACGGCGCGCGCAAGAGACAGATGGTTCACCGCTGGAGTATACAAGGCTAGACAAAGTACGCAGTACATATTTTCCTCCTCTTCTCGTCCAGCTGCCTTCTCCCTTCTGAGAAATATGGGAGGTCAAGGCGAGAGCAAATGACTTCGTATCGATCGAGAATAGGGGCTTTGGGAATTGCGATCAAAGGGCTTAGACAAGGGAGAGAAGCCAAAGTCTGTTAAAGCACGATCGAGACCGTCGTTTCTGTAGTCTATAGGCGAAATAATCGACAAAGGTACGAAGTATGGACATCGAGGCAACCGGCTTATCGGTATTCTCGCAGAGAGAGAAGGATCCAGGAGGCAGACATGGTCCTCGCACTTCGTATGCCTGACGAATATCGGATGATCGCATCCCGTACTCTATTTGATCTTTCGGGACGCAAACAGGGGAGACTAGGCTGGTTGCTCTTCACCAATGCACCGGAAGAAAACAACCGCTGCACCACAAGCACGATCGATCAATGATGTGCAGCCATCGATCACTGATCGGACCGACCTTGAGGTCCTCGACGTCATTGGGGGCCAGGGCGGGCCTGCCGTAGACTATGGAGGGGCTATTCTGGTCAGGGGAGACATAATTTGACGGGGAAGTTCATTGTGTCAGCTGGGAGGAGCTAGGAGCGGCAAGAGATTTTCAGTGCTTTTGTTGTTTCACCTATCATTGGGCTAGCAAAGAGGCTGGCGTTTTTCTCCACCAAAGTACAGGCGGACCTCGAGGGCGGACTGGCCAGTCATTAACGAGAAAGGGCTCCTCCACAGAGACCACCGGCCCGCGGATTTTCGGACCGGCGACGCTAGTTCACTAGTGGGCTGTCAGATGGGCCCGGCTGCATGGAGACTACCCCACCTAAACCCAGCGAGAAGGTCGTATCATCGATCACCCGCACCCAGGAACCGTCCGATTTTGGAAATCCACCCGTTAAAGATGGTGCGGATGACCTCAATCTGACATCCAAAAGAACAGAAAGAGGCTTCTTGTCATCTTGGGCGGTTTCAGGAAGCGACTCTTTGTTCGCGTGGCTTTGATCAGCGAGATGCCTCGTACTCGATACGGTTGCAAAGTACGACAAATTTCCAGAAGTACCATCACTAGTATGGGGCCGACGACGATCGAGGAGGATTTTCCAGTGAAGCAGCCAATGTTTATGCAGCCCAGCCCTCCCCCCTTTTCAAATGAATTCGCCCAGTGAGTTTGGTGACACACAAGAATGGAGTCGAGAGCTATGTTACAGTTTGTGTGGAGATACAATAGGTTTGTGGGCAGCCTTACGAAGTACGGAGTAGAACTCAGATCTTCAAGATACCCACCATGAATAGGTACGAGGGCACTTGACTGGATGTCTTCTGAGGCTCATAGCTAGTAAGAAAAGTTAATCGGTCACCCTTTACAAGGCTCTCAATTATGAAAGTGACAAATTCATGACTATGTAGTATGACTAGTGGCTCCGAAAAGAGAAAAATTAGCCAAAAAAAACACAACTGAAACTGAAACTATAGCCCTCCATTACTTTGAAAACTCCATTATGGCCCGGCCCGCAGAAATAGGGTTCCCCGAAGCTACCCTCCTGTAATCCATGTCTCTTGTCTCCATCGGACCAATGAGAGACTGCAGGGATATTGGATAGTAGACGGATTATATTGAATTAAAGGATTGGAGGCGCAGTGCTACGCAGCAAATTCCAGATTACCGGGTCAGCTTTTTGTTGGAATTGCTGCATTCGGATAATGCAATTCGTACATTTGTTCGATCGAAAGTCGTCTCGAGTGCGCACTTGCCCCTGGTCCTTATAAGCGCTTTGCAGCTTGATACGCCAATGAGGCTAGAATTTCGCCTCACTATTGCCGTCAAAAGTCTCTTTTAACTCTTTTGAAGCCAACGATCTCGCGATTAGCTCTGGCGGGTGCTGCGGGTGGGAGAAAGGGGAAGACTCGGGGCGCGCTCAGAGCCCGACCGCGTGGAAAATGACACCTGGTCCCTGCTGGCGCCAAAGTTTGTGAAGAAAGTACGATATCCACGGCCCTTTTTTGCCCTTTTGAAGCCACCACTGCTGCACCATGACGCCGGTCCACTTTGGGGCTGGAGTCTAGTGGGCCTGGGCCTTGGGATCGCCCTCTCGCTTCGAGCTCCGCCTTCGATGGCGTTGAAGGTGACAGCGCCCTTGCTTCATGATGCCGGAAAATGCATCCGCTCGCTGTTCATCACCGTTCGTGGTATGTGGGCTCTGAAATGAAACAATTCCATGTGCCGGAAGGCGGGGAATCGCAAGTGTATATGCATGTCTATAAACAATGTAGAGAGGAAACCCTAAGGAGACTTACACTGATGTAGGTACCTCGGCAGAGACAAACCTGGGAATGCAATTTGGATCCTGGCTCACATCCCAGGTGGATCATAGCGGCCCTATGGTCGACAAGACAATGGAAGAGAACCACATCCCAGGGATCCCCGTCCCAGCTACCTGGATAACCAAGCTGGAGACCCGCGGCCACCCACAGTTCTGGGGCAAATCCCACCTCATTCAGAGTCTCGCACTGATCTCTACTGATCTTCGCAGCTCGTCAAGCCCGGACCTTCAAGTCTTAGCCAATCATCGGAGTCCATTGCATTGCGCTGCTCAAGCCCTACCTCTCAATGCGGCAATGGTGCAAACTCTACCATCACGCTAAAAGATTCCCCGTAGCTTCATGCTCTAAAGCTTCCTGCAAACCGTGAAAACCCACCAGGCTGGATAACCGATGTCGCCATGGTCTGCATAATCGACGGGCCGCGATACATCTTGGTAGTAAAAGCAGACGGAACAGCCATCCCGTCATTCTGGGAGAGCTAATTCCATCTCCACCCATCCACCACCACGCTTCACCCCGAACTCCTACTCCTACTGGCAGAGCAGAAAATCAAAAATGCATCCCACTGCAGCCACGGACAAATTGCCCGAAACGGTGGACAAGATCGTCCCTGAGATCTCCCTCCCCGCTCCCGATCGAAGGGTAGTACATTTCAACAATGGCTGAAATAATGTCATTCTGCTTCATTGTAACTGGAATCTTGTCCTGGTCCTTGGAATGAAGCCAATGACTGTGTTCAGTTGAACTCTATCACCGAGAAGGGACCTTCATCAGGGCAAAGGGGTAATCTCAATTCGTAACTTCGTCATCCACGATTTTCCTGCGTCCCAGCGCCCCGGAATGCGTTCCCACTTCACCGGGCAAACCCGACCCACGCGAGCGATCGGTGGCTGGGATTATGAATTTTAGCAAGGCAATACGAAATATAGCGTGAACTCTTACTCCATTCAATGAATTCCAACTGGTTCAGACAAATTTCTCATTCACATTAGGGTTCCTTTGAAATTTCCTTCTTCCTCGACGTTGTTCTTTTTTTTATGGAGCGCCCATCGACAACTGTCGAGCATCGCGAACGGTCTCCACACAATAACCCACCCAGCCCACAAAACCTGAATACAGTACAAACTCTTTCATCGATGGCGAACCCCCGCCTTTCGTGCAAGGAAACTCGATCACGCGGAGAGCATGCACTAAGTGCCAGACCGAACTCCCCGATGCAAGGTACTCAGATGTAGGCGTCAATGCGAACGCAAGCCGTCTCCATGAAAGCGTATCGCGGCATCAAGAATAAAAAGCGTCACGGTTGAAGGGCCTTAGCGTCGTAAATCTAGCAGGATCTGAACTCTGAATCCACGGTCCTGGTTTTCATCGCGGATCATATGCAGCGGGAATATCCCTGTGCTTGTGCTGAGACGGGTATGCAGTTAGCAAAGAAGAAAAGAGAATTCCCCTTCCACTACACCATATCCGGTGTGAACCCCTCCTTCTCCACCTTGGCCAGGGCTGAGAAACAGATCTCACTGAAGGAATCCGAGCTTTCACCGTGTGCATACTCCGTACATACTTCGTACTGCGGCCCCAGACTCAGGTCCATGCAAATCATACTTTGTGGTACGGTCAAATGACATATTTGCAGACGTTGTGCAACGTTTCTCTCTATCATTGTAGCTGTTTGTAGGGCAGAATTTGAGTCGATCGAGAGGGGAAGAACAATGAGGCTGGCTGGCCTCGGTACCGTGTACCTGGTTCTCCCATCGCGGCTACTGGCAGTGATGACGGCGATTCACGGACCCTGTTGGTGGCTGCATTTACATCCTTGTTTTCATCTGCAGATACAAAGGTACTCTACAGTAGGCACGATTTCTGAAGCCAAGCCCATGCAGTTCGGTCAGACAGAGGTGGAGATGGCAGTCGTGCTATCGGGATTCCCGGTTCCTCGCCAGGTACTGCGTGCATGGAAAATAAATTGTGCCGTGTCACACAACCAGCGGACCATAAAAATTCGATGACTCGGAGGGGAAGGTCATCAAGGTACACAGGATCTAAGGAATTTCCAGCCCATTCGGAAATGCTCGGCAATTACTTCGTAGAACAAGAAAGGCAGGTGTTGAAGGTTTGCGCATCAACTGACCAGCGCAAGATCTACTACCTGTTCAGTGTCGTTGTAACTTTATCATGCGAGATTGACTTGCCATCGGATTAGGCATTTTGGCACCAAGCATGACAGAACTGATATTGTCAAGTCGACCAAGATGCCGGCTTCGAAGGCTCTGATTGGATTATCGGCGCACTCTGTCCCATTTAATCAGATTGGAAGACGCACTCGACGATTCCCCGAAGGCTAAGCACTGACCCCTACCTCCGATCCCCTTGCCTGGGCCATTGATAGCTGAAACGAGCTTCTTCCAGGCGAGAGGGAACCTAATTCCGTGCCGTTATCCAAGCCAATGGTATCTGCATGTCCCAGCAACACAGATGGGGCAAAAGGTATCGTTTAGTAGTACATGCAATCCAGAACGAACAGTATGCAGGAGAATTAAGAGAGGGAGGGCGGGCAAACGTTCCGATAAGTTCAGTGGACACACAAACTAACATGACGTACAACATTTGTGCCACACAAAATCTGATATATTGAACTCGTCGTTTTCTTGTGGAGACCAAACCCCTCCATATTCAGGAACCATGCACCAGTAACCATGGCACACTTCAAGATCTAATTACGCAAGTAAAGATTGAGGTTCTAAGATTCAGATTTGTGCAACCCCTTTCGGAATCTTGGGTTTTCTTTTATTTAGCCTGCCAAGGGGAAAGAACTTGTCAATCACCTCCTGCTGGGCGTACATAAAAGTTAATAGTAAATTCGCATCGCCAATGAAACCAAAATATCCGGCGTTTCTCCTACCTCCTGCATACTCACTACCTGTCATGGTATAGATATTGCACATTGACAAATAAGTATGTGCTTACAATTTCAGTGCATATAATCGCCGCGTGGAAGGATTTCATCTGCAGATGCTAAGATACTATGCAGATACGTGAGCCTCCAGCAAGGGATGTTGCTCTTGCCACTATTGATTGTGTACAGGCAGGCTTATTCTTTTTGCCATTAAACATAGCCACAACAGCCGAGAATATCATTGGAGAAGCTTTAAATCCTGTGATTTTATTCTTAGACTTGATCGCTGACTCGAACGCCATGGAAAAGCGGGGACGATGTGGCGGTTGAAACACCTCCTTTAGACTGCGTGACAATTGCAGCAGCTATGGTGCGTTCGCGTATGAACTCGCTTCGAAGACTCTCACAAAATCTTCACGAGCTGAAAAAAATTTTCACTTCTACTGCATGGTTGGGTTGTTAGTATCTTCTTGACTGCAGGCGCCATGGCGGACAACTGGCAGGGATTGTTCACCGCTACAACCGACCCCAAACATCTTTCCACCACGCTTAGAGGATAGTCCTTCGATATCAAAATGACACCGCCACGTTTGGTCCTCTACGCTACTGCAGATTACGCTGGAGAAACTGGATTTGAAGGGTTCCAGGTGGAATTATGTCATTCTGTATATGCAAACTAACGTTTAGTTGTTGTTACCCTCTGGACACCGACAATCCGACCCTTTTTTCCTTTTCTCAGCTATGTGCTTCGGGTAGTTTATGCAAACAAACATTAAACAAAGCAAAATGACGCTGTACACGGACCGCAACATCGGTTCTAAGAACAAGGGGGCAAGGGAGTTTGTAAACCAAAAGGAAATAAACAAAGCACTTTTCTGAGTGACCAAGCGAGATTCCAAGCCAATCAGTCGCCTTCGATCACGTTGCATCGAATAGTTGAAACGCAGAAGCTACAAGGGGGGGGGGGGGGGCGGATGTGGGTGGGATAGTTTGTCTTGCGTAAGAATTTGGAAAGCCTTGAACCATGATTGCTGCAAAGCTCTCCCTCTTACCAGGGATGTACGGGGAAGACCGATACCTCGGTCTTGCTTTCCCCGTATTTGGTACATTGGCCACGCATGCACAGACAAGTCGCGCCACACACCCACAAAACTCCCTCGACACGATTTGCGAACGGACAGGAGAAGCAGACAAGGGATAAGATCCATGTGGATGGCGTGTGGTTGGACTCTTAGAATTCAGACTGAACTAGCGATCGGCCCGAGGGATCCAGAGTAGGCCCGGGTTCCCCGAGCCATTCATATCACGAAGGCTTGACGCCCCTTGGGGTGCAAACAGGCTGGCTGGAGGCACGTTGCCGCATGTGAACCTCGTCGATGCTAGTCGACAACCGATTGGCTTTGGTGCTATTATGAAGAGCTCGCGGTGCCATCGCTATCCAACAAGCCCGCCTCCTTGGCAAGCTCGTAGAAGCGGCCGCCACTCTTGATTAACGCGGCAGGAGTGTCGAATTCCGCCACTCTACCTTTGTCCAAAACGACAATTCGATCGGAGTCAATGATCGTGTTGATGCGGTGCGCAATGGTGATTATAGTACGATCCTGGAAGATGCTACTGCGCAACGTCCGCTGCAGCAGTGCATCTGTTTCCACATCTACTGCGGCGGTTGCCTCGTCCAGGACCAGAATGTTACTAGGTGTCAACAAGGCGCGTGCGAGAGAGACGAGCTGGCGTTGGCCCTGACTCAAGTTCGAGCCACCTTCTTGGATTTGGGCGTCGAGCTGACCATCCATTTGAGAGACGTGATCTTTAAGCTTGGCATGGTCTGCAGAATTATAGTTAGTATATAACTTGGCTTCAAAGGCACCGAGGGAAAGAAAGATAGATTCATACCAAGTACGCTCCAGAGCTCAGTATCATCATGGACATGCCGAGGGTCTAAGTTGTCACGTAGGGTACCCTCAAACATCGCGGGGTCCTGGGGAATAATAGCAAGGCGGCCACGGAGATCGAAAAGGCCAGTCGTCGACACATCAAGCCCGTCGATGCTATATCCATGTTAGCCGAATGAAACAAATTTAAGTTGGCCTCTAAGGCGTTGAACATACCTAATGTTGCCATTTGTAGCCTCAATAATTCGGAAAAGAGCCAAGGTGAGAGAGCTCTTTCCAGCACCAGTCCGACCAACAACTCCAATCTTTTCATGGGGTTTGATATCGAGATTGATGTCTTTGAGAACCAAGTCCAGACCGGGGCGGTAGCGGGTGCTGTAGTTTTTGAAGGAGACAGCACCTTGAGCAGGCCAGCCGATTGCAGGACGACGTTTGAAGATGACTTCAGGCGCCTCGCTAGGAAGGTTGGCATACTCCAACACTCGCTCGACCGACACAATATTGGTCTCGACCTCGACAGTTTGACGAACAATCCAATTCAGCGACTGTGTGATTTGAAGAGCGTATGACATGGCCAGACCAACCATGCCCGCGGAGAGGCGACTGCCAGTTGCAACTGAAATGATGGCAAGTCCAGCAGAGGCCAGGATAATGATAGAACCAATGAATTCCAGCCTAACGGCTAACCATCTGTTGGCACTAATAGATGGGAAGTAGGCACGAAGGTTGGCATCCATACGCCATTCATTTTCAAGCGCAAAGCGATTCTCTTGTCGATAGGCACGAATGGTAGTGATTCCGCCGAGTGATTCTTGGAAATGAGCGTAGATGGGACTTCGGGTGACACTGTCCAGACGCTTCAATTCACGAGAGGTTCGCAAGTAGTACTTCTGGTAGCTGAGATATACCCAACCCAGCGGAATGACGAATAACAGGAAAGCGGGCGTCGAGAAGCCAATAACAGCCATTGTGAAAACAGCACGAGCAGAGTTAGCAAACAGCATATTGAAGGTACGTGCAAGGACCTCATCAACGCGATACACGTCGCTGGAAAATCTGTTTAGGATGCGTCCTGATGGCGTTGTCTCGAAGAAGCTCATCGGGGAGCGGAAAATGGCAAAAGCCATGCGCTCATGCAGTTTGCGGGAAGCCTCGATGGAGCAGAAAATCCAAAGAATCAAGTTCTGGATAACAACGAGAAGAGACGAGCCCACACCGAAGGCAAGATAAACACCGATGAACTTTCCGACATTGTCATTTGTGCCATGTGCCTCATTATATTCGGTCCAGCTCTTCAACCAGAAGTTTCCAAGAACCTGAGCAGTTTGCGAAGCTACCAGAGCAAGCAAGTAGAACGTGACTGCCACAATGTTGCTGTTCTTGGCATATTCTCCATAAACGCTCCATTTAACTTTGCCTTGCTGCGACGTCTCTTGGGTCTGTTTGCTCTTGAGAATATTCTCCTCATCGCCCAGCTTGCGTCTTGGGCCCTGCCAGCTTGCAGTGCTAGCTCGGCGTAGAGTAACGTGACTGGTCTTGCGCTGGGGATTGCGTCCACTCTTAATAGGGACAAGAGAACCTGGTTGCTCCAGGCCTTCACTATCATCATCCTCATCATCCTCAATGACAGCAGTAGATTCGGAGTTTCCAGGGCTGGCCAGATCATCGTCCGAGTCCTCAGAGCGCTCGTCGTCAGAATCGGCCAGATTCGTCCTAACAAGATTAAAGATTTCACCCTTCATTGCCATGAGTTGGTCGTATGTACCCTTCTCAATGATGGTCCTGTCACGCAATAGGCCAATGAAGTCGGCTTCTTTGAGAACAGTGATGGCGTTGGTGGCAAGGATTCTCGTCTTTCCCCTCAAAATTCCAGAACTGCCAAGAACCTTATTGATAATGTGGCGTCCAACGTGCTGATCCACTGCAGACAGCACATCATCGAGAAGATAGATATCTGCGCGTGCATATACGGCTCTAGCAAGAGTCAACCGTGCCTTTTGTCCTCCAGAAAGTGAGATACCACGCTCTCCGACTTCCGTCTGATCACCATCGGGCATAATCTTAAAGTCGTCGAGCAAAGCGCAAGCCTCAACTGTGAGTTCGTAAAACTCCGGATCCCATCGGTGACCGAATACAATGTTCTCACGCACACTGGCATTCATCACCCAAGGAGCCTGGGCGACGTACGCAACACGACCACGCACAACAACTTCACCGTGGTTTTTCCAAAGTTCGCCCAGAAGCGCTTGCAGCAGAGAAGATTTTCCTGCGCCGACACGGCCGACAATGCAACTGAGTTCACCTTTGCGGGCACTCAGATCGATATTCTCGAGCACCGGGACCCCGGAGTGGCGGTTCCAGGTCCAGGAAGCATCGCGAACCCGAACGGACTCGTCACCAGTGTGCTCTACAGGGTCCTGGAAAACGACAGACTCGGTCTGCAACTCCTCTGCCGTGAAATATTCTACCAAACGTTTCACAGCCACAGAAGATTCAATGACAGAGGTGATGACCATGGGCAAGATCGAGAGAGGGAATGTGAGCAAGTTGAAGAGCGTCAAGGCAGGGAAGACGATCTCGGTGGTCAAAGGTTTGTCACTAGTAAGGACAAAAACGGTGAAAGTGGAGCAGGATACAAGGAAGGGAGTAGACTGCCAAGTGAAGTTTGCGACAGACTGGGTTGCACCGATCTTGCGAAGCGTGTTCAGTTCAAGGTCATTTCGGATATGACTGAGTTTGTTCATAAATGCGGTGTTCCAGGCGTATAGCTTGATGCTCTTGATGTTGTTTAGAATTTCGGTCATCAGGCGAGTACGCGAATCCTTATTCTTCATCTGCTTGATCTGGAGCTTTTTCATCATCCGAGCAATGACACCATTTAGCGGGATCATGAGTATCATAACACCGACACCGGCAAACATGCTCGGACCAACAAGCTGGTAGAGTGACACCATACAGAGGGTAATCTGAAACGGAGCAGATAGCAACTGCGTACCGAATTGGGTCAGGTCAGCCAGTCGCTGCTGATCCACAGCCATGTGGTTGACGATGTCGCCGGTAGTCTTGGCAGAACGGCCCTCACTGGAGAGACGAAGGGCCTTCGAGTAGATCAAGGCAGTCAGAGACGACTTCACGCGCATTCCAGTATCGAAAGCACGCTGGAAGTACTGGTGAAGACAGCTAGTCTGACAGACGGACACGACAAACATTGTCAAGGCAATCGCCACACCTCTGATGACAGGCTGTGGATCAGGTCCTCGGTATGAATCGATGAAAGTGATCAGATAGCGAAGAAGCTGCGGTTGAACGAAGGCTAGAATATCACTTCCCGATTTGATAATTGAGCCACGGAGGTATGGTCCACCAAACGCCTTAAAGAGAGCAATCCACAAGGATGGCTTCTTCTTTTCGAGTTCATGCTCCCAGGCTTGGCTCAGATCATCGAGAGTAGCACGAGTAGTGTCGCGTCGACGAAGATTCCAAAGGTCATCCTGGGTGAGGTAGTTCTTATACCCAAACTTCATCATGGGTGTCATCCAACTGAAAGTGAGGACCGAGAAGATATCTGCGTAGTTGTAAGGACATTCGTCCTCATCGCCCAAAGCGTCATAGGCACTCTTCTTTTTTGGGACAAAGTATTCTAGAATAAACTCGAGCAGCCCCAGCCCCAGACTAACGTTGATGCAGACAAAGTATGGCAGTTGGTCAACGTAGTCCTTCCGGTCGACAAGGGAATGCAGTTTGACGGCATAAGCGATATTGAAGAAGAGCCAGTAGAAAAGTACCACCCCATTGGGTTGGCGACTCCGCCAATGCTCGTAATACTGCACGCTGAAGATAACACCCAGAGAGGTAAACGTGAGGAGCGTGGACCAAAATCGGAAGTCGGCAAAGAAGGTCTTGGGCTGGGTCTCGGCTTGCACGGCTGCTTGAAGCGCCGTGACGAAGAGAAGGGAAGCAAGCACAACCTATGGAAATATGGAAACGGGAATAGTTAGCAACCCGTTACAAAGCCTCGATCACTGCTGGGGGTGGAGTTCTCTGGGATCGACAAACCAGCTTGGCATAAAAGTGCCAATTCTTCGAGACGGGCTGTGGAATGCGCTTCTTCAAAAGAAGCCACAGCGCGCCGGCACCGGCCAGGGTGCCCCAAACAGCAACGACGGCCACGATCGCATCGATGAAGCAGGGGGTGATGTGAAAGCCCAGCGGGCTGAGCGGACCCCAGCCCTCAGCATCGCTACAGAATGCTTGCTGCGAGTGGGGATGGGGATGAAAAGCCGAATCGAGGTGCGACTGCGAGTGATTCCCCGGGTGCGAAACCCCTAGGACCACCTGGGAATTGCCATCTAACATCTTTCAGTCATGCGACGGCGCGCCCAAATCGACCTTGCAGTTCAGACAAGAAGAAGGGGAGGAAGAGGCGGCGGTGTCGGAGAGCTTCGCAGTCTGCTTACTAAAAGCCGCGCTTCTGACGCTTTCCAAAATGCGCAAATCCGGGCGGACGCCCCACTGGATGACTCCACCGTCGTTCACTGGATCCTGGAGTGAGACAGCTCGACCATTTGCACTGGGTCTTCGAATTCTGTATTTTTATAGCGGACGGGAAAAAAAATCAACAGGTAAGACCTGTACTAGAGAAACGGAACTCCTCATTCAATATATATCACGTGACTGGATGGAGTCAGCCGGCCGAATGCGGCGGACATCAAATCAGACCTTCCAATTCACGGAGACTTTTGTTATTGTATTTAGCCAATATTGGAGTCACATCTGAGATTTACTTTTTTTTTTGTATCTGTATTTCAATATCATTTCGTTCAAGTTCTCTTTCTCAATAATACTCTTCACGATAAATCCGATAAATAAATCCGATAAATCCGATACTAGTAACAGATATATATATTAGCAAGACTGTGAGGAAATTGTCTCCGCTTTACCCAGGTAGTATCGTCACTGACTTGCTAGTGAATAACATTAAGCCATTCAAGTTCTTGAAAGTTATTTTGTGCCAAGCACCATCCCAGTCCGCTAATAAGGCTTACCTTACCAGCTCGTCCAACCGAAACTGGGGAAACCATATGGCAGCCACGCGGGGATGATGGCGTCATCAAATCACGTGTCCCAACGGTCAAGATGTGATGTCTCGCGTTAGACAACAAGACGCGTGAGATGTGGTGTAACATCGGAGGAATTAGTATTGTCTCTCTTGAATGGCTTTCATAATTTGGACATTTATTTGATCGTCAAATTCGGCGCCATTAAGAGACGTGCCAAGTTAGTTTATGCCTCCGATTCAAGTTCTGCATGGTTAGTACTTGGTCGGAAATGAAAACCGCAAATTTAGAGGGTGATAACTTGAGATGATATTGCTCAGCTATTTTCCCGTGGTGACTAGTATACGCAGATTCCACTCTAAACTCTATCACTGACAAAACAATATCACTTTCGAGGTTGCAGATAATCTTAAGTTGGCGAGATCGGGAGGAAATGCTGTTTTCGTTTGGCCATAGAATGGTTCTTGAAGGCTTCTTTCTGATGGATAGAACTCGCTAACATTGGAAATAATATGAGCCTAGTACGTCTCAATGTAAGTATTATACTCGATCCTGGGTAGTATTGCTCTCCCTCCTTTCTTAAAAATCTACCGTAGATAACCATGTGGTCCAATCTCGGAAATCAGTAAGTCTAACTTGCCGACCGCTCAGCTCGGCTATAGAAGCATTCGCCGACCCTACCTATTAATATCTAATTATGATATAGGACATGAAGCTACATACATACACTATGGAAATCTCAAAAGAGCAAAGCAAATCAGATGGCTGGCATCTAGTTGGTCGCGTATCTTCATTCTTTGATATTGGCCAAGATGAGAAGGGCTGTCGGGTTTTGTCTGGATGTAAGACATTGAGTATTCCCAAGACCGAGGATCCCGCGCAATCACCAACGAATCGATTCTCCGATCTAAGTGATCAAGTACTTGTATTCAAGTACAAGGGATTTTTACATGCTATCGACAATGTCTGTCTGAAACAGTCCTTTTCCAGAGTGTAGGCTAATCTTGCCCAGCAATGTCCCCATTCGGCATTTCCACTCAAACAGGGTAATGTTTTCGATATAGAGGACTTCGGAGCCGGCATTAAATGCTTTCGGCATGGATGGAGATTTGACCTTTTCTCTGGAAAAGGAGACCGGGGTAGTCACAAGCTAAATTTATGGGACATCGAGTTACGGGATCCCCTGGTAACTGAAACCGATAAGATCACCAGCAGTACGGACAAGGAGGTGTGGGTCCGAAGACCACCACAAACCTGAGAGACAGAAAGAAATCGCAGGTCTTATCAAAAGCTTAAAGGTCAAGTCTCTCATGCTCGCCGAAGCAAAAACACTAGCATTTTCAACAAGAAAGAATGGTGCAATGGAGACACTAGTATGCGATTTGTTTGGCTCCCAATAATTAATCCACTAAAAATTAGATAGACAAGTCGACTAGCTCGCGTCAATCTCATTCACTTGTCAAATAGTTATAGCCATGTTAGCTCTTATTGAATATTAGCTCAACCCATAAGGTTTTATAGTGTAGAAATTTTAGTACCAACCGCTTACTGATTACGTGAAAGCTAGGTCTGAAAATCAGTAGAAACAGCTGACTTTCTATGAAACAGATTTTTATCTTCTATTGCGAGCACCAATTTTCACTATGAATCATCACAAGTGGACCAAGATCCAAGGCAATAACCAAGTACAGCCTCATAATGGAACAGGCTGACACACTATGAGTCAAATGGAAGAGGCTGAGCCCCGGGGACCGCATTGAGGCGGAACGGTAAGCACCCCCCACCAGGCGCATAAAAGCGGCGCCCGCCCGGCAGTAAAAGGACCATCGGCGTCATTGGAGGGGCTTGCATTTCCACATCTTACCAGCCATGGCGGATTCTCGCATCGAGGAGCTTCTCAAGAGACCTCTCTATGGTACGCATCTTCACCACTCTTTGCTCATCCTCTCTAACCGGCGCAGTATATGATCTACCCCAGGAGCTCCTTTCGACTTTAGTCGCGAAAACTGCAAACCAAGATATCGCTGAAGAGGTCCCCGAATCCTCCCCCAAGGATCCCGAAATTGCGGCGCAAGAATCAGCGATCGCATCGTCGACATTATGTTCTTTGTGCAATGTCTCGTACCGGAATGTGGAGGAGCAACGAGGCCATGTCAAATCCGACCACCACCGATATAACGTCAAGGCCCAATTGCGGGGCAATGCACCTCTCGATGAGGCCCAGTTCATGAAAGCCGTTGGAGAGTTGGATGAATCTATATCCGGATCGGAGTCATCTGAGTCGGACGATGATGAAGCTGAGGGTGGCAGCACCGACACGACGCTCACAGCCTTGCTCAAACGACAGGCGAAACTCGCGGAGTCAAATTCAGAGGGCACAACAACCGTGAAAGGCGGAACAGCGAAACAGCCTCTATTCTGGCTTTCCAGCTCCGGACTCCCGTCCAACAAGTCATTGGGAATCTACCGGGCGATTTTCTCCAACAGTGAACAGGATGAGCCTGGCCATTTAGTGGATACTCTACGGAAAAAGCAATTGGCTCCCATCAAGGCACGCACGAATAACTCACAGGCCCAGCAGAGCCCTCAGGAATCAAGTCCTCACATCTTTATGTGTATGATTGGTGGTGGTCATTTTGCGGCGATGCTTGTTTCACTCGCCCCAGAGATCCATCGCAAGCAAGGCGGCGTGGAAGAACGGCAAGCCAGAGTAATTGCGCACAAGACATTCCACCGTTATACCACCCGACGCAAACAGGGTGGCTCTCAATCTGCCAGTGATGCGTCACGTGGAGCCGCTCACTCAGCTGGTTCTAGTTTACGTCGATACAATGAAGCAGCCCTTGAGAAGGACATCCGAGAGCTACTTGCGGATTGGAAAGAGATGATTGACAGCGCCGAACTATTGTTCGTCCGTGCCACAGGAAAGACGAATAAGAGAATTCTTTTCGAGAAATACGAAAATCACGTTCTCAAGCAGAATGACCCTCGGCTGAGAGGGTTCCCATTCAATACTCGTCGGGCCACACAGGGAGAGCTCATGAGATGTTTCAAGGAGTTGACTCGTGTTAAGGTCAGTGAAATCGACGAGGCCGCGCTGGCCGCTACCGCTGCGGCCGCCGAGGCAAAGAAGAGAGAGGAATCGAAGCCTCCCACGCCGCGTCCACAGCCACAAAAGCCAAAGTTATCCAAGGAGGAAGAGGAGGCTTTGTTGCATACATCGCAAATACAAGCCCTGATTCGACGCTCCAAGGTTCCTGCTTTAATGTCTTATCTCTCAAACAACTCCATCCCTTCGTCATTTACCTTCACGCCCTCCGATTCGCCCCAAAACTTTCGTTGTCCGACTCCTCTTCACCTTGCTGCCAATTTGAATGCCCCAGCGGTTATTGCCGCTCTCCTCACGAGGGCTGGGGCAGATCCAACGGCCGTGAATAACGAAGGGCGTACGCCGTTTGAATTAGCTGGGGACCGTTCAAGTCGGGACGCATTTCGTGTTTCTCGTCATGAGCTAGGTGAATCGAAATGGGACTGGTCCATGGCGAAGGTTCCATCTGCGGTGTCCAAGGCAGACGCAGATAACCGCGCTGACCGGGAGCGAAAGACAGCTGAAGAGGAGGAGAGCAATCGCCGCAAAGCAGACTTGGAAAGACTGAAGAAAGAAGATGCAGCGAGGGAAACACAGCAAAGGACAAGACAAGGCGGACGAGCCTTGGGAGCACCAGAGAAAACAGCCGCGGAGAAGCGAGATGAAGAGACCCGAGGAATGACCCCAGAGATGAGAATGCGATTGGAACGAGAGCGGCGGGCCAGAGCAGCTGAAGAGCGCTTCCGCAAGATGCAAGGGAACTGAGCCACCCTTTTGTACATTCATATAGAAACGACCAATGCTTGGCAATTCACCGCTTAACCCCAGCCATAAACAATTTTTTCGCACTGCAGGTCATATACTGCACTGACCCTTTCCTGTCTCTTCATATCTGTCTGTCCCTAGAGTCAGCATGTCATCCTGGAGTTCATTTTTGCGGCATTATTTCCCTGGAACGCCTTCTGTTGTTTTTAGACTTGTACATACCGGCTCTTCATTATTTTGTATTTATCATCATGATAGCGTTTTACAGGTCTATTCTTTGACAGCAGTCAAAAGACCACCTGTATGTATGAAGCCAATTCTCCGTGGTACAGCTCTCTTTCCTGAGGACAAACCGTAGATCTCGCAATATGCCTCTAGGGCGCCTCCCTGCTTTAGTACTTCTCACCGTGTCTTGGCTGTTGTGCTTCCTACCCTCGCATCTTCCCTTCATTTATCTAACCCTGAGGATGTATCTGATATCATAGGGATGATCAACTTGCATGGCTTCAATATGAATCTCTTCATTGGTTGACCAAGATGGCAATCGAAGGTCTCAAGCTAGGGTCTTTGCCCAAGTGAGATCTGATATGAGTGTAAGGACTACCAGATATCTCAAGCGAAAGAATAATAAGAAAGGAAAACGACTTTCAAAATGCCTGGCTATTCACTACTGTATGCGGGCGTCACGCGCCTACCGAAGCTGGAAAGACACCAGGTGCCCGTCTCCCACCATCTCTCACCCTCCCACCATCACATCAACGCTCTGCATCTTTCAGAGCTTGATTCACACCGAGATAGCATTGAATTCGTCTTCTCACTCTGGAACTCGGGGCAATCCTCGCCCAGGACAGGGGCCCGGCCGTGGAGCCTCGCAGGCGTGGACCTCGGGGTCGCGACCTCTGCGCACCGAGTGAGCAGTACACAACTTTTCCAAGCCAAAAGAATACGAACATTGAAGGAATACCCAAATTCGTCTTTCTACATCTGATGTCATAATGGAGCAACAGGATGCCCACAATGCCTCGAAAGCTTCAAGATTCCGAGGAGCTCGAGTAGGCACCTTGGTTCGATGGGAACCTGAAGGTAAATGGGACAGCGAGCCATTGGACATCTACAGCAACGATGAAATCTTTATCGGAAGAAATGGTCGATCTTGGTGAGTCCAATTACCATTCCGTTCGTTCGGCTCTGACACATTCTGCTTTCAGTCAATACGAGATCTCTAACCCCTTCGTCTCAAATGTGCACATTCGAATCTACACGGTTCTATTTGACCAGGATGAATCGTACGAAGTTGCCCCATTGGTATATGCTGAAGATCTATCTCGCAATGGGAGTCTTTTAAACAAGCATCGCATGGGTCAAGGCAACGGTGGCTTTCTTCTCAGCCATGGTGATGTACTATGGATCACCCCGACCATTCCCGTTCGATTCAATTCGGCTACCCATGTCAGCGATGAATGCTTCAGCGATCTCCAAAAGAGTGAAATCGATGTAAGTTTTTCTTCCTGCGATCTCGATATTCTATTCCAAATAACTAATAGGTTCATGGATACAGCAATTTCGAGAGCAATATCTCGTGACTCCCCGAGTCCTGGGGTTTGGTGCCTTTGGTCGAGTCCATATGGCTGTCAAGGAGGGTACAGGAAAGCAGTTTGCTTGCAAGATAGTGAACTTGCAAGCAAGGACACACAAATCCCACGACGAGGAGACAGAAAGATCCAAATTCTTTCAAGTCGATGGACTTCGAACCCCCAAGCTGGTTGCGCCCCAGAAGGCTGGCCAAGAAGCGAAGAAAAAAGACAAGCTGGATCGCCATCGGCGGGAGGCAATAATTTTGGCAGAGCTGTGTCATGTAAGTACCCAGATTTCTACTATTTTCCCTTGGAGGATTCTGAGTTCGGCGCGCAGCCAAATATCATCACGCTTGAAAAGGTCTTTCAGTCGGATAATACAATGTGGGCCTAAGGATTGATTTGAGAACAAGGCACTGTATGACTGATTCTACTAGGTATATTATCTCCGAGCTTCTCACTGGAGGTGATCTTTTCTCCTTTATCAAGTATAAAGGAGGGCGATTGGAAGATCTCACAGCAGCTGCAATTACTCGGCAAGTCCTACTCGCAGTGGAATATCTCCACGATCAGAATATTGTGCACAGGGATATCAAGCCCGACAACATTCTGTTGGCTTCCCTCAAAGATGGATGCAGGGTTGTCTTGACGGACTTTGGCTGCGCTAAGGTGGTAGACCAGCAAGTGAAGCGGACGTCAACTATCGTTGGCACTCTCGAGTACTGCGCTCCGTAAGTACTCAGTTCAAATTTAACGAATTTTTATACTGATAACTTGTATTAGAGAGATTTCCAAATCAAACAACCGTGGATACACAAAGGCAATCGATCTCTGGTCACTGGGATGCGTCACTACGGTCCTCGTGGCTGGATACAGCCCATTCGATGAATTGAGAAACTTTAGGCAGCATGATCTCGATATGCTGGAGGATGAACTCATATCGTTGGGGGCTAGTGAAGAAGCCACAGATTTCATCTATCGCTTGCTTGTCCTGGACGAGATCGAACGCATGGACGTCAAGCAGGCACTGCAACACGTGTGGCTCACAAGCCCCAAGTACAAGCCAGAACTTGACAAGCTATATCAGCGTGCCGTTCACGATTGGAAGCCACTTTCACAAGGCGAGTCCATCATTTCCAATCTGAAAGGGACTAAGCAAATAGTCATCTCTCAACCCTCAACTGATGAAATCGCCTTAGCAACCAAGCATGTGCAGATTTGTCAACATCATTCACTTGATCATGTTTCGGAATCTTCATATGAATCTACCTCCGCGAAAGCCCAATCGCCTCCCACATCTCCTGAAATCACTGACGTTTTCCGTTTTGGCGCACGAGCATTGAAGGGAAACCAGTTCACAGTCTTTCGTGATCATCGACCACCACCTTCAGACCCTGACGTTCAAGTTCAAAATTCAAATGCAAAAGGCGCCGAATCATTACACAAACGACATAGGAAGTCTATTCCCCGTGAACCTGAACAACAAGGGCATGATAAAAAGCTCGATGATCAATACTTGGAGACTGCCTTGAAAATGGCGGAGTTTCAAGTCAGAGAGGACATAAAATTGAACTCTCCGGAAATGGCAGCGGAAACGCTAAAATCCCTGGAGCTCGAACAGCCCAGAGCCCATTCATCGGGACCTGTTGGGCATCAACTTTCTTATTATTCGCTTCCAGGATCCACGGACTTCTATGGTTTACCAAAGTCGCATGTTTACGCCACCGAAAAACACACCCAGAAGAGCGAAGAAGTCTACGAAGAGGTGCATAATCCTTTCACGGGAAAAAAGAGGAGGTACATCTACGGTCAAGATGTGGACAGCCCTACTACAGAGTCTTAGTGTATCAGTGTCGGCGAGAGGAAAATTGCTACATTTATATCAGGTCAGAATGTATTCATGTGCTTACGCTGTTGGAGGATGCCAGAATGTTTAGCCTCGTTATCCATGGCGAAGGTGGGAAGGTGGTGATCTCCCTTCATCTCAACTTTAATCTAATATCTAATACGACCACCTCAAAGTGTCAGGGTGTTCTAGGAAGAAAAGGAATAGATTTTAAGCCAAAGATTGATTTTATAATTTAGCCTGTTGAGATGGAACGGCTACCTTTCTGTCGTTGGAAAACATGTCTACAACAGCAACCAGGTACCTTTGATTACAATCATCACATCATCACACCACCACCCTTTCTTCACCAGAGCTTAGATCACGTAAGCTTTCTATGAACACCTAGTATGTCTCTTAATTTCAAACCAATAATTGATCCATGTCTTACCAGGTTGCCATAGTTTCAAGGGCATCAATAGATCAAAACACTTTCAGCAAGTGGCAACATCCCTTTAAAAGCGCCATCCCCTCATCCCCTCAGATCGTTGAGAGGAGCTTAGGTTGGTTAGGTGAAGGGAGGATTAGTTCCAGTTGCGCAATCACCAAGGTGAATATCACGCAGGGAACGTCGTTACAGTCAACAAGGACTTGCTAACAATCGATAGTTCACTGGGAGCTATCCACAGTGGCAACGACAATCACTCCCCGAGGGCGAGAGAGGGAGCATGATAAGAGCCAGTCCTTAGTCAAGCACTGATCGTGTGGAGCTGAAGGGCGGCAACCGCAGTCTATTGGCTAGATGTTGTGAAAAGCATCAGGCGGTGGGCTACTTGGGTGGGAACCTGTCAAGGCTTTGCCCCTAGATGCCTAGAATTCAATGGCCACTGAGAAGGGCAGCCAAGCGTACACCTTGTGACAAAGTGCAAGTGGGCCTGCACTGACTGGGATTGAAAGGGTTGGATCGTGAAGGGAGATCGCGCCTGTCTCGATTGGGAATGGCAATGATGGCCCACAAAGGACGATGAAGTCTCACTTTCAAGACTCACCTGGTGGGTCATTTGACTGTAATGTCTTAACCTGGGTGTAACTGATCCCACCCGGTTTCTCAAGGGCCAGTGTCTATTGGTGATACCTTGAAACTAATGGGTTTGTTTCCAGGGGCCGAGCTGGGTTTCCTGGCAGTCTGTTCAGACAACAGAGAGCTCTGCGTGGAAATGGTCTTTGTCTTTCCGTGCAGTTGCAGAAGACTCGGTCGTATGGAATCAAGACATGGCCCATCGAAATTAGTTCGAAGGGATATCGCAAAACAGTCAGTGTTTGGCCGAGGTTCATCCAATAAGCATGATCAGCCTCGGGAATAGGTCAAGGCCTGATTCGACCTTCGGAAAACAAAATCTAGCAATCGAGGGCTAGAAACAGTCTCCCGGCCATGTTGTCGCAGTGTGTTGATCATCTACCACACCCAGCGCCAAACAAAAACTGCGGATTGCTTGATTCGGCTTAGAATATGAGACATGATTCCCATAGGTTAAATCACTGATGCCAAGGAGCGAGAGGGTCGAATGGGGATAGACAGAGAGGAGCAATTGTGAAACTTCGTGAACACTCCCTGCAAAGGAGTATCAAAACCCTGGCTGAATCCGGTTGGAGGGGCAACCAGCCACAGACGAACACGAAGGATAGTCGATTTGTGGAGAAGATCTGCGCTAGCGCCCGTTGTGGACAGGGATATGTCTTGCATTTAGTCGTGCGGGAGACTGCAGGGCAGCGTCGAGCGTCCAAGAACCGGCAATTCGCGCAGGTCAAACCCTAGGGTTATCCGTAGCTACTCCAACAAACGAAGGCTAAATCTGGCTTGCAGCATCACGATGTTTGGATATAGACCCTTGGCGTGCCCGTGCCCTATTAGTTTTTGAGATTAATCTTGTCTGCACCTATCAGTTACGGTGATTCGAAATAGTCGCATCTGACTTGAGTATCCCTTGCATCTGATCGGATTCTGGCTGAGGGCTGGGGCCCTGGTTGAGGGACAGAGGGGTAGAGCTAGGCCAGCTGGTGGGAAAGGCCCCCTTCTCCATCTCGTCCGGTAACTGGGATCAGGTGGTATCAGGTAGATCTAGAAAGGACCGCCTTTCAGGGCGCGTTAAGAGGATATCCCTATCTAGGACCCCCAGCTGAGCCTCGAAATGATTTGCAAGCGCTATTTTCGCAATGAGAGATGGGATGGTTCATTGAGCTAATCGGTAATGTACTCTTCAATAGAGAAAGTGAAGTAACGCACACGTTGGATAAGATGGTGTGCAGGACGGTTCGGATGCAGTCTGCACCCCGCAAAGAACGATGCCGAGATGCGAGATAATGCAGTGCGAGAAGCTAATTGTCCCGCCTCGGCACGAGCGCGAAGAATGCGGCCGTGCAGCGCAAGGACTATCGCTGTGGGGATCAGTGATAACCGTCAGCATTGACCTGGAACCGTTGAGAGACTTAGCGCCATAGGGTAGTTCAACGGTCAAGAGGATTGCGATGTAGAGTGGGATCGGACCCAGTATATGTTGTATACTTGGAGTAGGTTCAGGATGGATTCAGAATATCCAGGATGCTCAGGATGCTCAAGATGCTGAGTACTATCGAATGTATCTACGGAGGATGCAGAGAACTCTCATCGCATCGCATTGCACCTGCCCACATGGTTGCATCCTAAAGAGGAAAGAGTCATATTGCCAAGACGCACTAGCGCATTCGCTGATTGGCTGGCGCGACTCGCGTCTCCCACGCGCGTGGCCACGCGTATCCGACGCGTGGGAAACGCGCTTGTCTTTACTTGGGAACTACCATTGACCAGACCACGGGGATTAGTGAATCAACCCAGTCGCCCTCATCTCCTTCAGGGCTGGCATGACAGGGTCGGAGCCCTTCAGGACTCTCAAGAAGAAGGGTGGTATGGTTAGAATGGCAGGAAGAAAGGAAACGCTGACCCTGGACGAGGCCTAAGTCCAAAATCGAAGTATATTAAAACGCGTGTCGCCATCCATTGGTGGCAAATGAAGAGGGGAAATCAGAATTGAACTTTTGGAGGAGAAAAAGGAAATTGAGATCATGCGACGACTATCTCCAGATACTCTACGCTAGCGCATGGCGATAGACACGAGGCCCGGGCCAGCACTGCATTGGACGACTGCAGGCCACTGCACGTCATTGTCCATTGCATCAAAGCCGGTTACCCGGTTACCCGGTCGCTTTAATGTGTATATACGGAGTGTGGAGCATATGACAATGCGGTCATGATGATACTGGGCTCGTCGATCTTCTTCAACTAGAGTGGCTGGGGCCATTCATTCAACAGTCATCTTATTCATGATGGGGACGGGGCGGATCGTCGCGGGTCCTCAATTAGAAATTCATTGAATAGTTAGAAAAGGAAAACTAAAAGAAAAAAGGTAAAAAAAGAAAATGACAAAGAAGGGAATAAAGTTTCAGGGGTCGAGTTTTGCCTCGTGCCTCTTTCTCCCTCTTCCCTCCTGGGCCAGGAGCCTCTTAGGTATCCCTTGCATCTCCTCTGGCCTCCCTCCTTCACTTTGTGTTTCACTGGGGACACACTGTCGAACAAACTGCTAGCGAGGGGCAGTGGTTCCTGTAGCCCTTTCTACAGAGATCTGGTATGGTAGTATAATAGAAGAGGGGGAAGCCTGTAGAGTCTGAGTTCGAGTTGTATAGTCCTAATCCCGAATCGTCTATCGATTCAGTCATTCGTTGCCTCAAGGCAGAGATTTCCTGTTTGCTTCTGATTGTGACTTCATTCTTTGTTGCAGTCGTGCTCACTCTTTTCTTCAACTCATCTCTTTAATTATATTTGCCTAATCATTCATTCTTGACAACCTTTCCCCTCCCGTCTTCGTCTTTCAAAGTGGATCCCCCGGGAGATGTTCGCTTGACCGTTTGCGGCCACTTTTCTTTTATCGCCTTCGCCCCCCGCCAATCCCGCCAATTCTTCTCCTTGACCAACTCCCCCAACTTCCTCTCCCTCGAGGTTTACTTCCCACCACTCCATCGCATCCAACCGGTCCTGGTGGTAATAGAAGCGCCTTTTTATTAAATCATTTTCCACTCGTTCTTTTCCTCCCAACTGCCTCGTCGCGCCTCGCAACCGCCTCCGGCGCATCCTTCCAGCGCAAATCGCGCGCGCACAAATCCATCCGCGCCCAGCGCAAACCCATTCTTGACACAAATACACCACCTCTCCGACCCGATACACTCTTCATTTAACTTCCAATCGCTCTCAAGCAATAACTTAAATACTCTGCGACATCATGCTTCTCCCATCCGCTCTCCCATGCGATGTGCGCCGGTCGTCTCGCTTCACCCCCAGTCGCCTCTTCTCAACACCACCTCCCTCGGACAGAAACCCATCTGGCAATGCTCTCCTTGGGACCTGCCGTGCTCTCCAGTCTCTCCTAAATGGCTCACCCGCTCCTTCTCCCCGACGATCTGTGAAGCCGCAACGCCTCCAGAGCCCTCTCCCCATTAACCCACCGCGCCGCTCAACACGATCGCGCAAAGTCGCCCGACCTGCGTCGCCGCGCCAAACTCCTCCTCCCACTACTCTTGCTACAACCCCTCCACCTCCTCCCTCTGCGCCGGCGCGCGGCGCTAACAAGCGCCGCCGCTCCAGCTTCGACGACGAGAGCGACAGCGACAACGACATGGGTCGCAATCGCCCGTCTACCCCGAAACGCCAACGGCACGTTCCCTACGATCTGCCGCTTGGTCTATCATCTGCGGATTTCTATTCTCTCCATTCTCCTCCCATCACACAATCGCCACCTTCCCCCGCACAGCGCCGACTGGATCAGCGCCTCCAAGAGTTCGGTGCGCGCGTTGATCCTGACGCGGCGCTTCCCTCCATTGAAGAGGAGGATGCGCCTGTGGTAGCGCCGTCCGCCGATGAGTGGTCCGCTGAGGAAGATCAGCGTCTGCTCGAGCTGGTCCTCGAGAAGTTCCGCCTGTCCCAGAAAGAATGGGATGAGTGTGCGCGCCAAATGGGCCGTCAGAACACGAGCGATCTTGGACAACGGTGGCACTCCCTCGTTGGATCGGGTCGAGTTGGCCTTCGAAAGAGCCGTCGCTGAACACTATCCTCCTATTTCCCAGCTTTCTGCTACCTTTTCCTATTTCCTGTACCATACGACCTCACTTCATGTCTCCATTATATCCCCTCTGCTGCAAGAACCACCGCTGTATTATGATCCTCTTTCCCCCGTTTCTCCTACCTGTCACTTCAACCGTTGCTCTCCCTGGTTTCTTCGCACAAGATTGTTTTCCTACTCTATCACCCTCGCATCTGGCTATGTGGATATTTCCTTTCTTTTCGTTTCCTTTTCTTTCGTTTCTTGACTGTTTGAAAGAACGCGCTCTTACTGCCGTGCTCTAATTCGGGTGGTTTTCTCATTGCACATTACTTGTCCTGCTCCTTGATGCTGAGCTATGTACTATTACTGTTTCTACTACCGATACTGTACTTTTTACCTTAACATGATACCACTATTTGAGTTGTTACAATGACCTTCTCTTGTTGCCATGGAAGATGTCGTAGTCCAAACACCCGGAAAACAAACAAACCTCGGTAAATCCTCGGATGCAGCCGACCCCACTCAGACTGTTCAAATTAGTATACTTTATATATTTGCACCAATATGCATACCAACCTGTATAAGAGGTAACCCTCGTCACTAACCTGTAGCATCGATCCATAATTAGCAGTTCACACTTTCGCCAAGCTCTAAGTAAATGAGGGGTACATTCTGAAGTTTCATCTCGGCGTCCGGAACCGTGGCTCGCGCCGAACACGAATGAGGATTGCTGAATGTCTACCTGCGTGAGACTATCACCTGCAACATAGCGGGGTTCCGTGTGATCCGTGCAGAACGATCATTGTTCTGACCATGCTGTAGCTAGTAACACAGAAGATACTTGAATCATTAGCGTACAAGGCTGGGGAAGGGAGTGAGGGGGAGCCTGGTCCCGATGTCATATAAGTATGCTGGAGGTGCACTACGTATACAGTTTCAACACTTCAAGTTTGCATGTCCAGAAATATACCAACTTGAACAGCTGACGCTCCGGAACCAATACAGACAAACTACACTAGAGTAGTATACCGAGCCCCCACACCATGGCACCAACGACTATGAAAGCAGCTATCTTGAAAGAGGTATCATCTATACCTTTCCTCGTCCCATCGCAAGCTCTCCTACAAGTGGGCTCAGGCTCGTGGAACCATTCAACCATACTCTATACGAATAAAACTCACAAGCCAAAACCTGAAGAACAAGTACTAGTACTAACCAAGGAAACCCCAAGTTTGGCAAACCACTAGCCATAGAAGAAATCCCCGTCCCGAAACCAGAGGGCCGACACGTTCTCGCCCGCGTCCAAGCCGCATCACTCTGCCATTCCGACCTATCGATCATAGACAAGGCCGTCGGTATCCCGGGTGCACTCCCACTAGTAATCGGCCACGAAGCCGTAGCAATCGTCGAAGAGCTGGGACCCGAAGCCGCGACATTCGGCATCAAAGTAGGTGATCGAATCGGCGCACCCTTGTGGCAGGACTGGTGTCTCGAGTGCTATGAATGCAGGGCGATCGGTCCTGAATTCTGCCCTAAGAAGAAAATCAAAGGCGTCACGGCTCCGGGCTTCTTTGCCGAGTATAGCACCGTGGATGCGGCAACTGCTGTTGTGATTCCGGAAGAGAAGGGTGGTAATACCGTGACGCCGGCGAATATTTCGCCTATTTTTTGCGCGGGGATTACGGTTTGGGATGCGTTGACTCGTGCGGAGTTGAGGCCTGGGGAGACTGTTGCTATTGTGGGTGTTGGGGGTTTGGGTGAGATTGCGACGAAGTATGCGCAGGCGTTTGGGGCGAAAGTTATCGCGGTTGATGTTTCTGATGGACAATTGGAGGGTGTCAAGGCTGGTGGGAGTGCGGATGAGATTTTGAATACGCGTAATTTGGCGCCTGGGGATGTGAGGGGGAAGATTTTGGAAATGAATCATGGGCGTGGTGTTGATGCTGTGGTTGTTACGACCGGATCGAAGCCGGCGTATGCGACTGCCATGTCGATTCTTCGACCGCTGGGCAGATTGATGGTTGTTGGGCTTCCACCTGAGGACGTGCCGATTAATCCCACAGCGGTTGCCATTCAGGCTCTCAAGTACGTTGCTTGTTTTTTTTTGCGTCGTGGGGAGAGATTGTCTCTGACTTTCGTGGTTGAACAGGATCATTGGTGCGAAGGTTCCAGGCCAAGTTGGCGCGGCGGCTTGTCTTGATTTCTGTCAACGCAAGGGAATATACCCCAAGGTAAACCCCAGGAAATTCCAGCTGGAAGATATCAATGAGATGATAGACCTGATGAGGGCTGGAAAGGTGGAAGATGGTAGAATGGTTGTACAGTTCTTCTGATCTTCGGGTGTTTTGAGCTACAAATAACAGTATCGGGAATGAAATGGAGTATATAAGCAAAGGAGAAAGAGGAGTGTCAGTGAATGAATTTTATGTAATGACCCGTAATCATTCTCAAGGTCCTTACGATTTGATATTGGATACTGAGCGACTAGGTAGAGTTACAAACAGGCTTGATGGCCAGGAAGTGTCAGCTATAAGATAAGCCAGGCTCACTCGGTGGTTCTTTTGTTTGGAAACTCGATAATTGGCTCAAAATTGTCTAAATCTTACATCAGGAATACACGGAAGAGTTTAATGGGCTGAATATGTGGTTTTTCTGGGATATCTCCGATCCGAAAGGTGGAAAAAGACCCACCAAAGTGTACAATATTCTCTATTAAAAATAGACAAGGCTGGACGGCGCAGCTTGATGACGTTTATCATTTGACTCAGAATCAATTTAAGACAGAGACAATCCAAATTTACATCTATACAACATAAAGCTCCTTTCTTTCACACTATTTCCACAGTCCCAAACCCCTCATATCCTGAAAATGGTCGTCAAACAGAAAGTCCTCCTCCTCGGAGCTACTGGCAACACTGGCAGTTCAATTCTCAATGGCATGCAAGAGTCTGGTAACTTCGTAAGACAAGCCATCGCCAAGCAATAGCTCGCGTTACTGATCTTCCTCCTAGGATATTGAAGTCTTGGTACGACCAGCTTCCTTGGGTAAGCCCTCGGTGCGCGAGATCCAAGAGCAGGGTATCCAAGTCCGCAGCGTAAACCTCGATCAATCGAGTGATCTCGTTTCGGCAATGTCAGGCATCGATGTTCTCATCAGTGCCATTGGACCTCACGATCTGGCGCAGCAGAAAAAACTTCTGAAAGCTGCAAAGTTGGCTGGTGTCAAGCGAATAGTTCCATGTGCGTTCATCACTATCGCACCCCCACATGGCGCAATGGCACTTCGTGAACAGGTATGAATATTGCTAGAAGGGCGAGTGTTGATGTTGGATTACGGTGGACTGATAAAATGATAGAAAGAAGAAATCTACAACGACATCAAATACCTCGGAATCCCTTACACCATTATCGATATTGGGTGTTGGTATCAAGTTGCCTTTCCATCGCTGCCGTCCGGAAAGGTAGATTACGCAGCTTTTATGCCAAACAATACTATCCACGGCGACGGGCATGCGCCAAACTTGTTCACGGATATACGTGATATCGGCCGATTTGTCGCGCGAATCATAGACGATGACCGAACTTTGAACAAATACGTCTATGCCTACGGCGATGTTCTCAGTGAAAACGAAATTTGTCGTATCACCGAGGAGCTCTCTGGAGAAAAACTCGAATTGGCTTCGGTATGACCTCACTTAATCACATCGATGCTGAAATTACCCTGCTCCTTTCTAACACGGTGTTAGATGTCGACAGAACAGACCAAGGAAGAGCTGGCCCAGGCTAAAGCTGCCGTCGCCCAAGATCCTCATGACCAGATGAAGTGTTCACATCTTTACATCGTCCAATATCGGCATAGTATGTACGTGCGCCAAGACAACCAGCCCTCCAATGCGGAGTATTTGGGTTATGTAAATGCTAGGGAGCTGTATCCGGAGTATAAGCCCACGTCTTTTCGGGAATATTTTGGCGAAGTTCTGGCTGGGAAGGCTAAAGCAGTGTACGGTAACTCGTAAATCGATTCTGGACTGCTATGCGTGAGATTTAGAAATTTTAGAGTTCACATCTCAATGGAAAGAATTCAATAGAAAGAATAAAAATTTAGCACATAAGTCTGAGTCTGAAAGTGACTCTATCTTGAAGCAAAAAATGCCCATTTGTCTCCTTGCACGGCTGTTCTACTTTCCACTTGACAACCCTATATGACTTTCAAGAAAAGAGTTTCTAAGTTTTAGCTAGACATGTACAAAGGGGAGAAGATAATTGTGAGACATGTCAGACATTTCCTGACTCTATGCATTGGTTGAAAAAGGATTATCTCCAGTAGTATGCATAAAACACCATCTAACGCCATACATCCAACCTGTTGATCACCATTATGAAAGATAAGGAGGAGGCAGGGTATTCCTTGCCCGATAACCCTCCTTTTTAAAAGCGGATCTCGTAACTTCCCGCACGAGTCATATAGCGCACCCATTTCACAGAGCTATAGTCACTCTTCTCGAAAACCTTCAGGTAGCGGACCAGCAGACCGGAAGAAGTAAACATGAGAATGCTAAAGGAAAGGCTAATGGGAGGCCTACTCCAGGCCTTTTGGTGGGTCATCGAAGTAAGGGTTGCCTCAGCATTGAGAACAAACTCACTCTGGCCAGAGAAACGGGGAATCTTCCACACAATATTGTTGTGTTCGGGCTCATACTTTGCCCGGCCCTGGCTAGTCCGCTCAGTGGTCTTGGCCGTGTTCAATGGGGTAGGAATGCGAACGACAACGTTGGAGGCAAACAGTTTCGCACTATAATTCGCCTTGATCGCAATGCTGTACTCAACCTTGGTCGTGCCGATCTCTCGCACAATCGGCTGCACCTTAAAGGGGAGATTCACATTCTCCGTCGCGCGGTACCGCATCAGCTCGAACTCGCCGTCCGGCGGCACGAACGAGATGATACGGTCGGAATCAAATCGACCCAGCTTCACGCACTGATGGAATTGACAGTCTTCGAGTGTGACGGAGCCTGCAGCGGCGCGCGTGGCCTTGCCTCCAGGCCCACTGATCCCGCCTTTCCCACCGTTCTTCCCACCGGAAGAGTCGCCATTGTCGAGGAGGAGTCGGTCGTTCAGTCCGAATTTGCACTCGGGGGTGCCGCTTAGGTAGGCGCGCATTATGATCTGTCCGTTCACGTCGGCTCGGAGGACGGTGCCGGTCGCGGACATCAGGAGGTTGACATCTTCGATAACGTCGACAAAGGCTTCGTTCTTACGGTATTTGATATCGGAGCGACGCCATGAGAGCGCTCCGGTCGCTTGCATGGTGATTCGGCTTGAGTCCGTGGGCGAGTTCGCGATCGCGGACTTGACCCCTTCTGTTGTAATGTACATCTTCAAGGTGTCTGTCTCGGTGTTCTGGGGGTACCCGAAGTCGAGGATTTCTGTAGACACAAGCGCATGGTGAGTATATCGTTTTGGGAGGGATATTCTAGTTAGAGTAAGACTAGTTCAATGCATACCATCGAGCAATTCGTAAATCAACACGAAGTTGTTCTTCACAGCTTCCTCATCAAACTTGCCGAAGTAACTCTTGCCCAGCACAATAAGCCGGTACAGGAACTCGAATACGAGCGCAGCATTGGCGTTACTTTTGGTCACTGCGACCAGGTAGATGTTCTCGTGCTTGACATGGCTGAAGGTCGTGGAGCCCAGGGTCAAAATCGGGGAGCGGACTTGCGGGTTAGAGATGACTTGGATGCGAAAGATATCGGCGAGGCGCGGACGACAGTCGCTGCGGAAGGCGCGGAATATGAGATTCTCGCCCTTCTGGTTGAATATCAGAATGCCCGACAGCATGATGGTGATGGAGGGCTCATGCCGGTGCGGTCGGGGAGGTTTAAAGGAGCTTCGAGGGAACTGGAATGTGGGGGGTGGATCGACACCGCCTATAACCATGTGGACGAGTATACACCTAAGTATACTTAGGGGTTTGGGGTTTAATTATTGGCATATTCTAGTGGGTTTATTGACTGGAAGGTTGTAAGGTAAATATTTAACATTAAATATGTTTGATGGCAAAGTGTATTTGTGAGACGGGCTCAGTATAAACAGACATCCCCCCAGTACAGAAGTGAGAAGTGCGAATTGTATGGACAGGGGCAGGGTAAAGAACTGCAGCAGATCCGGAATAAGGAGAGAGAGGGGAAAAAGTAACAAGAAGCAAACCTCCAGCAGCAAAAAGTAGGATAGCGGATCGAAGAAAAGGGTCAGTGGTCATCGGTTAGGAGACAAAGGAGTATGTAGAGACGAATGGAAGGATAGCTGCTGGAAGGTGGGATATCATGCAAAGACCCGGAAACAGGATAAAAAAAATTACAAAAATATACGGGCAGAAGAAAGGGGCAGGAGAAGAGGACGCGAGCCAAGTGTATCAATTCCCCGGGCCAACACCAGTGCTAGGCCTGGTATTTGATAGAGAGGGGGCCTCACTGGGCACAATGCCAACCTTGGGATCCGGGATTTGAATATCGATCGACATATATGCCGTTCGTCGAAGACTCCAGATGTGTACACCGTCCTTGGCACCAACTTCACGATTCCAGTTCTGAAGCCAGGACTCCACCTGCTGTAGTTCGCCCTTCACCCCGGGAGCGTTGAGATCGTCCCAAACCCAGCCAGTCAGGAGACCAATTGCCCCGTCAAACCAGTTGCGCAGGCTGTAAGGGTCGAATGCCTTGACCACACCATTGTTGACCGTCGAGATTACTTTTCGGAACTCCTGCTCCGATAGTAACGGGTCCAAGATCTCCGGGTATAGATTTGAGAATGTAGGGGCCAGGTCTCCCTTGATCATCCAATCACGACGGATGCGAATCACTCGCGTTGTGAGATATTCTTGCGAACCGATCGGGACGTGGGGGTTGAGATGAGGGTAACAGGGGTGAGCGGGGCCCCAAGCCAGTTCCTCGGCGACATCGGCCGGGGGCTGTTGACCTGTATGGGAGGGCACTGAGGCGATCTGGGACTGCGAACGAAGGGAGGTTTGTGACGGGGCATGTCGGGGTGAGGCATCACGGCGTGTTCCATCCGATGCCAAATGGACTTCCTCTGGGGGTCGCAGATTCTCGATGTCCCGCGCCGCACTGCCTGCAAATGCTGCTGCCATCTCGGTCGGGGAGAAATGTCCGCTCTTTCGATGACGCGGAGGTAGAGCGATACTGGTACGCCCGCTTTCCGTCTCGACTTGACTGCGCTCGACGATAAGACTCGACGGGGACGGGGTCAAGCGACTGCGCCGGCGCTCGGGAACGCTGAGAAGAGGAGACTGGGGACCGAGAGGAAGACTCTCGTCGGATTGGTGTGGTGGTATACTAATCGGAGTGATGCGAGGGACGTGATTGACGGGGTTGGCGAGGCGGACAGCGGGCGGACGAAGAATTGGGAAAGACGAGGGGCCGGCGACGGCGACGGGGACGCACTGGCGCTGGCGCCGCGATGCTCGATGTGACTCCACGGGGATTGATCCTCTTCCTGAGGACGACAGCCAGGAGTTCAGTTCAACCTCCCTCCGAGGAACCTTGGAGGACGCCGTTTTGAGGTGATTAAAAGAAAAGAAAGGAGGGAGCGGAGAAGTATCAGATCAGACCTGGTCAGAGCTCGTTAGAGCTCGCCAGAGCTGGAATTGGGGAAAAACGAGCGTGGTCGACAATGATATAAAATATATAAAAAAAGGAAAAAGAAAAAGAGATAGGACGGAGAGATCGGAGACTAGATCGAAGGATGATGAAAAGGATTAAAGAGAGAAACGGGCCCTAAATGACCCTCAAAAAATGAGGCGAAAAATCCTTCCAGGCCGCAGCCTAGTGTATATTCGGGGGTACACAGTATACTGTGCACAGCTTGAGTATACAGTATCAACTCGCTGGGACAGCTCCGTCCGGTTGCTCTTGGTGGTGGTTTTGCAAGTGATAGTTAGTTCACACACTTCATTCAAGCATTCTCTATTCCAGTTCAAGTCCAGATGGAGTGTTTATGTACTGAAAAGAGTCTACTCGCCCTGCGTTTGCCCCGGTTTCACTATGATTAATCACCCTCCCTTGTTTCACCCTCAAGTGGGCCAATATGGGATCCCTAGTTGGATCCATAGTTCTGGTTCGTGACTCGCTACTGCATCTTAGCTATAACTCTCACTTGCATCTGTCAGATGGACTAGTTGACGCACTGAATCAAGCACAGGCCAAGTTCGCTCTAGTGGAGCTGGGGACGATGCCGTTATCCACACTGATTCTGCGATCAACACCCCCTTTCTTCGGTACTGAGATCATTACGTAGCTGCTTCTCAGTTGGACGCAGCCTGCCATAAAATCACGATCTGGCCCATTGTTTGGGGATTGGGCTGCCCGTTTGATTGTTTGTGCGGAGGGCATTTAATTGGATTTTTTCCATGCCCAAATCTTGTCATTTGTTTACTCCAATCCTCGGATACAGTTATGCAGCTATCATACTTAAAAAACTATTGCAATAGTCTCTATAACCAAGGTGATATTATGGCATAGGAAGGTGTAAATGGTAGGCCTTTGATAGTATATCGAAATCTTCACAAGTGCCCTAGCCATCGGAGGCATAGTACAGGTGGTACGGCGACTAGTAAAAAATGACACAATACCCATGTCTATCTCTCAGGCTCAAGTCTACTAGGAGTCTTGACTCATAAATCGGAATCCCCCATATCCTACCAGCGTGAATGGGGCCCAGTAGAAAGGGCTACTCCAGTCCAGCTGGTCGAGAATCATCCGCAGCGTCAGTAGAAGAAACTCCGCATCTGGCACAAAATCGACAGCCCTCCCTGCTTCCTCCTGTTCCGTGGAGACCGAAGATGACCAAGGCTCTACCAGTTGATTGAGCAGAGTACTGGCTTTGACTTCATCCATGCTCATGAGGTCAAGCTGCGCCTGTCTCACCAGTTCCGCCACAGCCATTCCCGGATTTTCTTTTAAATGCCGATAGAAAAGCGTCATCAAAAACATCGAGCCGAAATCGCTGACTTCCCACAATGATCCCATATACGCCTGGCAACCGCTACTTAAGACGACATGAGAAAACCCTAAAACTTCACTGCCTATCGTCGCCTTCCCAAATCCACTTTGACAAGCCGCAAATACGAGAAGATTCACAGTGCTCTGGGTCGCAGACATGTCCACAACACGAAATTCCTGACCGTGTCCTATGGATATTGAAGAAAGTAACGGACTGCGGTAGTTGATATCTCCATGAGTCCCAACATGCATGATGCGCGATCCCCCTTCCACGTAATTTTGGAATTCTTTCCTGGATAAATTGGACGCTTCAATGGGCCACGTAGCAAACATACGGGCAATATTGACTGCTTCAATACCAGCCATATGTAAATTGACCTCCATGCCACTCCTCGTGACATTCAATGGCTCTGTGTTTTCATGTAGTGATTTGGCTAGAACAGAGACTGTTGGTGCCACCGATTCTGTTTTGCGCTGAGATAGGTAATACAATACCGTCAGACTAGGTACCTGTGAGACAGACGCATGCATGATTAAGGGTTTCCCATCAAACGGGAGAATGGAAAATGGAAACGCTGTGAGTGGATCCGACAAGGAGAAAATGACATGGGACTTGGATCTGATCGTTCCCACGAAGGGCGATAACAAGATGTCGGAGATTTCTTTGCACAACTCATCTACTCTCTTCTTGTGCTCTTCTTCCTCCTTTCCAGCATAACCCTTCATTTCCCGTAGAATTTGCAATGTCAACATTACGGGTCGACGTATATCAACATTTCGAGTCGGCCCTTGAATCGATTGCTGAATCCCGTCTCTAGTGATCGCAAATGCGACAGATCCACGAGTCCCGAAAGTGGCTTCTATTACCACTGCATTTTCATCAATGCTTCTATAGAGCATATCGGGTTGGATAACGGAGTTGACTGTCTCAATGAAAGTCGTGGCGGAAGACAGATTACCATCCTGCTCAAGGGTTTTGATCTCTTCACGCAGTTCAAGTATTTCCCGCTCTTGTTCTGGGGTCGGACACTTCAGCGCGATAAGCGATCGCAAAAGTCGTCGTTTGTGAACTGCTGCAGTCAGGGGTGCCACTTTTAGCGCACCAGAAATCCTCTGTGCTTCCTTTGCTTGGGATTGGAGTGACTCAAGCACTGTCCGCGCTCTGCTCATTTCGACAAACAACAGAGCGTGCTCTGTCCAAGAAATATTCTCAAAATGACCATGATCGTATTGTGAGGCCAGTTCGATGGGGGTGTTTGCATCATTCCAAGAAAGACAAACTCGAGAAAGATCCAGATAGACTTCGGTTGTCCAGCCGGCCATAGAGCTTCCAATTCTTGCATCCAAATCAGTTGTTTGCAGCCTTCTTATATCGATAATATTTCGTGCCTCGAGTAACTTGGAGAACGCAAGCTCCGGTTGTTCATCCTTGATCACAGCACCAAAGAAACTAAGTCGGAACGAAAAGTCCAGTGCACTTTCATTCTGATGTTCAAAGAAGGTTGGGAATATTTGGCGAATCAGATCAATGACTCGGCGAGCTCTGTCCAAGTCGCAGCCGAACACGCAGAAAGATAGTGCATTTTCAGCCACTGTGGGAAAGGTCGTCTTAATGCTATAACCCTGTTGAAATTCCTCGATATTTCCATCAAATAGCTCGTTATCTGTCATTGAGTTCAGAATTTCGCGTGCTTTTCTCGCATCACCGATTCGTTCACAAGCTATGATTCGGTAGAAGTCTCTGGTATAGACACGCTCGAGCTTTTCTGCTTGATCAACGAATTGACTGTAGGAAGCTTCAGCCTTTTTGACATCGCCTTCTTCGAGAAGGCGGCGGAATGAGATCTGTGCAGAGCCATGTGCTATCTTCGCGGTTTCATCGGCCAGGGCCTTTTTCCATAGACTTTTCAGTTTATTTGGAGGATAGGATAACGCCGGGTCAAAGAGCCAGGTAGGGTCTTCTTGTTGTAACCTTTCTCGGAAATGGAGAAAACTCTCATCGTTTTCGATCCAAAAGGTGAATTTCGTTTGGAAATCGTGGAATGCTTGCACATCTTCTAGGCGCAGATAGATGCTGCTTACTTTCCGACTGAAAGTCCAAAGTAAATTAGACTTACTAACCAAAAGTGTTGCTCGGTCTGCTTGACCTAGTTGATCATCGGTAGTACTTTGGACTCTCGAATCGAGATAGTTGATGACTTCATCAATCATCCCTAGTGCCTCCTCGATCTCAATTCGACATGCGTCCATGTTGAACATCTCGTAATGGACCCAGGCACGAGAAACCACAGACTGGAACAATGGAATTATGTCACCAACTGGCTTCGCTACTTCATAAGCACACTCCCACCCTAGCAGCGCAGTATCCATATTGG
This sequence comes from Penicillium sp. S1701, assembly GCA_023626415.1. Taxonomy (NCBI): domain Eukaryota; kingdom Fungi; phylum Ascomycota; class Eurotiomycetes; order Eurotiales; family Aspergillaceae; genus Penicillium; species Penicillium sp. S1701. The sequence continues at coordinate 877,047 of JAMAGY010000005.1, read as the reverse complement.
AAAATTTAAACCATTCCTGGTGCGCAAAGCGTAGAATAAGAACAGTAATGAAGTGGATCAGCTGCTCATTTCTAGCTTCAGTACCCCACATACCTATAGATTTTGCAGTCAACTTAGCTTCACGGGGATTCCCTTTCGTGATGCCTGTCAGAATTTGATGGGCTTTAACGATCTGCACGCTTGCTTCATCTCGACCAAAGAGCTCCATGGAGCTCTTCAAGTTTATCTCTGACTCAGCTAACTTGTCCAAATGCTGTGTATTCGTTTTTCGCTCGTTGCGTACAGAGTTGTGCAAGCAGCACGCCTGTCGAAGTAGAACCGCGGCTTGTCCCCGCTTAGAACCGGCAGCTTGGAACAAACTAAGAGCAGATTTGTAACATTCCTGGGCTTCGGAAGAGTAAGAGAACTTAAGATCAAATTCAATTGGATCCCATGTTGAATCGTCTGCGGTACCCGACAAGGCATCCGCGATGATAATATTGAGTGAAAGAGGGCTGGTAAATCCGGGACTGACGAGACTATCGCCCTCCATCATCTTCAATCTGCCCATTGCGGTGTAATCACTGATAGTCTCGTCTCCATGTAAAATGCTTTTCATGATATCGGAGGAAGCAGGGCTCTGGCACGCTAAGTGGAGCTCGAGAATCAACTGGTCCAAGTAGATTGCGATTCCAGTTGCCCCGTTACTTTTCGACAGGTCACGATATTTGATTAGTGGAGCTGCAAATGATGACAATATTTCCTGAATTGCTTGAGGATTTTCGATCTTTGCATTCATCATATCACCGGGTGACAACGGATGGAAACGAGCTACTGCGTTCCGGAGCAGCAGAGGGAAGCCAGACACAACGCCCAGAATTTGACAAAGGCCTTGATCGCGAATCAAACCCTGGGCCATGTATTTGTGTACATTTTCCATCATGCGCTGCGATATATCAAAAGGGCCGAAAACATCACTCAACATTGCGACATTCAGTGGCCTGCCCCGTTCGTGATAGAAGCGTAGGGAGGGAGGGAAACGGCGGGTATAGTTGGCAAGTAGGGAATAGTTTGTATATCGCTGACCCCATTCAGGTGATACATCCTTCAAGATCTCTTCCAATGCTTCAAGACTTGTATAAGCATCTGCAAACCTGCCGATCAAGATTGAGTAGATTGATGAGCACCGCAGATACTCTGCGCGGACAGTCAAGTCCGCATCTGCCTCGGGACGATGTTTCTGAAGGTAATCCCATGCTGCATCTAGATCTCCTCGATACTCTTCAGAGAAAAGAGACCTCCCACAAAGGTTAAGAAAATGATCGAATTCCATTGTTTCTTTTTCAGCAGTGGGGGTGAAGAAGCATTGTTCGTTGTTGCACACCTCCAGTATCCGGAAGACGGTACAAAATAATGCTCAACTAGAGTCAAGCCCTGCCTGAAATAAGCACTAAGCAAATGTGGGACCCTGAAGCGATTGGGCTGTCTCCATTCTTTTCTGTAGCATTATCACGGGTTGCCAAAGTATCTCGCCAAATTTTGCCCGATTTGACTCTAGTGGGTTCGTGAAGCCCCGCGATAACAACAAGCAAAAATAGAGTAAATAATGGCATGGCTACCCAAGAGCCCTCCTGTCACACTAATCCCCAAAGCGCATAATTCTTTTGATCTTGGCGAATTAAGCATTTGTGATTTTGCACCAGCAGCATGGGAGCCAGCGACGACTCTTCGTTCTTTTTGTATGGAGTGGGGGAGCGGCCCGAGGCGTTGACCCTTGGTTCTCTTGTATTGGAGAAATATTGGCAGCCGATGATTGCTCGTCATTATACCCATGACTTGCTAGAGTAAGCATCGCTGTGCTCTGGTTATTCCGTCCATCTAACCTCTTCGGTAGCGAGAAGGGTTTGCTCGAACATGCATACACCACGAATGTATCCAATGCAGTGTTTCGGGGCTACTCGCGTATGTCCCCTACTGTTGGCGTTGAGGCTGGCGATATTGTCAACATTGGTCTTGCCTACCATAAAGACCGTGAACGAATTGTGGTTGCAGAAAAGGGATCTAGGATCACCTTGAAAGAGTAGGCTGTTCTTTAAACGCTGAATTATTCGATTATTCGTATGTGTTGACTTTTGAGTACACAGCCCTGAAGCATTTCTCATGGACAACGTCCTCGAAAGTCCTGCAGCACAACAAAAGCTCAAACTATGGCTTTCTGCTGCGCATAGCGCTTACCTCTTGAACTTCAAATTTGCTCGTCGGCCCAAGATATGGCTCTTGACCGGCCTATACCTTCTAGAAGGCACTAGGGCATTAGTATCCAATGGCCAAGGTGGGGATATATCTGCAGGCGTATCGTCGGGTTTAGTTGGTGCTCTATCAGGCGTACCTGTTGGTGGGTCTGTGAGTCTGGGTGTAGGTTCCACATGGGATATGGCCGTGGAAGTATCCGACCCACATGTCTGGGCAGCTCAGTTTCGACTGCTTGACGCGCGGTTCATCAAGATGGGAAGGGATGGCCTTGACGGGGTGAAGCTGCCGGCATCAATGGGTCTGTACCGCGACATACTGTCGGTGAATACAGCCCGCCGAGGCGGAGGTAGCAGGGAAGTCGAACTTGGGCTCGAGACGGAACATGACGGAGCAACGGTAGATGAACAGGACAGTCAAGAGGAGGAAGATTATGAAAAGAGGCTGGAGCAAGCAATCAAGATGTTTGAAAAGGCGCCGAAGCACTTTTTGCAGTAGCGGGCTGAGTGTATGGAGAACATCCCAGGAATGTGGATTGCATTGATATGTAGAGGCTAGAACATTTTTCGTCTGAATTATTTCATTAGAAATTATGTGCATCGAACTTTATTCACAACGCCCCGTTCGTGTCTTCCAAACTCCGAAGCAACTCCCGAAAACGTCAGGGTGTGGAAGGAAAACAAATAAATAAACAAGAAAGATAGGGTATCAAAACTCATCAACATCTACAACTTTCGGTTCGCAGAAGCCTGCATTCGCCGCATTGCCTGGCGATGCAGATCTGTCATACTGCCTCGTTGCATGCCTTCGGCAATTGCATCGCCCACTCGGGTTGTTGAGGCATCCTTCATCTGCTGTACAGATCCCCAAAGACTTTGGGGTCTCTCAGGGCTTGTGGGTATAGGTGAATTTAGTGATAGTGGATCACGTCGCTGCGAAATGTCCTCTCGCATAGATTGACGCCATGCTGCCATTGCAGCCGCTGGCTTCACGGAATTTACCGGGCTAACTGGAGGCGATCGTGCTCGATCCATGCCGTGGAGGCTGGTTGTCGATGGTGACTGAATGCCCTGTCGCTGGAGCATGGTGCGGCGCTTAGAAAGTGGAACATCATCTTCATCGTAAAAGGGCGAGCCCACCCTTGTCGGCTCCTCATCTCCTTCTTCGGGGATGGCAAATGTTGGTGATACAACTCGACCTGGGTCAACCAAGGACTGCCGAGATGCATTGCGTGATGCCCATGGGTCGTATCTCGTTGAAGTTGATGACATTCGGTTGCGCATCATGTTCTCACGCACGGCGAGAAGGGGTGGTGGGCCGTTCCAACGAGGTGATTCTGCTTGCTCCTTGTCATTGCTTTGGTCGTTATTTGGTGTGGTAAGGGTCAGCAATGGTGCTGAGGGACTTCGAAGCTGGCCCAATCCCTCACCTGCACCCAGCTGCTGGGGAATTAAAGATGACGAGGAGACGTTCCGCGAAATTGGGGGTGACATAGCCCCAGACATCCTCGGGGTGCTGTCTCGGTTCTTAAACTGAGGGATCTCCGTGATAGGGGCCATTGAGAGATGGGATCGTCGGCGAGCTTCATCGGAATTGGTTGGGCTCTCCACGAGGCTGGTGACAGCTGGGGGTGGTTGGGCATTGAGTGGTGTTTGGAGCAGCTCGTCAACATTGACTGGAGCAGCAGGTTCCTCAACCTTTGTGGCTTCAAGTGCTTCCTCATAATCAAATTCGAGAGGTTCAAGGTCAGGGGTATCTGCATCTGCCAGATGTTTCGCCCACTCGTTTGTGCGGAATGTATGCACAACCTTCGAAGTCTGTTCCGGAATGCGATTCACCGTCGACATGTCTAACTTCGGTTTCACAGGTTGCGGGATAGGCTTGACTTCGGGTTTTCTTTCTACCTTGGGCGCCGGTGGCTCAGGAATGTCTTCTGGCTCTTCGACAGCCACTGGGGCCTTTGTTGACTGATTTTCCGAGTGGATTTCCTTGGAGCTGACTTCGGGTTCTGTTTCTCGAACAGGGAGTGTTTCTGCTTTTTCCTCCTCTATCCGGCTTGTATGGGGGTCTGGTTTCTCCTCAGTTGTCACGGCCTTCTCTTTTGAGACTTCACTGTCTTGTGGCTCCGATGATACTTTTTCTCCAGGAACAGCCGGCTTCTCGGTGATGACGGTCTCAGTCGTCTCGGTCGTCTCAGGTATGACGGGGTCGTTTTCCTTGTTGTCAATCTCTTGGTGGGGAGCTGTAGATTCACCAGCTTCGGCATTCTCCACTCTCTGATGGGGCTGGGAGTTGGAGTTCTGCTCGATCGCTTCTTGGAGTATGTTTTTCTTAGGCAGATCTTTCACAGTTGGCTCATCCGATGGTGTCGCATCAGGTGCGTCCCTTCGGGTTTCAGATGCGACACTTGACCGGCGAGAGCTGAGTGTTTGGACATCATCATCAACAATTCCAGCAACAGAGGAACTAGCATCGTTGTGGGCAACCAGAGCCTCCTCAGACTGTGACTGATGGTTTGGTTTTACTCCATTGCCGCTGCGCCATGACAGTCGATTCTTCCACGATATCCCAGAGAAACGTTTTGACCGAGGTGTGCCAACCTCAGAGCCCACAATCGCACCATTCTCGGATTCATCATCACGTATATTCGTGTTCACATGAAAAGCCTTTTCTGGGGGCGGAGTTGCAGGTCGAGATAAGTTGGCAGTCGAGTGGGCATCAGGTCCACGTTCATCTTGAGCCTCCATGTTGTCGTTTCGCGGGTAGCTTTGGCCGTCCTCGTCGTCATTTCTTGGGTGTTCACTCCCTTCTGCTGCCTGTGTCTCCTGGGACTCCTCCTCTACCACATCGAGGCTCTTTTCGCAGTCAGTCGCGCCATCTTGCGCGTCGGGGCTCCCCATCTCTTTCATTTCAATCGAGGTTTCTGTGTCATTATTCGAATTGAAACCATCTGAGCCTCTTCTTGAATCCTCGGCCACCGCCGTCTCGGTCATTGAAGGCTCTTTGGCGCTACCGTTTCCGTAGATCTGTTCCCACTCAGCACGCTCTCGCTGATTCTTCTCTTCCAGCTGTCGACCAGCTTCTGCATCGGCTTCTTCCTTCCTTCTCTCCTCTTCCTTGCGGGAGTTTTCCTCGTTGGCTCTGCGCTCTTTGATAACTTTCCATAGTCGCATCTGGGCAATTACACCAAAGATAGTAACAATGATCGTAATAGCAAGCTCAACGCGGATATTACGTGTAACGGGATAAGTTTTGGTGTTCAATGGGAACATGTTGTCATTCAGGCCTGCATAGATTTGTTAGAAACCCAATAGCCAACACGCGATTGCGAGATTTCAGACTTACTCCAGACATAGAGCCAAAACTCCTTCAAACCAGCTCGACTGAAACAATCAATACCGAGTACCAACGCAGTGGCACCTGCAAAAGCGGTGCAGACCATTGATCCATAGGAACGAGTATAGTGGCTGAAAGAGAGACAGTAGAATCCAGCTGAAAATGCAATGATGAATCCAACTTTCGCCCCGTTTTCAGTGACAAGACCTCCCGCTTTAACTGTCATCAACCACATTCCAATGCAGAAGCCACCCAAAAGACAGCAGAGTCCTTCAGTGATTTCTTTGAATACCAAAGCCAGTCCACCGAATACTGCCCCAGTGACAACTACAGCCACAAGATATCCACCTTGAACTGCATTTGTCACCGGAGGATTCATCACGTATTCAATCAGAACTGTCACTCCTAACGCTGCGAGAAAAGCTGTTGACAAAGAGATATAAAGCCATCTTTTTCGGATTCCGATGAGGGCCAGAGCTGCACCAGACACCAATAGAAGAAATCCTCCTACGCCTAATGCTGGGCTCAACTCAGGTTGAACAGGGAGTCCTCCAGCATATAGCGACTTTGTGGAATTTGATGATGATCCACTGGATGAGGCAGAGGTATCTAACGACGGGACTGAAGTCGCAACAGATGTGGCATCGCTATCGGTAGAAGAAGTCGTGTGGGAATTTGTGGCAGTGGTTGTCTTCGAGATTTTCGTATCTGTTGTGGTCGTGGAGGTGGATGATGTCTGGGTCGGTTCGTTTTCTGATGATGTTGTTGTTGGTGCTGTTGTTGTTGATGCACTCGGTTCCTCTCTCTTGTTGACAGTCGCGACGGCGTCAGAATTGCGCTCAAATTCCCCGAAAGGAGCAGCTATCGTCCCACTGCAGGAGATGAATAACAGAACAATGGCGAGAAATAATGGCCACTTCATCTTGAAGGTACAGGTTCAAACGCGCCCTGTATTCGGTGTAATGACTCGAGTTAGTGGCGTCTCTATATCAAGATAGAGAGATTTCCAAGTGGCGATCGCATGTCCCAGCGGCAGACTCGCGATTATTATCTTGGGATTGAGGATGGCTGGGTATTGAAAGCCAGGGCGAGTGGGAGAAATTAAAAATTAAAAAAGAAATGTATAGATATAATTGTTGAAGTGAGGTGTCCCGTTAGGGCATCAGCCTGTATGGGATCAAAATAGCCAAAATGACAAAAAAAAGTCGGCCTGGGCGCCCAGCCCCGGAGTCTCCCTACATATAAACGAGCAGATGACACCGCTAGTCGGGAATTCCAGAACGCGGGGCTTCCGAAAAGACCATTGATTGTTTAAAAAAAATGTATTTGAGTTTCGGGGGCAGAGTCAAGCGACAAGGAACTGGACAATAGAGACGCCCACGCGAATGTGTAAGTACCTTACGACCCAGCGAGCTATCCAGAGACCCACCGATCGAGAATTGTCGATCGAGCAAGGATCGGCTCCTTCAATGTGCATAAGTGGCGGGTCCCTCACGACAAAAAGAGATTAGAAGCCTCGCCGTTTGTTCGGAAATTGGCCCCCTCCCCCTGGCCCTAGTCTTCCTTCGTCTAAGCTGCGACTCCATAAATTCACTAGAGTGTTTTTTTTTTTATCTTACTAGTGTTTCTCTTCGGCCCTCTTTGCCGACCTGTCCACCAGGGATCTTTCCGGTCAGGCATTGTTAATTACCAGCTTTGTAAATTAAATTGGCCAAAAAACCCTGCTCATCATGCCACCGTGCTCATGCCAAACTGAGACTCCATCACAAAAGCCTGCTGATCCACCCGAAGCCGTGGAAGATCACTTGGTCAGCGCGCGGAATGTGGCCAAGATACAAAGTACATATTCCCATGATCTGTCACACTGCGGCTTCAATAGCGCCAGCCTTCGAAGGCTGGGTGACTCGTAGAGACGCGGTCGAGGCTGTAGATGTACAGGAGGACATGGCATATCATCTAACAAGCCAGGTTCACCGTCAATTGCTAGCACGGGCAACAGCTGCAAGCAGCACGAAAAATTGACAGAGAAGAGGCCTTCGGAGGTATTGGCGCCATCCGCAACTAGGGGTTCGCGACGAGTGGGTCGTGGCCAGTAGATCTGTTGACTTGTCGCTCGTTATCCGTGCTCCAATTGCTATCCCTGCACGCTCCTTGGCCTATCACAATGGCCCCGCCGCCATACATGCATTGTTCCTGGGTGGTTGGTCACAAAATTGACTTTGCTAGCTGCCGAGTCTTGCTTGCGTCGGGGATGTTTCCAGGCAAGGAGTCAGCTCTCCATCCAAGACAGCGCGGCACATCTTCATTTTCTGTAAGCTGTGAACCTCGCGCTGAAATCCGATTCTGTTATTGGTGGTGGAGCATTCCAGCCTATCTTTTCAACGCGTTGCCCCACGCCTGTCGACGCTCGCTTTGAGTTGTTCATTCTGCATTGTGTACCCAACAGACGGCCCAGTCAACCAGGTGCACATACACGTGTATGTACATAAACTCAGTCGAGACCTTCAAAAATGTTCTTTTGCCTTGTCATATTGTACCACTGGAGTGTTCTCGCACATCATTGCTCCAATGGTCCCGTGTCGGACATATGTGCTCTGCACTTGATTTCTTTTTCTTGTTCTTGTATTTTTTGCTTCTTCCTCAACGGTATGTGCATTCATTGGTACAAGCTTCAGGGGTAAATCAGCCAGATAACCACCAAAGAAGCGTGTACCTCTTCTTTTTCAAGCCCAACGTAGAATGATTGAACAATCCTCTACATATGCCGTCTCAATTCCAATCCGGAGAATAGGAAAATAAGACTTTGCTGGCCAGTTCTGTTTGCAATTTGCAATTGCACGGAATCCCGCGCAACCCGCGGGCCGTGAATGGGGATTTGGGGCGGGGTTGGATAAATGGCCAGCTAGTCTTGCTTACAAGGATGCCCTAGCCAAATCTAGTATGGCGTATTAGGTGTATTTTTGGCTGCAGTGTGGTATGTGGCGCGGGCCAAACGCAAAGTCACCTCAACAACACCAGAGCAAAGACGACAGTGCATTAGGATCCATGATATTGAACGTCGGCAGTATTTCTTTAAAAAAAAAAATGCGTGTTCATCACTCTTCTCCTGAGACTAGGGTAAGTCTCGAGACGTGGAATGATCCATGGATGCCAGTGGGGATCGGGAGATTGGCTCGTCCCCACCTTCTATCGTGTGGATTGTAATATAATATACTCCATCTAACTAGATGTGGTTAGTGGTCGGTCGTCTATAGGGCAAAGCAGTTGTCTATTGTACTCCATAGTTCAATCCAAATTTATGAACTCTTTCCTCGTTCCTGTGTGGTGGAAACCTTTCTCGTGGAATCTTAGGTAACTAATGTTATTGTGCTTTACTCTGGTCCTTATGTCGATCAAAGATAGTCAATTGCGTCAGTTTTCATGATATATCAATTGCCGAGAGAGCCTCACTCTGCACATGACGTAGCTTTCTTTTCTTATTTTTTTCCAGGCCGAGGCTGTGGAAAGACTTTGGAGCTATTGATATCTTGCAAAAAGACCCTTTTCCAGGTTTCCCGTCGATCTTGAGAAAACAATATTTGTCTCGTGCAGAGCAGTGCCGTAGCCAGCGAGAACGAATGCCAACATTACTATTTATGACCCGTCAAAAATGATCTAGCTAACAAGGGGTAAGATGCTGATTCTAGAGCCCACGCTACGGCATGCCGTGAGAAAGTGAATGCGGAGTAGACAATTAAGTGTCGGTCTGCAACCTACTACATACTAAGCGTGTATGTTGATCACTTGACCGACCATGATCAGCCCTGCTGTCGGTAGCATCCCGCATGGCTGATTGCTATCCAGCCGCCACATTCAAGCAATAAATGTAGATGCTTGTCCGAAATGGAAATCCCACTGCCTGGTGCGAGGGTATAATCAAGCATCTGACGGGTAACGAGCCAGTGAGTAAACGAGGACGAAAATGACATCTCCAGCTAGTTGCATGATTAAAGGTTCGTTGGGACGCAGGTTGGGCATCTCGGTGAATAGGTTTTATATTGGATCTTTACCAGATTTTCCATCGGATGGTTCCTAGTCCTACTGCGGTATTCCATGGCTGTTCCGTCTGGACTCGGAGTCTTCGCACATTTACTGCCGCGGCCCCCGAGACCTTATTCATGATGATCATTTACTAGTATCTCTCTCGGGATCAATTCATCTTAATATCTACGAAGACTGGGAGCATTTAGCCACTTAAATGTTTACGACTAGTATGGAATTAACCTTGTGACTTGAAGGTTTGACGCAAACATGCTTTATTGGCTATCTATCGATTTTATGGTATACAGGGACACTACCTTCACTGTTAGAAATATTCAGTGAGAAATTGTTGAAATTGCCGTCGAGGACATTATTATTCCAGGGCGCTGAGGTTCTGGGGAGATATCAGTGGCACTCGAGGTGTGTGAACAGCTATCACAATGTGATCTGCCCCGCGCGAATATTGACATTGATTTTGGATAACACATATCCCGATGAGAATGGAGCGAACCTGTTTCTTCAAAATCTTGCGGTCACATGGTTAACCAATTATCACCATCATGGCTGCTCCCGCCTTGTTCTATTAAGAACGTACTACCTAATAGTCAAGACCAATTTAGTCCCGGAGATAATCAAGCACCGTCAGTCTATAATAAGTGCACGGATGGACGTGAAAACCATAGTGAGCAAGTCATGATCAAGGCCTTTATCTTGACTGCCCGAGACTTGGTCGCATCGGAAAGACTGAAGAAGTGAGAAATATACAGTGTTGCATGTAGAAAAGTTTTTGGCTAATAGAAATTAAAGGGGTAGGTTTTTCGATAGTTTACCAGCATGGGCGCATCAAATCCCTATTGATATGTGTGGTGTGGATACTGTCGCAACGAGTATGCTTCAATATGCCAGCTGGGTCAATGTCAAATAGTGCAGGTAATTATAACCGCCGTCGTGTCCCAGCTCTACTCTACTAATTGTAATTTTTTCTTCGGGGTCTACCATTTTCTCTCGGCTGAGAAATGTACCCGGTGTGATATTGGTCACGGTATTTGGTAGTCTCGGATACTCTTATGTTGAACTACAGGGGATAGCATTAAATGTTCCAAGGTTCCAAAAGTTTATATATCTAAATCTCCTTGTACATTAAGACGATAGTTAACGAATCATTAGTACCACAGCACTAGTGAAGCAAGTAGCATTTATCTTGAAACAGCCTTTCAGGGTTGGAACTTCCACTGGCAAGGTTGAAGGTGTAGTCAGATCATATTCGCTTCGGGGCTCACATCAACTTACTACATACCCTGGGGCACTATTTTATATATAGATATGTATGTACCAGACAGTAGTACAGTACTACTGGTAGTAAATAGTTACCTAGGTGTACCTACATTTATCTACTAACTACTAGTACAACCTTCAAGTTGAACTTGATACCTAGGTACCTAGGTACTAGCACATTGGCACGTGGAGATGTCACCTTTTAAATATAGTTACTACTATATATTCTCCACTATATCACATGTATGATCCATGGATACTATGTCAAACGTCTTTATTCTAACACCTATGATTCACCTCTCAAACCAATTGAATAAGTCAAACAGAGAAAATTGAACACGATGCAATCCTGATGATTGACATACCTAGGTATACAATAATGTAAAAACATTGTAACTGCAGTATGTACTACTAGTTATAACTAACCGTTGAAGCCCCAGGCAATGATGAAACATCACGTGCCCGCCTCCCCACAGCAGGGGGGCGCAAGTGACTCTCAATGCGCTTTGCGAAGCTGTCCTTAGCAAACATCCTCAATTCGTCTCTTGTGCGTGTGGTGAGATCATGGCACATATGTTGTTCCCTTATTCTTCTTCCTAACACCCCCAACTTCCACCAGACCCTCCTTCCTAAGCTCCATCCCTCCCGGAGCCAACACCTAGCCCACTATGGACGACTTAAACGGGCTGAGTTGGTCCTCCAACTCGAATGCGCCCGCCAACAAACCCCCGCCAATGGGTTCTGGCTTCTCTTTCCCGAATGTACGACCAAATGGCGCCTCTGGTCGATCGACCCCAATGTCCGCTGCTTCCAACCGCTCCAATTCACCAGCCAAACCCGCCACATCTACTGGAGATAGCTTCGCGAACCTGGTGTCTTTCAACTCCTCCGCCAACAACAAAAATATGTCTCTTTTGGAACAACAGAAACGCATGCAAGAGGAAAAGGCAAAGAAGGAAGCCGAAAACCGCAGTCGATATGAAGCCCAATATGGTGGTCAGAATACGCAGTTCTGGGATAGCCTAGAACAGGGTCGCACTCGCAGCCCGGCCGTCAAACCAGCATCGCAGACAATCTCGCCCCCTACAGAAGACGAAGACGATCTCCTGGCCGCATTCAACGCCGCGGCGCCAGTCGACGCATCAACAAATTTCCCCATCCCCCGCTCTACTTCATCTCCGCGGATCGACTCTGTCTCTCGGCAAGCCACGCCCAGCGCAGGAATCACAATGCAAGACAACGTGGGTGGATTAGATGCATTTGGCGACGACGACGACCCGTTTGGACTTAATCAAATGAAACCAAAGTCCGCACCTCCCCCCGCCGCGGCTCAAGATGATGATGACGACTTTCTGGGGCTTCTAGGGAAGCCCGTGTCTGAGATTCCTCGCCAGCCAAGCCCGCAAGAACGAGCGCCATCATCTACTGGTGGCCGGGACCAAAGTGCATCCCCTATGCCATCTAGTGATGAAGATCGGGCTATTGCTGAGCTTGTTGACATGGGATTCCCTGCGGATAAGTCCCGCCAAGCCTTAAGAAGTACGCAATCAGGGACCGATGTCCAAGCAGCTGTGAGCTACCTTTTGACATCAGCACATGCCGAGGCTCGTCAAAAAACCCAAGGCCGAGCAGCATCGACTGGCCCACCTAGCGATGGAGCAAATAGAAGCCAAAGTCGCAACCGCGATGGCCCTTCGTGGATGCAGGAAGGAAGATCGCAGACCCCTCAATCGTGCGAGGACAACCGAAGCCCGGGCGCCGCAGAACGGGATCCTGCTCAGATGGCGTCTCAATTTGGTAACAACCTGTTGAAGACTGCAGGCTCATTCTGGAAAGCGGGAAGTAAGAAATTCCAACAGGCCGTGAATGAGTTCAATGCAGACCACGACCCCAGCCAGCCCAAATGGATGAGAGACGCATCCTCTCCACACGAAGAGTCACTGCCCCAGCGCCCTCGGCGTGGAGAAGCTGATCGGCCGCAGGGTGATGTCTCTAACATGACTGATGAGGCGATACTCCTTGAAGGCGGATCGGGACCACCTCGAAAACCCGCGCGCCATGCTGCCCCAGGTGGAAATGACCTCCGACAGCCATCGCCATCTCAACACCTCCAGCAACCCAATTTCCTTCAACGGCCATCTCGTCCAAGCTCTGCGGAACCTAGGTCTCGCGTCCAGAGATTTGCTGCAGAGGAACAATCAGCTCAGGCTTATGTCAGTCCAGCCAGGCGAAGACGGCCTCAGCCACCAGCACCAGCACCGGCTCCTGAGTCGAATGTCGATCTATTTGATTCGCCAGTTCCTTCGCAAAAATCGAAGCCAACTTCGTCGGCCCCGACACCAAGCCCAGCACCACAAAGGCCAGCATCGACCCCGGTACGGCCCAAAGCACCACCTCGTTCTATACCTCCATTGTCACCACAAGCTCTTCAGTCTACCCATCGTCACCGCGAAAAAGCTGCGGAAGCATGGAAGCGCGGCGATTTTGCCTCTGCGCATGAAAGTTACTCTACTGCTCTTGGTATGCTACCCGAGAAGCATCCAATTACGATTATTATCCGCAGTAACCGTGCCATGACTGGATTGCGAATTGGTGAGCCAAAGGCTGTTATTGATGATGCCGATACCATGCTCGCCGTCATTGGCCCGTCTAAAGGTGAATCTGAAACAATTGACCTTGGAAATGGCGATTCCCCAAAGCAAATGAAGGATTTCTTCGGCAAAGCATTGATGCGAAAAGCCGAAGCCTTGGAACATCTTGAGCGATGGGCAGATGCGGCGCAGACATGGAAGCTGGCAGTGGAGTCAGGCCATGGTGGAAGCACTAGCATCCAGGGTCGCAACCGGTGCGAGAAAGCTGCTGGGATTAGCAAACCTCCCTCCAAGCCCGCGGCGCCGGTGAGGAAGAAGCCCACGCCCGCCCCCAAGAAGCCATCAGCTCTATCGGATCTTTCCGGCTCGGGCAGCGGGCAAGATTCTGAAGCCGTTAGCCGTCTTCGAGAGGCGAACAAAGCCGCCGAACGCGAGGACGACGAGAAATTCGCCTTATCTGAAAGCGTCGACCTCAAAATCGCCAACTGGAAAAATGGCAAGCAAGACAACTTGCGCGCACTACTAGGCAGCTTAGACGCAGTGCTGTGGCCCGAATCTGGATGGAAGAAAATCAATCTCTCGGAGTTGGTATTGCCGAATAAGGTCAAGATACAATATATGAAGGGTATCGCCAAGGTACACCCCGATAAGGTAAGTCTCTCTCATCAATTTCGCCTTAATTTCACTGGGATTCTTGCTAATTGACGCCATTAGATCCCTACCAACGCCACAACTGAGCAGCGCATGATTTCTAGTGCAGTTTTCGGAACATTGAACGAGGCATGGGACAAGTTCCGAGTGGAGAATAACCTCTGAGCCTTGTTGTTACCCTGATCTTCGTTGCCGTCTGCTATTTTGTTGTCCCATACTCCATTGCCACACTAAATTGGCTTTCATATTCCCTCTCCTCAAACGGAGCACCTTCTAGAACATACTTTGCCAAAACCATGCGTGGTTTAGATGCACATGAGACTACGATTATAAATTCCATTTGGTTTTAATTCACAGTTGGATTGAATATGCTCATAGAAAGACTATAGCCCAAATAGAACGCTTTTGAAAATGCATTTTTGTAATAATACACTGAATTATTATATCCTGTTTTGCAGAGAAGCCTTTTGTAGCTCTCTTACGCCTCGGTCTTCTCTTCTGCTGTTTCCTCAGCCTTTTCTTTCGCCTGCTCCTGTAAGCGGAGTTCCTTGAATTCCCTCTTCATTTGTTTCTTGCTCTTCCCAGTCGGATAGCGGTCATTGTTATCTGCCTTATCCGAAGGCCACTTCTGACGACATCTCTGCTCATCTTCTTCAGACCAGTCCCGAGGTAGAATGGCGAATACTAAGTAGGAAGTATGCGTCTTGAGCTCCGGTTCCGAGCGATGAACGAGTCGGCCCAAGTTATAGAACGGGGTAGCTGGTTCCTTTACGGAGGAAATCTCTTCCACCTTCTCTGGGGCACTTTCAGCTCCAGTACCTTCCTCATCCTCTGGACGGGCCACGCGCAAGCGTTTGGCGCGCGCATCCTCAGAAAGGAGCTTGTTAACGGATTCATCAACATTCTTAGGGAATACGGTGGCACCGCGGATACCCTCAGCATCGAGCCCAACTCGTTCCCGCCTCACCTCGATGCGGTTATAGCTCACCTCGACCATCGAGATATCAAGCCACGAGAGCTTGCGCATCGTGCGGATCGTTTTCTCAGCTTGCTCGAGACAGGGGGAGAAGGTGCATATATAGGCCGGGGAATTGGGGTCTAGCGGTGACTCTGCACCGGATGCCGGTTTGCGCACCAGATGTTTCAGAGCCAGCCACGGTGCAGGCAAATCGAGAAAGATGGCATTGGCCTTGGGTGATCGGCCGGTTTGCGGGTCACCAAGGAGAAAACCGTCCTCGTAGACGTCGCGATGAGTCACTTCCACCAGTCCGTCCAGTCCATGCTCTGTGATTTCCTCTCGCACTCGTCCGGCACGCTGTTCATGGAACTCGAAGCTGCATACTTTGCCTAGCCGTTGCTTCTTGGTTGCGCGCTCTTCACTAGGGTATCCGTTGAAAACTGCACGTACAGACGCATGAGTGAAAGAGCCACTTCCAGCGCCGGCTTCAATGACCGTGCTACCTGGGCGGGCGCGTAGACGATGGAGGATATAGCTGTAGTCGGGGGTATAGACGACCTGGGTGCGATGCGGTAGCGATAGAGTCCAGGATTCGGGAGTCGGGTACATCATATGAAGAAAGCCACTGGCGGCGACTTCTGGCTTCTTCGCGGGGGCACTGCTATCATCATCGGCGCCGGTGGTGGACGCATCGAGATCCTCAGCTTTGCGCTTGCCAGGTCGGCCGCGAGAGCCGGTGTCGACCTTGGAGGCGGCAATCTGGGAGCCCCATTTCTGGCCGATCAAGGTGCTGTGCGGGAACGAGCCGAATCGAGTATTGGAGACTTTTCCTTCTTTGTAACCTTCATTCTTGTCGTCGAAGGCACGGAGAACCGTCGGGATAGCTTGGTCGCGGCGAAGATGAAGCAGGGCGATGTTATCGGCATGGGCGTATTCGCCGGGGGTCAAGAAGGGGGAAGGCATGTTGCAATGCCGAGGTCACGCAGGCTGCAGTGACACAATTCGTATTGTTCTGAGTCAAAGAGGCAAAGAGTCAAAGGTGAATCATACAGCTCTTGCGCTGTTGCGGCCCGCAGAAAAAAGTCCGTCTCAAAGAGGAAAGTAGGGCTCAGGGCTGGCGGGCTGCCCAATCAGTGCGTGTTGATGCCGCGAGTCATCAGTCATCGTTGGTTCCAATGCGACAAGTGCCCCGCGTCTTTCTCTCTTCTTCTATATGCCCCTCACCTTCCTCTCCTCCTCTCTCCTCTCCTCACGGCGGTTTGGGTTAGCTTTTCTATCCGTTGCTGTTGTCTCCAGGTCCATGTCGTCTCGTCAGCAGCCGCCCTGGCGGCAACCTCCAACTCATGAGGATGTCCAACTGCCGCCGCTGAAGGTGTGGAATTCCTTGACCAAGTCCAAGACGCCTTTTGTTCCAATCGATCCGGCTGGTAAGAAGGTGACCTGGTACGCTTGCGGTCCGACTGTCTATGACGATGCGCACTTGGGTCACGCCCGCAACTATGTCAGCACCGATATCATTCGGCGCATCATGCGCGACTACTTCAAGTTTGATGTCAACTTTGTGATGAACATTACGGATGTGGATGACAAGGTATGGAATATGGGTGTCCAATGATTTACTTTTACCAATTTGGATCTCCCAAGCTGACTGTCTTGTCTTTTCTCGTCGTTTTCAGATCATCCTGCGCGCAAGACAACAGCACCTGTTCAACGAATTTGTTGGCGCCAACCCCGCCATCACCTCCGAGGTGATCGATACCGTAAAAACCGCCTATGCTGCATACTTGAAGAAGAACCTTTCCCTGTTGGATCCCGCGCTGCCTCCTGCACAGTACCAGACCGAGGTGGAGAAAGCCTATGCAACAGTGTTGAGTGGAGGAGCTCTGCCCGGAAACGAGAAGGCCGGAGATGACGAGGCAAAGGTGAAGATGCATATTAAGACTGCAGCATCGGCTGCAAAGGTGTTGAAGGATGCCGAGACCGGTGCTAGCAAGGCTAGTGATGCCGCTTTGTTCGCCGAGGCGTTCTACACTGATGCACAGGATGTCCTGCTCCCCTACCTGGATGCACTGAAGGGGGCATCAATTGATGCCGAGGACCACGGAATCTTCACCAAGCTCACCAAGAAGTACGAGGAGCGCTTCCTTACTGACATGCGAGACCTGAACGTTCTTGATCCGGACGCTTTGACCCGTGTTACCGAGTACGGCGCTGAGATTGCTGACTTTGTGGAGCAAATTGTCAAGAACAAGTTTGGCTACGTGACCAAGGATGGTTCAGTTTACTTCGATATCGAGGCCTTTGAAGGTGCTGGGCACCCATATGCACGCCTGGAGCCATGGAGTCGATCGGACAACAAGCTAGCCGCGGAGGGTGAGGGTTCCTTGGCAAGCAAGACTACCGAGAAGCGTTCGGCTTCAGACTTCGCCCTCTGGAAGTCTTCTAAGCCCGGTGAGCCAAGCTGGGCCAGTGCCTGGGGCAAAGGTCGTCCCGGTTGGCACATCGAGTGCTCGGCCATGGCGTCCGCTCGTCTGGGTCAGCAGATGGATATTCATTCCGGCGGTATCGACCTCGCTTTCCCTCACCACGATAATGAACTGGCCCAGAGCGAAGCTTACTGGCATGACCCTTGCAAACATGAGCAGTGGGTCAACTACTTCTTGCACATGGGTCATCTCTCCATTGCAGGATCCAAGATGTCCAAGTCCCTTAAGAACTTCACGACCATTCGTGAAGCTCTGGACCGGAAAGACTGGGACCCACGCAGTCTGCGTATTGTTTTCTTACTTGGCGGCTGGAAGGATGGCGTTGAGATTACTGACGAGCTTGTAAGCGCCAGTACCTCCTGGGAAGAGAAGGTCAACAACTTCTTCCTGAAGGTGAAGGATCCCGCGGCCTTACAGGGAGCTGGCACTGACACAACCCTGGCCTCTGATCTTGAGGCAGCCAAGGACGCCGTGGACAAGCACCTCTGTGACTCATTCAACACAGTGGGCGCCATGCAATCGATCTCCGAGTTCATCACCAAATATAACAGCGCGGACAAGGCCACTCTGAACCCCAAGGACGTTGAAGCTGCTGCTCGCTGGATTACCTACATCGTCAACATCTTTGGTCTTAATGGAACAGCCACTGCCGATAGCACCGAGATTGGATGGTCGGGTATCGACATTCCTGAGGAAGCCAAGCCTTACCTATACCCGCTTTCTAGTATCCGTGATACTGTCCGCCAAGCAGCTCGTTCAAAGGAAGGCATCTCCGCTAGCCAAATCGCCGATGCCGTCAATATTGAGGCTCCCACGGAAGCTTCTGAGGCCGCTAAGCCCTACGCCGAGGTCCTTTCCTCCTTCCGGAACAAGGTGTCCTCGCTGCAATCCTCCGATTCCGCCGGAAAGGAGGTGCTCGCTCTCTGCGATCGCGTCCGTGACATTGATCTGTTCGACTTGGGCGTCTATCTCGAGGACCGCGATAACCTTCCCGCCCTCGTCCGCCCCGTGACCCGTGAGATGATCCAAGCCCGGGAAGAGAAGGAGGCCCGCGCTCGCCAGAAGCAGCAAGAGAAGCAAAAGCGTGAGCAGGAAGCTCTCAAGCAGCTGGAGAAGGGTAAGCAGAGCCACCTCGAGATGTTCCGCACCAATGAGTATAGTGCTTGGGACGATGAAGGTCTTCCTACGCGCGATGCCGCAGGTGAAGAAATCACCAAGAGCCGTGCGAAGAAGCTCCGCAAGGACTGGGAGCGCCAGAAGAAGGCGCACGAGGCGTGGAAGGCTGCTCAAGCCAAATAAGTAAAAAGCAATGTGTTCAATTTACTGGGGGATGATCTTGGGGCGATATCCATGTCGCGGTTCGCATTCGTTGGGCGTTTCGGTATACCTATTACAGTAGATATTTTTCGCAAAGCGGATAATTTGATCATTTTCCCCATCTGCTTTAAACCTGATATCCTTTGGAGATTTGTATGTTCTGCGGGTATTTCTCTAGTTTCAACCGTACCTCAATACGACTCGGAGTCTCCGAGTCCAATGCACATCCTAGCAGGACAACAGTGCCGCTACGTGTCTCTCCACCCCCGCTGTGGGTTGATGATGGAGTCGGTGGATCGGATATACCCCGTTGGGTAACTTTTACCCCCCACGGGGCGTTTGAAAGAGGTGGGATGCCTGCCCCTCTGCCATTCTCCTTGCACCTCTCTTCTCAGCTACTACTTCCATCCACCGTGATATAACAACTGGTTTTGATTCTTCAACTTCCTCGATTGCTTGCAATCGGATTTGAAACGCTAGCTTGGCTTCTTCGCAATGACTCCTCCCACTGGCCTAGACTATCTGCGCTCGCGCACTACAGTGGACTGTGACACAATGGATGAAGAAGGTATGTACTAGCAATGTTAATCAAAACGAAAAACATAGCTGTTTGCAGCCACTGATCATACCCAGTTGCCAAATCTCTCGGTCCATTCCAGCACTGCACTGCAAACCAGGTAAGTCTGCCCTCCACAGACAATATACCAGGAAAGTGTAGGCTTGAAGATCAATAATGAGACTCTATCTAGGCTATCGTGTTTGGAGAGCTATCCAAACCGACTTCTGCGGAGATCGTTGCTTCCTCTATGGCGGATGCGAGAGTACTTCATTCGAAGTATCCTTCCATTAGTGTGGAGGAACTGGCAGTGGAAATCGCGGTAGGACGATGAATCAGTTATACCTTACATTGAACATAGACTCACAAATATCTATAGGCGGTCCGGTTGGCTCTCAGAATATCGAAACACATTCAGGGCTCCGTCCTCGTTCAGACAAACCCATATTATTCATACTCACAAGAGAAGACGGTTGTGAATGCGCTTCGTATGTTTCATTCTGTCTCACTTTATCCTCTAAATTTCCCATTTTAATTTGAAGTCCGTGAGACCCTGATATCATGAGCTCTAAGGAATCGTACAACTGTTCCAACATGTCCAGCCCGGATTTGATATCACACGCATCGCTATCAAAATCCCTAGCACCTGGGAGGGTATGATGGCCTGCCACACTCTCGAGCTGGCTGGCGTGAGGACGCTTGCTACAACCCTCTTTACCATGTCTCAGGCGGTGCTCGCAGCTGAAGTGGGCTGCACTTATATCTCGCCCTACGTGAACGAACTCAAGGCCCATTTCGTTGCAGGGTGAGTGTCACAACGTGCCAATTATAAAACTAAATTTTATTAATATACTGATGGTATTCCACCCCTCAAAGCTTCGTGGATGAGGCGAAGTTGCTCCCTCTCTGCCGGGCAATTCAGGAATACTACAAATCGACGAATGCTTCGACTCAGCTTTTGGGGGCTAGTCTTACTTCCACCGAAGAAATATTCTCCCTTGCTGGCATCGACCGTTTAACGATTTCCCCGCCTTTACTTCAGCAGCTCACTCAGCCGAAGCCTGAAAACGCCCCTTCGCTATTTGATGTTGCCCCGACTGATCCGCTCCCAGCCCCGGGAACTTCATACCTGAATGACCCTTCGAAGTTCCAGATTACTTTTGCTCGTGATGGCGGTGGTACTAGCCAGGTCAAACTAACAGAAGTATGTTTGCAACCGAAATCCCGGCTAGTGGGTAATTATCGCTAACACATGATACCAGGCTGTCAATATATTCTGCGACTTTCAGGATAAACTGGAGCAGATAATGAAGCCGGCAGCATGAGGGTTTGAGGTTGCTCGATGCTAAGGTCCGGATACACTAGAATAGATTTGAGTCCATTCTTTATTTTTGAATAGAAGCTTTGTTTATTACAAACCCTTCAATGGCACTGAAGTAATTAAACTTCCGCGTATAGATAAAGTCCACGTGACCCGACGTCATTCTCATCGGGTCCCGCGGATTTCTCCAACTTTTCTTCTTCTACGCCCAATTGTCATGATTTGGCATTTGCAAATAAGAAGAGTCTCCTGATTATAGTCATTTATCTCCCTCATATCACGTCGCACCCTTTCGGCGCCCATTGTCCACGGAATTTGTGATTGGTGTTCGGGGTCGATCATACCAGTATCCGTCGGCAGCATGCTTCCCCCACAAGCAGTGACCTTGAATATCGAGGCCTTGAGTGGCATCTGCGGGTATGTTTCCCGTTCTCTCTGGAATCTCTTGCTTTACCCTTTTCACCCTAATTTATCTCACTGGTCCTGTGTCACGCTTGAGTTTTAAAAGGAAAGGTGCATGATGCTTATGCAGCTGTCGCTTAAATTCTCCGATACAGCGAATCAGAAATCAGCATGCTCTTTTCCAACAATCACTAGCTAACATTTCCTCCAGTTCCATTTCTATTGCCTGCTGGGTAGTTGTGTTCTCGCCACAGATCATTGAAAATTTTCGACGTGGATCTGCCGATGGCCTGTCGCTCCTATTTCTCATTGTGTGGCTGGCTGGTGATGTTTTCAACATCCTGGGCGCCGTCTTGCAAGGTGTGCTGCCAACCATGATCATCTTGGCAGTCTACTATACCTTAGCCGATATTGTTCTTCTGGGACAATGTTTCTATTACCGAGGGTTTAACATCAGGGATGAGCTTTCTCCATCGCCGTCTCCCCAATCAGAACCAGTTGCTACCGGTGCACTGGACGATCAGGAAAATGAAAATGAAGGTGTTCCAGTATCGACTGAAGAATCTTCACTTCTACCACCAAAATACAATGGTCATGTGCAGGTCCAGGAGCCTGCACGTGGTCAGCGTGGATACAGCACCCTAAACGAGCAACGGCCGACCTCATCAACCTCCGCTCAGGGCAGACGCCATTCCGCAACTTCATTCCATGATATCTTGCATAACAATGTAGACGGCACACACCTTTCCCCCGCCACCCCGTTTATCGATCCCAATGGCCCCATCTCGAGCGCTGCTCTACAAAGACGTCGTCGCCGTCGAATTTCCACTCTCCAGACATTCCTTTTCAACCTAACAGCCATCATTATTGTCTGCGCAGCTGGAATCGTGGGTTGGTACTTTAGCCCAGCTTCAAAATCGTCGAATTCTAAGCCTGAACCCGAACCCCTCACCATGGACCCGCTGGGCCAGTTTTTCGGGTACCTTTGTGCAGTCTTCTATCTGGGTTCACGTCTCCCCCAGCTCTTACTGAACTTCCGTCGCAAGTCGACTGATGGCGTTTCTCTTCTCTTTTTCTTGTTTGCCTGCATCGGTAACCTGACCTATGTACTTTCCATCCTGGCATATTCGCCTGTTTGTCAAGGCGTGTCATCTCTTTCTGACAACCTGGGTGACTCTGCTCATCGTCACCGCCCACATTGTCGTCCCGGCGAGGCTTCTGCCCTTTATGGAAGGTATGTGTTGGTGAATCTATCATGGCTCGTGGGAAGCGCCGGTACACTCTTCTTGGACATGGCAATCTTCGTGCAGTTTTTCTTGTACCGGGATGGCAAGGAATGCCAAGATTATGGGGATGATGATGAGTGAGTATCAGAAACCACTTCCAGAGACTCGCGAAAAGATCTATACATACTATTATTGTACAATAGTTTCATGCGAGACGTATTAAAATGTGAGACTTTTTCTTTTTGAATATGTACATTTTGACGTAGTCATCCCTCCAGGTCAGCCAAGAAAGAGACAACAGCCGTGGCAAAGCACTTGGCATCATCCTGCCGGTCCACCAGATCAGGACCGACCTGCTCCAGGAACAAGGCAAGCTTCGACTCCTTCCATCCCATAGTCGGCGCAGCATCGACACACATCTTCTTCAAGCCAAACGCGTCCATCTCATAGTGACCCTGGACCGACAGCACACGGCCGGGGTTATACAGTCCCTGAATGGGGCAAATAGGGGTACTTCCAATATTAATCCACGGTGCAGGCAGGGAGACAGGGGGCGTATCGCTCAGCGACACGGTAGCTCCCTTCTCGACAGCCATCACACGGTCACCATGGAACATCTGGATACGCATCTGGCCCTTGGGAAGATGAGCAAGGGCCGAGGGGAACGCTTGAATAAATTCCTTATTAAGATCAACAGTGTAGATGCCCACTTCTCTGCCTAGGGGACACTTCTCGACGTAAACGTCGCGGACAGCGTCCTCAGGATCGCGAACCAGCGCGTGCGAAATGAGCTGGTGGCCGAAGCAAGTGCCCATGATGCGCACCTCGGAGTATTGGTCGTAGACGGTTTTGATGAATTTCTGCAGCACTTGCATCCATGGCGAGTGTGGCATTTCGTAGACGCCCGGCGAGCCACCGGTGATTAGGATGGCATCGATCGGGTTCAGTACGGGATATCCGTCTTGCGGGTTGTGTCCGCGCAAGAGGTGGAAGTCGGGATAGTGGCCTCCGCGAATATCGTAGGGTGTTACGGTTATATTAATAGGGTTGATTATGGCTGGGTTGGTTTCGTTTAGGTGGGCGGCTGTCTCGCGGAGAATACTGCGGAAGTGCGCGCTGCAAAGGCCGCGTGCTTCATAGAGACCACGGGCTGGGATGTCGACGTCCAACACCGCGATGTGGATGTTGCGAACCATTTTTGGACTTGGTCAGAGTTTAGAGTTGGTGGAATTGGCGTGAGATCTGTTTTTGAGGGAAAAGATGCGTCGTGAAGGATGATAGTTCTAGACAAGGGAGGAAACCGAAGAAACCGGGGAAATTATACGGCTGTGGGCAGTACGGTGTCCTCGGATTGATTTAGGTAAAAGAATGAAATACCGTAGAGTCTATTGGAAATCCGTGAATAATAAAAACAGAAGGTTTGTACAGGATCTTGGCAGTGATACTCCAAGTAACCCCAACGCATCGGAAGCATTAGGTAAAAGTTAGGGTTAAAGCGTGGCGAGCTTATTTTGAGCCCCGCCCTTACGTGGACTTTTGGTTCGCTCATGCACTTCAAACTTTTAAGGGACGCTGAAAATCTCGCAGATCAACTCCAAATTGTTTGGTCTGACAATTAAAATTACTGTATAATTATTCGAGCATGCTCTCCCCATGGGCATTGAGAACCCCTGTGGGCGGAGCAGAAGTATTCATGTCATCGGCTGCACCCTGGACACAACGGAGGCGTGTGAGCTATTGCACTAGTCTATAAGTACATATGAGCTCTCCCACCGAAGACCAAAACGGTCTAGTCCTGGCCTGGTCATCAAGAGTTGCAATATGATCAGCGCCCAGGCCCTACCCCCTAGGTGGTATGCCAAGTCGAAATTTGCTCTAGGCGATGTTTGGAATTCGGCATTCGGTTCAAACTAGGCATTAGTGTAGTGCCTTCACGCTAGGTAAATGCTAAAGACCGAGACAAGCGATTTGATTTGCTCCATTCAAGTTGTGCAGGCT
Source organism: Penicillium sp. S1701 (assembly GCA_023626415.1). NCBI lineage: Eukaryota > Fungi > Ascomycota > Eurotiomycetes > Eurotiales > Aspergillaceae > Penicillium > Penicillium sp. S1701. The sequence continues at coordinate 852,681 of JAMAGY010000005.1, read as the reverse complement.
GACCCACAATGGCATAAAGAGGTGCTGTAAATGTGGGCTACTCTACTACATTCAAGTTCAACGCTACGAATTATTAGAATAGAGTAGTGCAATACCGTTGATTAAAAATCGTGACCATGATTTGTCAAGCAACTGGCGGATGAAGACCGCAAACTCCTCAAGCTAAATGCGACTGGAGACATGAAAATAAAAATTACCAAGAGCAAATTAGTGAAGCGACCATTTGAGCTGAAGCCTTAGCTCTTATGCACCTCCATCTTCTTGTTCCCAACCTCGGACCAATTTGTACTGAGTGATGTTCCCTCGCTCTCAATATAACTCTTCATCATAGCACGGCGGGTGTCAGGATCCGCATCGGCATAGAGCTTTTTGAAGAATCCATCCACTGCATCGCCACCAAATTCCGAATCTACGGACTCTGCATCCGACTCGTCTCCTGCGGCAGCGTCGCTCTTCTTTTTATCCTTTTTATCCTTGTGTTTGGAGAGGGAGGAAGCAACTTTGTCCCAGTCTTTGGCACCATGGCGAGATGAAGTCGGGTAGGCGGGTCCAGAGGTTGATGCGGACGGGGCAGTGGAGCGATCTGTAAGTTTGACCTTTCCGGGAGAAGACTCCAGAGAATGCCACTTTTGACCAGCAGTTTTCTTCTGGAGGTTCAGTTCGATTTTGGTACCCATTACTGAGACCTTGGAAGCAGCGGGGTCGATCGGTGCAAAGAGTGGATCGAGGGTGAAGTCATAGTCGGAGCCAGAGGGGAGAGGAAATTGCAAAGACAACTGGAAGCCAATGTTAGTCTCTTTCCTACGAAGCCACGGGTAAATTGGTAGTTAGCACTTACAGACTCCTCCTGCAAATCTGAGTGAACTTTGTCCTTTTGGACACCCTTGATGTAGAGCGTCACGACAACAGAGTTGCTAGACTGGTACCACTCATGGCGCACCTTCTCCGGGACAGCAGCGGTAGTTTTACTTTCATCAGTTCCCTGGCTGGTAGACTGGACAGGGGTGCCAGCAGAGCCTGAAGCTGGCTGAGCATCCCGCTTCTTGGATTCATTCGCAACCGGTGCTGTCTTCCCAGTCTTGAAGCTGTCGAGCTCAGCCTTGAGGTCCTTCTCTGTCGGGATCTGGGTATCACTAGGAAATTCAACGATCGTCACGGCAGTCTCATCGGGTCCGCCATTTTCTTTGAGCTTGCGGGCGACCTGCATCTTCCAAATTTGCAGCTCAGCGGCCTCCTTCTTGCTCTTCCCAGATCCCGACATCGCAGCTTGCAAACTCGCTGATTTATCCTCCGGCTCATTTTGACTCTGCGTCTTTGAATCAATAAGGTCAAATAAGAATTTCGCGTCGTTGTATCGACCAAGCTGGAACAGCGACACTCCACGGCGCATCTGAGCCGCCAGAATCAACTCGCGTTTCCCGCGCTCACGAGCCAGGGCCAGAGCAATTTCGGAATCTCGTAGGGAAGCAAGGGAGTTCGGACCACCATCTGCAGGTTTCACGCGGGAGTAGGCGGTTGAGCGTTGGATGTAATAATTGACAGCGCGGGGTAGCTCGACGAGGGCACGAGTGTAGTGTTGGATGGCGAGAAGGGCGTTGGAGTCCTTGAGGGCCTGATCACCCTGCGCTGCAGCATTCATGGTGATGGAATTTGGCGAGGTACTGGGAGGACTCGGGTGGGAAGTGGGAAAGTAGACAAAGAGTGGAAGATGAAGCAAGAAAGAAGCTGAAAGAACCGCTGAGGCTCCCTCCGCACGGGCTGGTCCAAGCTCCCTCAGTGGGTCTTACACCATCTTAGACCAAAGCTGATCGGCCATCTCTACAAAGAAATTCTTCTAATGCTAGTAAGAGGCAGGTATATATTAAGGTATGTATTAAGGGAGTTGATGATACATTGAGTCGCTGAAACAGGGTTTTACATCAGCTCGGCGTTGCCGAACTTGCGGCTGTACAGGCCAAGGGCACGGATCGGCCAGTAGAACTTATAGTTCGGGTAAGAGATCATACTAAAAAAAAGATTAAAAGTTAGTAAATCATTCCTTAGGATGTAGAAATGAGCAACCTACCAGGATTGGTTGAATACACCCTCAATGGACTCCTGGAGCCACTCGCCGTTCGCTTGCTGGCGCGACATAAGCAGCTTCATGGCCTTCTCAAGTGGCTCCTTGTGGGGGTATTCGGCCTCCATTAAGGCCAAGCAAGCCCAAGCAGTCTGGGTCACTTGAGACTTCTCGTGCTGAACGTAAACATGCTTCTCGCTGCTGAGGTATGACTCGCCCCAACCACCATCAGCCTGCTGCTTCGAAATCAGGAACTCGCAGCCACGGTGAGAGTTCTCGCTCGTCTCATAGGTCTCGCCGATGCTGGCTAGACTCTCCAATGCAAACATGGCGGCGTAAGTGAAGCAGATTCCCCAGGAACCATACCAACTGCCGTCATCGCGCTGCATACGCTTAATGCATTGAACGGCCTTGTGCTTTGCGGCGCGAATTTCATCTGCACGGTAGTCGGGGTAGAACTTGCTGAAGAGCGACAGGGCGGTCACGGATGCTGTGGTGCATTCGGGATGATCATAGCTGATCATAATACCACCGAAGACTTCGGCGGCATTGAGGTATTCAAGCTTGGGAGAGGCGCGGGTACTTTCATATTCGGAGAAACCACCGCTTGGGTTCTGCAGCAGGAGTATGCAGTCTACGCAGTCCTTCAAACGGTCCAGTGAGATGAGCTTGGGGAAGCCGTGCATCTCCTGGAGTTGAAGGGTTGATCGCAGACCTTCGGCTGTACAATCACTGACGGTGTATCCTTGAGTCTTGGTGCTAAACGGCCAAGCACCCTTGCGGTCCTGGCGATAGCATTCCCTTTGGCGAGGTACATTTTCACGTAGCTGGTGATCCTCGATGAACTCGAGCGCTTTGGTTAACATGGGTCGCCACTTCGGGTCATCCGCGAGGCCAGCAACCACAACTGCTTGAGTCGTGAAAGTCGTATCCCACACCTGAACGCCATTGGTACCATTGGCAAGCATACCCTCGTTCTTTACCCACATATAGTCATTCAGACGCTCCTGGTGGCGACGAACAGTGTAACTACCAGGGCCATCGTGGATATAACAGGCAATCATATTCAGGGGGTTGCTGACAGGTCCGAGGCCTGCATAGTCGGTGTTCTGATCTTCCATGCAGATCAAGTCCCAAACCCATTCTTCGCAGCGCCTGACAACAGGGCCGAATCGGAAGAAAGGATTGTAAAAGCGAACCAAGATCTCGTTAACACTGTTCAAAACCCATGTTTTGGGGTAATAGTTGTCAGCCTCATGGATCGAGTTGCGGTGAGATGCAAAATCGATAGAGTCATAAGGCTGTGTGTACAGTTCTTGTCGAAGCTGCCTAGTGAGGTCGTTGAGGGGCATGGACCATTTCTTGGACCAAATGTATGAGAGGGGTAGGAACACCTGGCGAATGTGAATCCACCAGCGCCAGGGGGCAAAAGGAACCCAGTCAGGAAGCATCCAGATCTCAGGGGGAATCGGGTTCACAGCATCCCACTCCATCACACCGAGAATGCTCAGGAAGGACTTGGCCCAGTGAGGACCATAGATTGCACCACCGAATTTGTGCAGAAGACCCCGGGCTTTGATCATACGCGGTTCGTCTTCGTTCATACCAATGATTCGGAGAACGACGTAATTCATAGCTGTACCGAAGACAGAGCTATGGCCTTCAATGTGCAGACCCCAGCCACCATCCTCCGGATGCTGACGGGCAAAGAGGTAGCGTTTAATCTCCGTAGCATACTCTATAGGAATGGGGGTATTGGTCGCATAGTATGCAACGATGATAGATGGAAGCAGAAACATGGGGCCGCCGTATTCGCATCCCCAATTGCCAGCATCATTCTGCAGATGTGAGAAGAAAGACAAGCCATTCTCTGCCGCCTGACGTGGTGTCTTGGCCTCTGGTAGAATTGGAAGACCCTGAGGGTGAAAATGTTAAAAAAAAAAGAAGATTTAAAATCAGTAAGCTTAATGGAATACGTACCGTGGGAAGACCCAGATGATATTTATCTTCAACGGTCTGCAACCAAGCGCTGTTCTCTTCATCGGATTCAAGATAGCGCCAAGTTTGGCGACCTTCCTCGTTGACCAGCCGCCAGCGGGAATAGTCGGTTTTCAAGTCGCCATTCTCATCAGGAGTAAGATGGCCCTGAGCAGAAGTCTTCCAGGAAGTAATATGGGAAGTCATTGCTGCGTAGCCCTGTCAATTGAAGAAGCTCTAATTCACGGGGGTAAGTGGTCGAATGATACTTGCGGTCTGCGCAGTCTAAGTGGATATAAACAGGCTCCACTCTTGCTGAGTCATCAGTCTCACGACTGCAGTGTACAACCAAGACCAGTTTATGCCTGCATGTGAGATCGTCAAAGTAAATATTTACTTATTTCTGCCTGGTGGAAATTAATTTGATGCCGATGGGCATCGAATGAAGTCCGAAAGAAAAATGTAATTGTGGTGGTTGATGGCAGAGTATGGTGTTATCCCCTAGGTCCCATTTGTATACTACACCCCATCAAAGTAATTAAAGGTAAAGCCACGGATTGGTGATCAACACAACCAAAGTTGAGCTGAAAAAACAAGAAAGGAAGGAGCAAAAGGATCACCCGAGGGCAGGTGTGATCAACCAGATGAATCAAAAACAGCAGCCACTCGACTCGTCGTCAGGGTTGGCAGGTACGATCGTGGTCGATCTTTGGCTTGGGAACTTCTTGATATTGTGAACTTCCCAATGCTCAACTTCATGCATCCCACCAGAATTCCGAAAATTGGCCTCCCCATAGGATGGCACTCAGGCCCATTTCCCCGCAGGCAGCATTAGCACTGCCCCATGAGACTCCGGATTCCTCGGTCCGCGCCTATATTGACAGCGCCCTCACAACATTCCTCCAAGAGTTGACATTGTCCTCATCAGAAGGTCAGCCATCTATCACTCTGCGATGCAGAGCCAATCCAGCAAATTGCATTGTCAATCCGGCTACTGGGGTCCTTGAAGCAGTACAGGAGAATCCATCTTACCGCACATACTCGTGGCCGGGCAACACAGCTTATGAATCATGGAAATTCAGTGAGTAGTTTCTGTGGAGGCCCCAGAGAAGAATCAATTGCAGGTCAGAGTTTGAAAATTTGACCGTCTATTTCACTAGCGGTGATACTCCGCATCCTTTCGGTAATTGATCAAGCTTTGCGGGAAGGAAGATTGATATCCAAAAGGTATGGGGAGAGACCCGATTGACGATGGTGAGATCCGGCGATTCGGCGCTGACAAAAGTTCTTGCAGGGATATCTATTACATCGATCCGGCATACTTTAAGTCTCAAGCCACGGTAAATATGGTCATAGATGACCTCGCTTACACCATTGGGGTGCCTCGTTCGGCTCTGAATGTGGTGAGTTCTGGTCAAGATAGCCTCCGATAATACAGCGGCAATCATTGTGAGCACATGTTGATGGCCTTTGTTTAGGAAGCTGCAGGGAAAGGTCTGATAGCTGGATCATTTCGCCTCATACGAGAATCAGCGGTAATTTTGGATGCCCAGTCTGCTTCTGAGGTGAGTTTCGTGTGACTAGTTACAATGGCAATATCGGTTGACCTTGATAGGATAACCTTATCCCGCGAATACAGTCAACCGATGAGATCGAGATCTCACACACCCGTTGGGTACTCGTCGTTGAGAAAGAGGTATGGGCTCGTTGACCGTATTATTCTCGAATTTCAAACTTACAATCAACGCATCCATGCAGGCGGTATTCCATCGGCTGGTTCGGAATAATTATCACGCCAGGGCCCTAGCTGGACAGGGAATTTTGGTAACTGTAAGCTTGAGTTATATCATACTTCACTCTGAAGGAGAGCTAACTGAATGTATCCAGGGGAAAGGATATCCTGACATATGCACACGCCGATTCCTCCACCAGGTTTTCCAAGCTACAACCAATAGCAACCAAAGGCGACCTCGCTTCTACGTGCTCGTTGATGGAGACCCAGATGGTCTTGCAATCATGTCAACATATAAATATGGATCATTGGCACATTCACATGAGAATGCAAGACTGACCGTTTCGGGTCTACAGTGGTTGGGCCTTAAGCTTGCTGATGCTGCCGATGAAACGCAAAATTACAGTGGGGAATTATCTCTCCCCTTGAGCGCACGAGATCGCAAGAAAATAATTTCTATGCTCCGCCGTAGCCCAATCTGGGCAAGCGATGGTGTCGAGCCAGAATGGCGCGCTGAACTTCAGCGGATGTTGATGCTGAACGTCAAAGTAGAGATCGAGAAGCTCTATGACGGCGGGGGTAGCCTTGAGGCATGGATTGATCGAAAAATGTTTCGACAACGGTGATTCCAACTCTAAGCAAATATTGGAGAAATATTGGTTATTGTTGTGGAGGTCTTTGCAAGTTGAACACCCAAATAAATCCCATATAATACCATAGAGTATAGAATAAACCAGAAGACTACAGATTTACAACGCTTGGAATTTCCATTTTGTAATAAGGCATACTACCTGGTTCTGTCGTACCTCTGATCGTTCATATTGACATCGGCAGCGAGCCTGTGTTACACATATCATGTAAGAGAAAGTATAGCAACAAGATAACGCACCATAGGCTCTCATTTCAGAATGCTAAATACACATACAAGCTGTACAATCAATCCCTCGCCAGCTAAGCAATGCATGCAAGGAAGAACACGGAATTTCAAAATCTCAATCCTCGACTCCAATCATCAAAGCGTAAACTTCATAGGAAGCAAGAAGAATCTGTGGTTTCCCTGGAAAGACATAGTATCACAGTCCCAGTCCCTTGCGCACTTCGTCCCGAACCTTCTGCTCGTACTCGGCCCGTCGCTCCCGCCACATCTTGGCAGCCTCGACATTCGCAGGACTCTCGTCATTAGGCTCGGCGAGCATGCTCATGACGGAGATAAGAATCTTCTCCACACTCTGGATAGGCGACCAGCGCTCCGAGGCATGTTCGTAGTGGTTGGGGTCATCGCCGGGCGGGTGTAGAATGGAAATGCAGACGGTTCCATTGGGGTAGACTAGTAAGCGCAGAAAGCACGTCATGTTAGCTATGCACCTGAACCAAAAATGAAGAGGGGTGGGGTGCGATTCGTCTCAACAGTGTGCCTGAAACCTGGTTTCGTGCCGCCGCGACTGAAGAACTGCCCCCGCGAATATGACGTACCGTTCGGATGCCACACTCCACCACCGACGAATTTCATTGTGGGCGGGCTGAGAGGGTAATCCTTGGAGAACTTGAGCTCGGCGGCAAAGACGCCGCCTTCGAACGGTGTGCCTTCGGGGCCTTGGATCAGGGCTTCCCAGTAGAACATGTCATCTTCCGAGACTGGGCCTGCGGTGATACCCTCTGGCGGGTTGGTGGAGAGGTTCTTGTATTCGTGGAAGAGGCGCTTCTGAGCGATCGAGGTAGCCATTTTGAGTCGACCGAGGGGCTTGTTGGGGACGAGGCGAGACTTTGTGGGTATGACGGAGAGAGAGAGTTCTGCTCGGCGAGTGTCGGTAGGTTTGAGGTTCGGCGGGTGGCAAAAGGGAAGTTCCTCGTTAATGAGGGAGGAGCAAAGGTCGAGATTGGGTTGATTGGTTGGTCCACGACTTAAGGATATTTTAGGTTGGTGATATGTGAAAGAACAAAGAGAGCGGTCCAGGTCAAAGAATGAGAAGGAAGTGAGGGAAGCTGTTAATTATGGGGACACCGTGGGGTGCTTGGATCGGCGGGGCGATCCCGGCAGAGGTCTAACACTAATACATGTACTTTTGCATAAAAATATAATTACAAAGGTTCTATCAAGGTATCTTACTATCTATTGTACACAATTCTATGAAGAATCAAAACCAGTCAAAATCATCACTTCCACCATCGTCTCCTCCATCGCTCCAAGGATCCTCTCCCTGGCCCCAAATATCCTCCTGCTGCTCGCTAGGCGGGTTGTAGTCGTGGTAGAACTCGGGCTGGTCAGCCGATTGCTGGCTGTCAGACGCAGCTGAACCCTCAGGTGGAATGGATTGGGAGCTTTGGTCGCCTGAGAATCCCCTTTGCATCGCTTCGTATCCAGCCATGGCTCCAGCTCCTGTCACACCTGCAGCCATACCATCTGCAACACCACCCGCAGCACCGGCTCGTCCAAGTGTTCCTGCGGCTGCTTCACCAATAGCTCCAGCCTCGCCGGCAGCAACACCGCCGGCCGCAGCACCACCAGCCGCGCCAGCTGCTTCTCCAGCGGCAGCTCCTCCAGCGGCCTCACCACCCATTCCCGGGATCCAGAGTGGCATGAAACCAAAGCCACCTGATCCACTGTGTCGACTGAAGTAATCAAAATCAATACTGACTGCTGTAGCTAACATCACGGCTCGTTGGTCAAGGGTCATTCCTGTTGGTGTCGTGCTGCCATTGGGAGCTGCCTCAGAACCAAGACCTGCCGAGTCCATTCTCAAGGCGTAGACACCAGTGTCGGTAAAGAATTCCCGCGCAAAACCAACAAAGTTGCGGTTGACAGATCCAATCAAGCGATTTTCAGCGGAGCGAAGCGAGAAGTCCCAAGACAAAAACGGCTCGTCAACGTAGGCAAACTGATTGAAGTCACCTTGGCCTTGTGTCGAAGTCTGCGCAAGTTGCAATTTCTGTGCCTGGGAGAGCTCTGAACCCGCCAAAGGAAATTTCTGAGAGCCCATATCGGTTGCAGGATTTGGAGATTGGTGGTATGTAAACAAATTGTATTTCCTTCGCAAGGGTGCCCATTGTTGTTGGGCTTCGCCAATGATGCGCATTTCGTCAAATCCTAAGGGTGATACACGTGCGTTTGATGATACCCCGGCCTCAACCAGAGAACCGGGGGTGGTGTTTTGGAGAGCGGTTGAAGAAGAATGGCTAGCGGTGGTGACATCGAGAGGATCGTAGACTTGAATTCGGGAATTGATCCAGGAGAACGGACGGTGGAACTTTGATATGTCAGCTTTATATCATGGAAGAGTGTCTGATCCGGGGGTTCGTACTCGAAGGACTTCGTTCTCGTGGCGGTCAAAGACATGTGTCACAAAGCTTCGATGTGTCCGGAACCACTGACGTGCCATGGCATTGGCGATGCTCTTTTCCTGCTCCGCCATATAGCCGATGTGATTTCCTTGCGCGTCCATTATCACGTATTTATTCGCCTGCTCGAAGCCACTAAGGAAATGGTTAGTTCTGGTTATATGTGACTCGATCAGGTTTCTCTCACATCATGACATTCATCATTTCCAACTGCCGCTGAACGACGACTCCGGAGTTTGCGAGAATATTTGTAGCCGGGTGGCTTTCCTTGAGGACGCCATTTGGGTCCTCCGGGATGTGGACGGGGGAGAGTAGGGTATTCAGCGCAGGGTCGTAGTTGGCATTATATGTATCCTGCGGCTGGTGCTCGGTTTGGGACTCAGCGTTTGTCACATCGGGCTGCTGAGATTCTTCAGGGCCCTTTCGTGTCGGTTGGATAGGCGTCGGTCTGACAATGCTACCCCGAGGGCCGCGATGGGGATTTCTGTTCCGCAGGGTTGATAGCGGGCGCGAGAAGGTAGTGCCGCGTAGCGACCGCAGTTGGAGGCGAACACTCCACATATTGGCGTGGACTCACTATGCGGTGTTATCAGTGGTGTTGGGTGGTGGTGAGATGAGAAGAGAGGTTGAAGCAGCAAAATGTCGGCCGTTCCGTGTTGATGACGAAAGGTTTGGGCCGCGGGGTTAAGCCGCCCGGAGATAGTGACGCAGATTTACCATGTCTGATAGATTTGGTCCTAGTCGTAACATGATATTATTATATGCGCATATTTACTGGGGCTCTGCGAGAAGGAATTCAACTATTGCAGTTGTTCTACAAATGGACTACACAGAAAGCCACTTGTGACTTCGCGGCTCCAAGGCTACTGGTAATTGTCCGAGGCCGGCCTAGCTGACAGCTCCAACATTTTGAATCTCGTTCTCAACGTCTGCCTGGAAAACATAGACGGAATAACCAACACTTCAACATTCGATTTGAGTAGATACATTTAATCACAGGAGACCCTTGCGGGCAAGCTCAATCTTGCGCGCTGCCTCGCCGGCCTTGTATCCTCCCTTGGACACGCAGACCGCGCTCCCTTCTGCAAGCTCAACTTTTTCTTCAACATCGGGATGCGGGCAGGGGCAGTGGTGTGGGAAGTGTACGCAAGCGAGAGTTCCTGGGCAAAGATAGTTGCTGCATTGAGCTGAGACTGGAGTTAGTAATTTTGACATTTTCAAAGCTTTCCAAAGCTTTCAAGCTTCAAATAAGGGAAAGCCTGGAATTCTAACCTTGTTGCCACATCTTCTGGTATCGACCACTATCACTGGGGACGTTCTGAGCGCCCTGTTGATGTTGTGCTTGTTGTTGATTGCCGCCAAACATGTGCTCGAAGAAGTTGAACTGGGCCTGGGCAACAGATACCAGGAGGAAGAAGGCCCAGATGGCCTGGAACCAGTTTCGCAACATTTTTTGGTAGCAGACGGAGCTCGGGTGCAAGATGCTTGGAAGACCTGGTTCAAATCAGATCGCCAATGGCAATGGGCAAGTGGCCTATTGGCGATGGAGATGGAGGTCCTGGTCGTTCAGGCCAGCTCACCCGGGCACGTGACGCCAAGCCTCAACCTCCGAGAAAAGTTTCCCCTTTGGAGCTGCCTCCTCCGCAACACCACGCCCGTCAATATCGCCATGCTACAGCCAAGATTGCTGGGCCCCTTGCGGGTGCTGGAACGGGCCTTTGTTCCCTCAATTCGCTCCGCCCAACAATTTTCCCAACCGCAAGCGCTGATTCAACGCTCCCTCTCCGCATCTATCGGCCTTCCGAAAGCCACGCCTTCAATCTCCCGCACACTCCTTCCCTTCTCGCAGGTCCGATATGCCTCGCACGCCTCTCAAGGAACTGCCAACAGACACTCCCGTGATCCCGCCGGTAAGCGTCTTGGTGCGAAGCGCACCGGCGGCGAGTATGTGGTTCCCGGATGCATCATCTTCAAACAGCGCGGCTCCAAGTGGTTCCCCGGTGACAACTGCGCGATGGGACGTGACCACACCATTTACGCCACCCAGGCCGGCTATGTCCGCTACTATGCCGACCCTGAGCGCCACCCGGATCGCCGATACATCGGAGTCGTTTTCGAGAAGGACGGCAAACTCCCGCACCCGCGCAACGCACCCAGCCGACGCAAGTTGAACATGGTCACCATCCCCCGGATGGACCCGGTCGCGTTCCAATCCGACTTGGTTGCCTCGATCAATGAGGATGGCACTCAGGTTGGCAGTGTGGAGGCCATCAACGCCCAATCTGGTCCTCAACTGCGCCCTGGCTATATGTACCGTGAGGCTAATTGGCAAATCGGTCGTGCGGCGGAGAAGGCCGGTATTACCGCCATGCCTTATGATCGGAGGAATCGCTGGCTTGCGTGGAGGAAGAGACAGGCCCGTGCTGAGCGGGCTGCCCAGATGAAGAGTCTGAAAGGCAAAAAGAAGGCCGGCAAGAAGGGCAAATAAGGGTGCATGATTCTTTGAACCATCAAATCTGGGTTTATGTAGCGATATGAGGATTTCCTCTGGTGTTTTCTCTGTATTATAGAAAGATTATTTGACAGGTCATCTCTTCAAATGTGTACTAGTTCTGTCCATATATCTCAAAATTTAAGTTGAGCTGATAATAAGGTTGTTGATTCCGAGTAGATACCATACCATCAAGGAACCCAGCCTAATTGCTGTATTGGCCATTGTAGCCAGCAGCGGTGCTCTTGATCAAGATGGTAGTAAATGGCACGCATTAAGTGGATGCTAAACCCTTGCATCCACCAGGTCCATTCTAGTTCTTTCGTGATCACACAGAAAAAGCCAAAGATGACGAGTGCTTCAGGGGTGCGCTGCCGCAGTAAATGCAAATATCCATCTGAAATTTGATAAAGCCAAATGAAGACATCAGCAGTCTCTACCTTCTGGGTATCAAAGACAGCAGCAAAGGATTTCGCCATGTCGTCGAGTGCGTCCATATAACAATCCAGCTCATTTTGATCTTTCACTGATTCAATAATAAGTTTTCGTAGGTTTGTAATGAAGGGCTGATTATCAGTGGATCGACTCTCACGGGCGATTGTCTTCCGTCGACCAAGAGCAAACATCGGCGCGAGGGGGCCAGATCGGAGAGTCTCATGCACCGAAGAAATGATGGCTTTGGTACCACGTACAAGGCTAAGCCACTCGAAGAAGGTATCGTTGCTAACCCAGAATTCTTCAGAATGCCGTCGCATTGCACACATAATGATACAGGTAATAGTTGAAAAAAGGTAGAGCGCTGGGCCACTCTCTTCATTGATCTGAGGAATAGCGGTGGAAACCATTTGCAAGGCTACATTGTGGTGATATTCCGCAATAGCAAGATATGATGCTTGCTGGTGGGGTTTCATATGGCCCAGATGGAGCGCGGCAAGTGCCAGTATCCCGCGTAAGACAAATTGGGACTGGTTTGTAAAGCCGTGCTGCGGAATGGTGATTTGCCAAACTGTTTGTAAGACAGGGTGTCGCGAGATTGTGTAGCATGTCGAAGTAGAGTAATGGTGTAAAAGCGCCATATCGGCAATGCTCATGGCCGGCGTAGGATTCTCGATGTTTGGCTCTGAGAGATTCTCATGGACGGTGAGGCTTGAAAGAGCCGTGGCAGGACTCAAGTCTTGTCGAGAAGTATAATCACAATCAACTCCATGTTTGATGCAATTATTGCACCGTGGTTTCCCCTCGTCACACTGTCTCAATTAATATCATTCAGACCCAGTTGAGGATCGGTAGAAAGGAGTTGCCTACCTTGACTTTGCGGGTCTTGCATGACTGGCATCCATTCCTCGACTTTTTATGTGTGCGCCGTGGCCCCATTACTCATGTCAGTTCTATGAATTTGAATACATGCTCCAAAAATCTAAAAATCGACGAGCACCCTGGAGGGACAAGATAGAAATAAGTTTGATTAAATTTAACTTTGCCCTTGAAAATAGGGTTGGAGGAGGGGGGTCTTGGCATCGCTTACGTGGGCTGGGCAGGCTCCAGTTTTTGTAGGAGTATGTACCAACTATAGGTTCCAAGGTTACTAGATATGTCTGTACATGGATTAGCCTGGAAACTTCCTGGGATTCAATATAGTGCCTTTGGTAGTAATAGGTAAAAGAGATATAAATAGTATGTTTTATCACTGTGCAGGTAGTTGCCTAAAAACTTCCTTGTTCGAACATACACCTTATAGATCTATGTTTCGTCCGTCAATGTCAGGTGAATTGTAGACATATGCGGTTGATATATAAGGAAAGCTTTAAGTTGAATAATACTTAGGGCAACTCCAATGTGAAGCTCCCACTATGCCTTTGTGGACCGTCTTTCAAATTATCCAAACATACCAATTCCTCCATCCACATCAACAATTGCACCGTTCGTGTAACTACTCTGTTCAGAAAAGAGAAAGAGAACAGTATTTGCAATCTCATCTGCATCTCCCATTCTCTTCATACCTACACTCTGCGCTTTTTGCTGCATTGCTTCGGCCCCGGCACGCACAGACACATTTGTAGGGGTTTGGATATACCCAGGGGCCACTACATTCACCCGAATACCCCGGTGGCCAACTTCCAGAGCGACACTCTTCGAAAACCCGATCACCGCATGCTTTGCAGCGCAGTATACAGAAAAATTGGCAAATGCATTATTACCGCAGACAGATGACACATTCACCAGAGAAGAGCCACTCTGCATGTGTGGTAGGCATGCCCGGGTAATGTTGAAGGTTCCACGCAAGTTTGTGTTCATCAATTTATCCCAGTATTCGTCAGATACTGATTCGACCGGAACGGAAGAAGGATTGATACCAGCGCAGTTGAAAACGCAGTCAATATGACCGAAGGCGTGAACCACTGCATCGACAAAATTGGTACAGCTATCGGTTATGCTGACATCCAAGGCAAATTTCAGAGAATCCTCATCCGATTTTGAGAACTCCTTACAGACCTTCAGAACTTCATCGACCGCAGACGCATTTATATCGCCAAGGGCAAGCGTTGCCCCGGCTTGCGCTGCCTTCATGGCGGTTGCTCTTCCGATTCCACTGCCGGCACCAGTAATAAGCACGACTTTTCCAGTGAAATCCGCCGTAAACGACATTGTAACAATGAGAATATGGAGGTGCAAATCTCGCTGGTAATTATGTCTCAGGTTCACAGGGTTTAGGGAGATTCATGAAAGAGTTTGGAGAAGTACACTCAAGGTCAACTGGAAGGAGAAGAGCGGGGCAGGGCACTAGGGTCAGACCCACAGCAGATGCTCCACTTACTTGAACCATTTACTAAATTGGATCCCTAGACTTGAAGAAGCCAGAGCGATGTTTTCCAACAGCTGCATGATGAAACTGAATTTATGAATGTTAAATAGGGTGTTATTCCAATATGTCCTTAGTCCTGGTGGTATTGAATACTGGTAGCACCCGTTTACAGGACCCCCCCAAAAAAAAAGAAAAACAAGAAAATTAGTTTCAAGTTGATATCGCAGTTGCGAAACCAAACCAAAACAACTAGAATCGACCGCAAACATGGATGCCTAGATGGAAACTTTAACTTATACTGGCTACATCAGTTAGTTCAGATGCTGCGCTGTATCTATACATCAATAATCTCGCCATGCTATTTCTAGGATTAGATATTGTTGTCGTGCTTAGACTGATGCAACGAAAGATGTAGCGTTCGTTCTAGAACAATTCTATAAAGCTTAGATTAACCTCAGAGTAGGAGATATCATACCCTGTATGGCATAATGTACTTCGGCATTCTAGGATCGGGACTTGAAAGATCCCCGCATTCCACGGTTGGCATGATGGGTTCGGGTTCGGGTTCGTACTCGGGTTGAGACTACTCCACTCCCCACTGATCGCTCATCCACTCATTTGCTATGCTACAGGGCTGATGGGTTTGCAGATACACTGCCCCTGAGAGATCTAGGCTTCCATGGTAAATGGTTTGCCAAGATGGACAGAGGTTTTGAATTTGGCCCCTATAGAGGCAACAGGACTCTGATTGGAGTACCATGCCTTCGAATCGATATTTTCTTCACCGGCACGGGCAGTCGAGCAAGTACTATACATGTGGGAACAACGGTTTCCAAGGGCTGTGAATACGACGAAATACGATCACTAAACCGAGAATCCGAATTTATGGGCTGTTTAACGTAGTGATCAGCGCCTAGAACAGTTTATTTTTATGTCAGCTACACAGCGGTTCCTTCGTGCAAATGTCTATAAGAAGCTGAAATGAATCGATTGCCAGGTTGCAGAAAATTAGTTTCCAAGATTATCTATTTTCCTTTCCGGAAAACTTGCATCGGCATTCAAACATGAGATTGTTTGTCAATTTGTCTCTTCTGGGACTTGCTACTGCGAGTTCCAGTACTGGAGTATCAGTCAGGGAGGTAGTGACTGATGTTGTGACAACCAAAGGGGCAACTTGTGCCTGTAAACGGCTCTCTCAGTCATTTGACGGTGTGATCTTCCCAAACAACGCAAGCTACACCACACAAGCAACAGACAGATACTGGGATATTCGAGCAGACTTATCCCCTGCCTGTATCTTCTTGCCAACTTCCGCAGATGAGGTCTCCAAAGCTGTCTCTGTTTTTGGAACGTGCAATACACAGTTTGCGATCCGAGGAGGAGGTCATATGAATGTGAGCCTCTCACCTAAATAACCTGAACAGTACCATTTCTAACATCACCCTAGTATCCAGGATCAAACAACATTGATGGCGGCGTCCTCTTGGCTCTTGAAAATCTGAATGAAGTTCGGGTTCATGAAGATACAGTCGATGTCGGGCCCGGTCTCACCTGGTATGATGTATACTCAGCCCTTGAGTCTTATGGCCGGGTTGCAATCGGCGGTCGTCTAAAGACGATCGGTGTTCCCGGACTGAGCCTTATTGGTGGATTCCACTACTTCAACAACAAATACGGATATGCCATGGACAACGTTGTGAGCTATGATGTCGTACTTGGTAACGGCACCCAGATTACCGCGACAAAGTCATCCCACCCAGATTTGTTCTGGGCACTAAAAGGCGGCGGCAACAACTACGGTATCGTGACCAAGTTCACCCTACGAACCTTTGACATCCCCAAAGTTAGCACGACAATTCAGGTCTATAACGAGAGTGGAATTCCCGACTTCCTCGCCGCAGTATGCAATATGGCTCTCTTGGATGATAAAGACTCGATTGCTGCGGGAATGGTTGCAACTGTACAGTATAATGCTACTACCAAGGTGGCATCCGCTTCGCTCCTCGGTGTTCAGGAGGGTGTCAGCAAACCTCCATCCCAATTTGCCAACTTTTCTGCTATTCCCGCGACTACAAGGATGAACAACGTGACAAGTATGAGGCAGTGGGCAACTAATCTGGATTCTCCTAAGCAAATGTTCCGGTAAGTAGACGTATACACCGCAGAATTACCTAAAAGCATGCTAACCCTATTTCCAGAGTCCAGTTCTCCCACAAGACAATGCAGCCCGATGCAGACGTTCTTTACTCAATCTACAAGGCGTGGAAAGACGCTGTTGACGAGATATCCGACGTGAAAGGTCTATACCCGACATTTGTCACCAATGTCGCACCTGCTGGGGCTGCTCGTGTTGCCCTTAGCAATGGAGTTGGCAATGTGTGGGGCTTGGAAGACGCTCCCTATGTTTGTATGTGGTGTACCCTGTTTCTCTACATTTTTGAATCGTTTAAGCTAATACACGACAACGCAGTGTGGCAGTTTAGCACTGGTTGGGCCTTGGCTCAAGATGACCTTCGCGTCGAAGCTTGGTCTCGGCAGCTTGCTGAGAACCTCCATGCTATCAATGTCGAAAAAGGCATCGCCTCAGAATTCGTCTACATGGGCGATGCTGGCGAATGGCAGGATCCTTTTGCTGGATTTCCCAAAGACAACGTTGCTCGCATGAAGGAAATAAAATCATCCTACGACCCACAGGGTGTCTTCTCCAGGCTAAATTGGGGCGGCTTCAAACTTGGACTTTGAGTATTCGATGAGAAGATGCTACTTCAGATCCACAGGAGAAAGGTCGATAGTTACACATAGTACGTATAGATGTTACGAATAGATATAGGCAGTATAGCACGTCCCGAATCTTGGAAACAGGTGTAATTATTTACACTCCTCTATTATTCGCCATTGAAGAATCACTGGTCTATATTAGGAATAGCCCCGGGATGGAAATATTCCTAGACCATTCTCCGAATAATAACTTACCAGACTCATCATATAGTATCCCGTACTGCAGCTGTACCAGGTGGTGACCCAGGAAATTGTATGTATTGCAAATATATCAATCAATGCAAGTAGTGAGGGCCTTCAGAATCGGGCGGTGTCACTTTCCTTTGCTACTCTCGTCTAAGTGACACCCTGAGGCTTGCTTACTCGGTACTCTGCAGTCTAGGAGCGGCTGAATTTGTTTTGCTTGCCTGCAGATACCTTTTATATCCGGTTACAATAATACTGAGCTTGTTAGTTATAGCTATCTGACACTCTGCGATATATCCCCTTAGTGAAAGCTACTAGTAATGTAGAAAAACTTGAACTTTGAATACTACTAGACTCCTTAGTAGTGTCTTCTGTTTTGAGAGAATGACTTGCCCTTCCTCCAACGATACTAGTACTGATCAACCTGAACTGCCTGGTCTACGAGAACGGCCTCCTTCGTATGCCTCTACCTGTACTTATTTTGGCGTAGAATTTGGGTATATTTGCTTTTTGCGACCTGACATCTGATGTCCGACGAATCCACTCCCAAACGATCTATCCGATCCCGCGTCATTTTTACAAAAATTACTGGGCCCTCGCTTGCGTGGGCCGGTTAATACTACGGTGGAGTTGGACACTCCTGATCCCAACCAATTATCCGAGTATTGCCGTGTGTTTATGTTTATGTTTATAAAGATGTCTTCTCCCCCGCGACCATCTTTCGCTGTCCTTCTGCCTATTACTTCTGCTTTCTTAACCTCTGATTCTTTTTCTCTTGTACACTCTGGCAATATCACTACAAACTTGAATCGTTGACATCTTTTGAGTAGGGGGTTCTAGAAATCGTTGTTTCTAGCAGATTATTTTGTTTTATACAGCCAACTTATATGATGTAATTTTATGATGTTAATTGGTTTGGTGAACCGCACAGATTCTTCAAACTCTAGTTCAGCTGATGGATCTAATCGATGTCATAGTATGCATGATGGGCTCAATCTGCTCCACCCTATCGCCGATCGTCATCTTCGCTGAGCACCCCAATGAAAACAATAATTACTACAGACCTCAGAATTTATAGGGCTTACTTGGGATGAAATAGTTCATACTTATTAGTGATCTTGTATATAGAATCTTTTGCGCCCCTGGATTGTTATGTTCACAGCTCAAGTGTGTTTCCGACAACGATCTTAGCACAATTATCCACTTTTCACGGGCCACATGCAGAACAATGTACATATTGAGGGAGGTTGCTGAACAACACGGGCTGTGGTGGGCTTTTGGCTGTGGACCATATCTGGCTTGGGTCGGATAACACAGTTTGATAGGCTTTTGGTGCAACTAGCGCCTCTTGATGAGCATGGAGGAGTTCGTTGGAGGCCATCACATCGACCAACTGACGTGGGTATCGACCCACGCACCTATCTCGCGCCCATATTTCAGCTGAGCTGCCTCTCAAACAAAATAATCAATTTCAACTTCTTTCAAATCCCAAGACTACCATCCCACGGCGACTACTTCTACCTATTGCAAAATGGCGCCCCCCACTCATCCCCAAGAATATCATGACCTCATGGAGTCTAATGGCAATGGTCACTATCTATACAACCCCCAAAGGTTCAGAGACTTTCACCCTGGCTCAGTCGGATATTTTGACGGCAATGGAGTTTGGTATCGTATCACAGATCTATTACAGAAAGACGATAGATTCGAGCCCATTGACGAAACACTTGCCTTCGCTGAACCGTATGAGAGTATCTGGAAGACCGTCAGCTCGGGCAGCGAAACTGAAACGAGTTTTGGGCTTGATGGTGGGCTTTCAGGCGCTCTGTCTGGCGCTCCCGTGGAAGTCTCAGCCAATGCGAAGAACAAATCCGGCTCGACTGGACAAGCGGCTCTTATCACCACTGGGGTGGTGAAGCAAGAGAGATTCGAGCAGGGTGCTCATCCAGTATTTGAGGACTGGGTGAAAAAGAATATCAAAAAGCTTACCTCGGGCCATGAAGGTTACTATATTAAGGAACATGGCCTGTATGCGATCTACGGAACTTGGTCGACTCAGGAGTGTGCCATCAAACTGAAAAGTGGCTATACTCGTGATACTAGCGGGGGCGTGGCGGTTGGTGCCACTAGCATCGGAAAGATTGGAGCTAGTGGTTCGTCGCTGAAACACTTGAAGTCCGAGGGATGGCGAACGTTTGAAGCAAAGGAGGTACGTAATTTATATGTTTTCCCTTTTCCCTGGTCGGATCACACTCTAACAAACCAACTGTAGGATGACCAGGGACTTGTCGTCGTTTACAGTGGAATGAGGTTCAATTTCCATAAATTCCAAAAGTTACATTCCAGTGTAAGTCCCTCTTCTGAAGTGTTTCGACAGAGAACTAACAAATAATAGCTCAAGGTGACCCAAAAACAGGCCCTGGATGAAGACGTGGTTTACAAGTCTGTTACGGACGAGAACGGAGAACAGAGAACAGAGAAACATCGACTCATTCGTGACGAAAATGGTAAAGTAATTGGATCAGCAAAAGTGGACAAAGAGGCTGAAGCGAGGGAACGCGAGGAAAGGGAAAGGGAGGAAAGGGAAAGGCAGAGCAAAGAAGACTCGCCTGAAGAGGAATTTACGATTGCTTGTGAACCTGACGGAATGAGCGCAAGTGACCTTGCAGCAGAGAAAGAGCGTGCAAGTGATCTTGCAACGGAGAATGAGCATTCTAGTGAAGGGGACCAGTTGATCATCAGCGAGCCAGTGATCACTACCGCCAAGACGACACCGGAACAGGAAGAGCTCTTGAGAAAGCTGCAGGACGCCAGAAAGATCCCTGATGAAGCGCAGAGAAATGCTGAGATGGCAAAACTTTTGAAGCAGGTCAAAGAACTGGCCGCTTAAAAGTTCTGCGGGACTCATTAGTGCAAGTAACTCATGGGAAGGATGGCGGAGGTCATGAATGAACCGATGAGAGACCACCCTGAGAACAGGTTGGACTGGTCAAACCACTTGGAGCGAGCACAGTGAGCACTGCGTCTGCCGCGAGCCGGTCCTCCTACTCGAGACTGACTTATTACCCCTATGGTGTATATAAAAACAAGACGAAATCAACGATGGTTTTGGTTAAGTAATAATATGCTCATCGAGATTGGTATCAAGTTGAAACTATGAAAGCAAATTCACTCCTCGAATAATCGTCCCAGAATAAGGCTTTGGCAAATGAATTCGTTGCCAATGACTCTGGCGGTAGTTTTGGTGTTATTTGTATCAGATTCATCCGTATCGAATTTAGCTGACTGTTTTCGCTTCCTACCATTCATCTGGACTCTTTGTGTCTTTGGTTGAGCGGCCAACATTGCCTTGGCAGCATCACGATCCGCCTCCTCAACAAAGACGAAATCCCAGGCGCAAGGGAAACCTGCGTCGAATTGGGATTCCAACATCGTTCTCGCGGTCTCTAGGTCGGGAACACGTTGCACTTGAGAAGCACCTAGGGCGTAGGTAAGGAAAATATAAGCCCTTCGCTTTTCCTCGGCCTTTCCACGGCCCGTAACGATTAAAACAGAGTTTCCAGCAAGTAATCTCGGCCTTGCCGCAATCGTCTGAGTGAGGTGTGCCCTGGATGGTGGAGTAGGAACCATTATTCGTGACTTAGGGGCATTGAGGTACGTTGAATCTCCGGCAGGCAGGAGATAGATATCCCAGTCAAGGATACGCCCTTTAGCCACACAGTCCTCGACCCAGCGGCTGGAAAGGCAGGGAAGATTGAGCGCAAGTGCCTGCATGTACTTTTCACGGCGCGTATATGTATCTGAGATCACACATGTGAAACCGACATTCTGAGCGGATTCAGTGAGGCGAAGTCCAGGGCGGATGTTCTTCTCCTTGTGGAGTGCTTTGGTAGGTGTTGAGATAGGTAAAATGGACGAATTCTCAAATAACTCAGTAAAGCCATTGCGGAGGATAAATCCGCCATTCTGTTGTATGAGGTCTATTATCTTTTTCCTCGATCCGTGATCTTCTTTGAAAGAAACAGCAAATGCCATGTTGGAGAAGATACCAACTCCTGGAATATAGCGGGAATGTTTGGAGCTTGGTGATACAGGTAGAGAAGACTTCACAGGTGTTGCGGGTACAGGCTCCTGCACAGGAGCCGGTTCGGGTTGGTATGTGAACGGTCTATCCTTCAACTGATTCCACAGGGTCACATCCAAATAAATTTGAGCAATCGGAACTCTGATCAGATTTTCGCTGTTGTTGAGACCAACACTGGGGAGACTCTTGCGCTGTTTTGGCCCCAGGATAAGGGTCGAATAGCCAAATATGTCAGTTTGAGGAAACTCGCCTCGGCTCGCCGCTGCACTTAGTTCGTCTTTGGTCCATTTATCATCAAACCCACGAACTATATGAGTGACTTTTGGAATATCCGGCCTATCGACTTTGACTCCGTCTCCAATTCGAAGTTCGAGTCTTTTCACAGCATTCTGGCTCAATTCTAACGGTGCGCTATCCTCGAGTTTAACAGTGTATTTGGTTTCGGAGCTACCAAGAGGTATACCACAACACATGCCCGGGTAGTATGCTCGCTTGCGGTCTGGCCATAAAGCAATGACCTGCCTGGGGGCAATCTGGCATTCATCAAGACTGACCGGTGCTGGACGTGGCGAAGTCGACGTGCTCGCTGGAAGATTATCCGACGGAAGCAGATCTTCAGAGCCAATATCAAGCTCTGTGAGTTGAGATGATGGGGCCGACGAAGGGTTTTGAATGACGACAAATGGCCTCTGTGGTCTCTGACTGCCAGGTCGGTTTATGCGCTGGCTCTCACTATGCTTCTCGGTCGCTTTCTCTGGTTGGTTCTCGGGCTGATTGTCCGACTTCTGCGCTAATGCCTGTGCTAGGGGTTCTGCTGTTGGCTCCTGAGGCGGTAGAGTCTGAGGGCGGCACCCAGATGAGGACGATAACATGCGTCTAGATTTCCATCTTCTGGGTATGACCTGCTGAGGCGAGCTCTCAATTTCCCACACACTTTCATCGGCACGTCGAGATGGACCAGACTGTCTACGGACAGTAGTTTGAGGGACTTGGATATCCGATGACTGGGTCTTTGAAGGACTAGATATTTCTTGGGTAGATGCAGTTGTCTTCAGAGGCTGTGCACGCGGAGTATCAAGGACTGTAGTTTCGGACATAGCAAAGGATTGCCCTAGATTTCCACGACGCTTCTTCCTTGGGCGTGTCGGAGATCCTTGGATCAATGCATTGAAGTCTGGATCATTTGCAAAGAAGCTCATATCGATATCAACGACTTTACTGTGGACTTGCGGTGATGTATCTGATGCAATGTCCATCAATCTTCTGCGCTGCCGTCCACTTGGACTGGATAATATCGATGGCCTGGCCTTGATTGGTGAAGACTGGGTCGTTCGTTTCTCAGACAATCGTTGGCTGGGTCGCAGGGAACTTTCAATTGGGAACATGGGAGGAAGATCATCATCCTCGTTATTCTCATTAGATTCGCCCTCCCATCCATTGGGTTCTTGGCGATCAGGACTGGTGTTGGGGACTTTGGTCGTTTCAGTGGCGTCGCTGACTGATGGCCGCAGGTGAATTGGGGTTTCTTTTATCTGAGAGGGCATCGAAGAAGACTTTTCTAAGTATGACCCAGTCCTCCGGTGGAGGGAGCCGCCATGTGCTAGGGTCCCATAATTATTATGGGAGCGTTCGGGTCGATTTTCATCGGTGGATTGCTGTTCCGTATTCTCAGTTTCATTCTCAAGTGAGAACCTAGGGCTTCGTGGTTGAGAAGTGCCGGGGTGATTATGTGAAGGTCCCGTTGACGGTCGAGCATCGGGAGACGGTGGCCCCGGACGCTGACGAACAGGTGAAGTCCGCGCGACGTCGATATGAGTATCAATTTCCATGTGTTCTGGCAATGTTTCGAGACCAGATGCATTCTCTTGCCGAGGAGAGCCTTGCGGTGTCTGCTGAGAATTTCGGACCATGACTTGTGACGACCTTCCGATGAATTGACTATCTGAAGTTTTCGAGCCATCTGGCCCTTGATGAACAGTTTCAGCGGCAGGATCTGTGCTCTGCTGGCTTCCTTCTATTCCAAGGGCTTGAGATAAGCGGTCATGCGCATTGCTTGTAGCAACTGTAGGCTCATGAGGACCGATGTAGTTTTCTTTATCTTCCTCCGAGGAATGAGGGGGTTCTTGTGACTGGGGAACTTGTGGAGCTAGATCTTCTTCTTGTTCGGTTTCCTCCTCACTCCCCGCTCCATCTATCCCAATCGCATCATCCTCGTGGATGTGAATGGAGTTTGCAGGGGAAGATGCACCACCAGCGTCACTCCCAGGCCGATCAGGGGCATTCAAGGCTGCGAATTGCGCTGCAGCTTCCTCACCAAGCTCCCTCTGGCGCCTCGCTGCCTTGAGGGATGGTGGCTCTTTAAAGAAATCCTGATCGATTGGATCGCCTGAATGAATATTTTCCTCAGATCGCGTTAACCTTTCCCCTAACAACTTATCGCGCCTATTTTGTGACTCCTTCATTGATATGTAATTGAGATTCGGCTCGGATGATTCCCGTGCAAATTGTCCAGGGAAGTTCATGAGGGGCGAGGAAATCGGATTATGGATACGTTGCTGTATGGGAACATTGGGCGATGGGCGGTCCGACGCTAAATCCGATTGGAGACCGTGAACCAGAGGGGAAGAGGGAGCCTGAGTGTTCTTGAAAGCTTGGCTGAGGCCCATCAAAAGACCGCCGCTCGATCCAATATCAGCCATCAGCGGATTCCGGGAGACGCTGGGAGTTTGTGCTGTGCCAGGCGTTTGGTTCTTCTTTATTGCGGTTGCCGGGGTTGTCATCAGAAATCGTTGCGATTCGGGAAAAAATTCAGGTTGAAGACCGTTATCGGCGATTGGTGAAGACGGGCTTTGGCCGTATACGCTTTCATCGTCATTCGTTGGCGACTGGTTTCTTTCATGTCGTGCACTGTTAAAGTCGGCGAGAATATCGAGATGACCACTGTCACCCTCATGTAGGGTCATCAGTGTGGCACCATCCGCACCGTTATGCGAATCGTTATGATACACGGAGTCCCCATTTTGTCGAATGATGCTATCATACACCGACTGTGAGACGACTTGGGTATCCCCGGGATCACCCTCGGCAGGATCCATCGGCTCGTGTTGTAGCCTACTTGCAGGCTGTGCGTCGTTCGAATTGGGTGCACTGTTGTGAGAATTCATTGAGGCACTGGCATGTTGTGACGTGGCTGGGTAGTTGTGTCGGCTTTTCAGGGACGAGTTTGGTGTGCTCGATGAAGGTGGTGCAGACAAGCCTGAGCCAGCCGATGGTGCGTGACCATTAGACCGAACGGCAGAGGGGGGAGGGAAAGAAGATTCGTTTGGTGAGTTGCTGTCAGTTCCCGCTGGGCCAGCAAAGAATGATTGTGATGGTTCGTGCTCCTGAAAAAAGACCGAGGTTAGTCCAATGGGATTCTGGAACGCTGCAGGACATTACATACTAGTCCTAACGCGACGCGTTGGAGCTTGGCAATATCGACACTATCCTGTGTCTCCATCTTTTACAGGTCATTCAAATAACGGACAAAATTAGATTGTGACTTGGGAGCATAATTTATCGTCTTTCATAACGGCCGGGCTCAGCCAAGCGGCGTACCAAGTGGTGAGTGGTTGTGGTAAGAGAATCTCGCAACGCGAAACCGCGTCAGTCACGTGTACTTGTAATCTTGCCTGTTACGGACTAGCGTCATATATCGAAGTACATATTGGACATCTCGATCGTCCCAATTTTCAAGGAATGAGAAGGGTCTATTACGTGGGTTACTCTTGCTTACGTTCATTACTGAGACTAAGGTTATCACGGGAGAACTTTTTCAATAAATTTTGTTTGGTCATAAGTCGACCAGTCATGGGTATATTGTTTCATATGAAAGAAATTACAGGAGCGGGTATCTGAAGCCCTCTCTCGTACCAGATTGGTGATATCCAAGAACAAAGAAAATCTTCCTGGTGTCGCTAGTCACGCGTGCGATTGGGGATCCATCGTCGCAGAAGGAACTCCCGTATCCCGTATTGTCCTAACAATGCCCCTATGTCTTCTGAGGGACTTGTAGGCGGAGGCACTTCCACATAGCAGATCGCGAGACTTTTCTTCACCTGCGCTTGAACACGATTCACACAATGCAGCCACCACCAACTACGAGACTGCTTGTTCGTCACATAGTCTCTCCTTTCTTCCGTCTCCGACCAGTATGGGTCATTGTAGGACGGAATGATGATGACTGCGAACTCGGCGTGAGAGAAAACAGGGCCGCGGTTGTAGAGTAGGTAGTCAGTTCCGAATTTTACACCGGATCGAACCACCCACCCAAGTGAGCGAAAGTGGTGATAGACAACATAAGACAACATGAAGGGATCGTCGGGATTGAGTTCTGAGGCTTCGGTGTGGGGAGGGAAGTAGGAATGACGGCGGAGGAGAGGGAGTAGATCTGAGGTTGAGATGGCAGTATTTTGCTCGCGATCGAACACGCGGAGGACACCAAGCCCGTAGGCAAGGAAAAAAGCTTCTTCGTTGGAGACTTGAAGGTGTTCCTGGTTCTCGAGAACGTCTTCGATGTCAACGTCATCGACGTCTGGAAGACTCGAGGGGGCGCTGGATGCCGGGGCCACCTCCTTTTCTTCGACGACAGATGCAAAACGAACTGATTTGCTCTGTGTTGGTGTTGACGCCGATGCATCTGGAGTAACCGGTTCTCCATTTGGAGAGCTCCGCTGTCGCGATGCCTGATACTTGGCCTCCATCGCCTTCTTGACGGAGAACTTTTCGATCGTGATCTCCGTGGCATCTCCAGTGACATCAGCCACTGTAGATCCAGATTCTCTCGCGGTCGCCTCTCGCTTGAGTCGTTCTTCGATGAGAAGTTTCTCTGATCTCGCACGTTCCAACTTCAATGCACGCCGTTCCGATCTGCGTTTCCTGGTGGCCTCCTCGCTGGTATTTCCACCAAGCAAGCCTCTCCGCTTCTTCTCACGCTCTAGCCAACTAGGTTCACTTCGGCTCAGGCTACCTTTGCCGAAAAAGCCCATCTCCCATAGTGCCCTGATCGCCTTCTCGTCCGTCACATGGATGGATGAAGTTGCTGGGTCGAAATATGCAGAGTGGACTTCTTGGCTAGGAGGAGAAATAAGGCAGGAAAGGTACGAGAGGACAGCACTAATGATAGAGAGAGGGTTATGAGGAATTACAGGTGGAACGGGATGGGCATTGACTGGGAGAGGAAAGCGATGAATGTGTCTGTAATTGGGTCTAGGAGGACGAGGGGCCCGGGCCGGACGAGGGTTCACTCGCTCAGGGTTGGCCTCGGGACTCGCTTGAGCCGAGCTGGTAGCTTCGGACATGTTCAAATAGTTGTTACTGTATGAATTGAAAGAGCCCTGGGTGGAGGAGGTAAGTTAGCAACCGTCTCCCACGAAGCATGTGACAAGATATTTGTGTTGGGTAATCTTCTCAGATACCGTAGTAGTCAATTAAGCATATCACTGACAGACAGCTAGAAATCAAAGTGCCATCTGCCTAGGCTTGGGTATATGGTGTCATCACCGAAGAGGGGGAAGGAGAGGGCAGGATGGAGGGAAGAAAAAGAAAAAAGCTTGATCAAGCTGCGATTGGATGAAACTCACCAGGTGAATATCACTGTGCTCTCGTTCTTGAGATGCAATGTCTAGGTCAGTAATTTCGAAGAGATCATCATCATAAAATGATCCAATTCTCAGAAGATCAGCAAGTGTACAGATGCAGCTGCATGTTGAGGATGGAAGAGGGGAGAGCTCCGGAAGGAAAAATCATTTTTGGTTTTAAGCGCGGTGGGTGACTAAGCAGGTGGTCCGAGTGTCCGGCATCAAAAAAATTCCAAAGTTCCTCCGCACCATTCACGCCGCACTCCTCGATCAGCAGAACACAAATCCCGCCAAGTAAGTGCTTTCGCCGGTTGATTTACATTTTTTGTGGTTCTATATAGTCGTACTGACTTTTTCTGTCTTACCAGCATGCATCTTATGGTATGCTACCACCGATGACCCATCCTCCACAGCTCCGAATCGACCACTGTTACAATCACACTGCACCCTAGACATCTCACTAACTGCTCTCCAAGTACACTATCGGCCCTGACGGCAAGCGCGTCTACACCTTGAAGAAGGTCGTTGACGGCAAGGTCTCCAAGTCCGCCCACCCCGCCCGTTTCTCCCCCGATGACAAGTACTCTCGGTATGTGGCACTCGGCCAGGCCTTTCCCCGGCACAGCGACGGAATCAGGACCAGAACTAACATAATCCAACTCGATAGTCACCGCGTGACCCTGAAGAAGCGCTACGGTCTCCTTCTCACTCAGCAGCCCGGTATGATATTCTCTCCGCCATGCACCGTTTTTGTCAGGTACTAATGTCCCTTACAGAGAACTAAGCTTAAAATTTTCTGCTTGGAGAAATGGATTGAAGGGTATCGATCCATTTTGGCGCACGGTGTTTTCCCCAGTCTCCGGATGACTGAATTGCATTGCTTTGGATATTTGGCAGGGTCCTGAGGGTATCAAGATCTACGAATCGAGTCTCATGTTGACTACCAATTAAAAACATATTGAGAAGTTTCCTTTCATTTCTGATTCCGAGTCTATATATTTATAAATGCTTTCTATGTGCAAGGAGTACCATAGATTGCATCATGACACAAGACATTGCCAAATGACTTTTTGTTGCGCATATCCCAAACTCCAGTCCATGTCATACGTAATGCTAAAATCGTTCGTTCACGGCATTCAACGCTTGCGCGAGTTGACGTTCCGGCCAGCACCGACCTTGGTCCGTCCACCCTGCTTGTTGCGTTCTCCAGTCAAAATGCCAGGTAGGTAGTCCTCATCCATGAGGTCACGCTGGCGGCGCTGGCGGCGCTCTTCCTCTGCATTCCCCCGGACAAATTCTTTCTGATCCTCTGCGAGGACAAGGTCTCTGCCCCATCCGCCTTTTCCACCGCCACCCTTCCATTTGCCGTTGGCAGTACCAGCAACGGGCTTAGGAATACTATACACATTACCGCGATTGTTCCACTGCATGTTCTTCTTCAGATGCATGGTGAACTGGCCATTGGCAGTAGTTGTGCATGAAACGCGGGTCAAGGTGTCCTTGCCACAACGGGGGCAGAACTGCTTGGTCATGTCCTTGGTGGTGAGGAAACAGCCGTGGCAGCGCTTGATGAAGGTTCTCAGGTGTTGGATTCTCTGGAGAGTGGTAGTCGACAGAAGATTGAGGTTCATCTGCAGAAGAACATTTTGGCACTGTTTCTGCATTAGAAGGTGAAAGTGTCAAGTGAAAGCGCAAACACTTACCGCGAAATCAGTAGTCATGGTTGCGACTTGCATGGTTTTAACCTCGGTACCAGCCGAACCACCGCTGCCAGCGTCGTCGCGGGCCAGCCGCTTCTTGTAGTTGGAAGGTGTGATCCATTCTCCGCCATCTGAGTCTGCAGCATCATCTTCATTTGCGTCCACATCCACTTCTTGTTCCTCGCCCTGAGGCTCCTCCTCGGTCTTGGCTGCAGCCTCGGTAGCATTTTCGCTCTCTTCAGTCTTAGCACCATCTGCATTGTCTGCGATAGAAGCCTCTTGGACGCCCTCGGTGATCGCCTCCACGTCCTTGGCCTCGCCATCCTCCTTGGGCTCGTCCGACTTCTGCTCCTCTTCCTTGACGGGCGGCTTTCCGTTCACGCGCTTCTGGCCAGGAACGCTTCGCAAGCGCCAGTCGCCTCCGTTGCGCTCACATTCGATCTCATAAGCAAGCGCCAGCACTTCGATATCGTTTCGGCTGAGAACGGATCGGTCACCAGTCTTCTTAGCGAATTCACTAACCACGTTGAAGCTGTTCGGGTTCGGACTTCGTTGCTTGAGGAAAGGAAGATAGAGGGTTTCGATGCGGGCGCGGGCGTCGGGGTCACGAATCTCGCTCACCACAGCGGGCGTAGTGATAAGCTCATCGCATTGAGCCAACAGAGTAGAAAGCGGCGGGGAATTTTTGATGATGGGACCGGCATCCAACACGATTGTGTGGACAGGCTTGGGCGGCAACGATGTAGATTCCGCCATTTTGTGTTCAACTCAGGGATCACACAAGGCAGAAGTATTGCAGCGATCGCAGCTAAAGCGGAAATGGAGAAATGGAGGGGTTTGGTGATTTTCTCGCAAGGTGCAAAAAGGAAATTTCTCGGACGTTGGTCTGTGCGCGCCCTATCTTATCGCCCTGCCCCGCCATTGGGTATGAGCAGTTCCCGGGCGTGTAGTATACCAGGACTGACTATAACCTTGGAAGAGAGTGGTTTTCACATCAATATGTGTGGTAGTTGAAGAAGAGGCTCCTGGGAAGATTTTATGATTTCGAAATTTGCAGATCCTGCATGGAAGGACATGCTCAACCATGGCCAATGAGCCAATCAACGCAGTACTCGGGGATATATGTAAGAGAAAATATATAACAACCCTTTTATGAGTAGGTATTCGACACAGTCTTGAATACCATGTTCAATTTATACCAGATAATACTTAGGTACCCCTAGTAGTAGCTGTTGAATATGATTTCCTATATTGAAAGAAAGATACTACTACCATTAGAGCTGCTTCACCTATTCCATATACCACGCCCAGACACACAATCTTCCAAGGTTCAAAACACAACTTGAACATTTGAATCAAGCGGACTTCAAATTCTTCTGAGTCTCTTCTAATAAAAGTAAGTAACATAGCGACGGGTACTGCAGTATCTATCATAGCAGGTCATAAGTGTAATCTTTTATTTTCTTCAAGTAGGCTTGTGATGAGCATCTTTCGGACAGCGGACAATCCACATCTGCGAAGCCTAAGCAGATTTGTGCTTGCATAGCTTGTAATCCATACTTGCAAAATGCACTTCCCTCGAAATAAAGATTCCCAGGATGAGTGAACATGATCTGAGGTTTGTCACTAGCTTTGTTGATGTATGTAGAAGCAGAATGTCATACAGTCACACCGACTCCATCTTCCACGGGATAGTACATGTGTGCAGCTGTTAGGCGTGCGTCAAATATTCGGGTATCCAAGTTTTGAAGCGTTTGCTGAGTAGTATTGCAATCCTGACTAGGCCATACTATATTCGAAGACACCTTTTGCAAGTCAAGTCTCCTTTTATCAGCTGTATATGTCTTTACCTCACAGCTTGAAAGTTGCGCCTGAAGACTCATGATTAATTGCTTTTCGAAGAGTATCATATCCAGCTTACGCTCTAAATTATTTACTTCAATGGCCATATCGTAAATGTCAGAGTCCAAAGGCTGATTTTCAACTGGACCGTCCTTGTTCGACTTTGTCCACGAGTATCCTGCGAACCCCTTCAGGGTGCATGTCAACAGCCGCCAAGTAGGAATTACAATGTAGACAATGCAGCTCTGGAGCCTTTCTCGTAAAAGGCATTTCCAATCCTTCCGCGAGGAGAAACAAGGTTAGCCTTCCGAGACTCCTGCATTAAATAACCCGCTAGTCATGTGGCTGGATGTGATATATCACATGTCGGAGTGGGACCGCCTCGCTCAGGATTAAGCTGGCCTGACGCAGCGAGACGCCTTATGTGACTTCTTTTTGTCATTAGTACTTGATCTGACCTCGAGAAGAGTGTTTAACGTTTTGAAAGGAATCTATATCGTCTTGGGTATTCCAAGACGACTCACAGCATTGAGCAAGAGTGGTAACAACGCAGAGCTAAGTACTGTAACATATTTTGAGTTCTCTAGGTCTGCGTGTATCCTGGGCTGGGCAGTTCGCCTTTCAAGAATTTCAAACCCTTTACTGGGAACTTAAACGAGACCGAATAACGATAATGTCAATCCATATGATTCCATGGTCGGTTTGGCGGCCTCCTCCGAGACTCGGAATCATCTCTAAATAGAATTCCAATAACACGGAGAATTTCTTTTACTGAATGGAGGAGCGGACATGAGGTCATCCCTTGCACTGAAAGTTCAATGCTTCTGAGTTTAACGAACACCCTGACTTGGAAGAAAAAACCATATCTCACAATTGTTAACCATAAAGCGCACATCCATTTGAAAAGGATTGCATGATTTACGATCGAGTTCACATTATGTTACTCCATATACCAATAAATCATATGCGGGAGTGGGCTGTTCCCCCGCTTTCTGATTTCTCATTTTTTTTTTTTTTTCCGCAGCTCGCAGAATGGACGAACGAGGAAGTAGTAGGTCAAATGCGTGTCGATCGCCGATGATCTGCAAATCCTTATGATAGATCGGATACCCGCTTGCATGTCGGGCGCCGCACTCATCCGGTTTCCGCTAGCCTTCTCCGTTTCCTTTGCCTCACACATCCTATGCACAGTCCAACGGGCCTGTGACAAGACTGCATGGATGGACCGAAACTTGTCCGTCGCATTGCTTAACTTCGCCACGCGATTTAGGCGGCCAATGGCATGAATATGCGCTCGTTTGGTGATTCCAATGATGTAGTGGATGAGAATTCAGCTAAATGGCCCTGAATGAAGCAATATGACAATGTCATACTTCGCTCTGATGACCGACATATTAACACACACTTTTTGTGTTACCTAGTCTCAAATCAGGATCTATGGAAGGTTACTCGTGAGAACGACGCGATCAATGCAAAATATTGCTTCTGGGTGTGAGTTCAGTCCATGGAGTACATTAACCATTTTAAGAAACACTCGGAGTACAACTTTTGTCCGTATGTTCCTTGGTTTTGTTTAGGTTTCGCTTCTTGCAGATCTCCGTCCGGGAGTTGCTGTAAGATCTAATCGATATATCGATCGCCCATACATACTCCCCCACCGATCGTCTAACATCTCGACCAAGTTTATGATTCAAGAAAGGGAAGGAAGAAAGGGATGCTTATTATTACCCGTAGGGTCATCTCATTTTCCTTCCATACTTCGAGTACAAAGTCTCTCCCAGGTCAATTTGAAATTCTTCTGTGGTTCAGATGGCAAATATTAGATTAGTTGAATCGTATCTATGGAACTAAAGCGGCGACAGAAATAAGCAAGACATGGTACATTCCAAGTGTAACAGAGGAAAGGGGCTGAAAGAGAAGAGGGGTTTCTTTTGTGGACTTTACACGCAAGTATCTACTACAACTGGGGCGAATTAGGACTCCGATTCGTTGTATGTAACCCCTTGCGCAGGATGATGCACCTCGCTCTCCTTTGATCCGGTCTCCTGTATCGCTCCTGGGCGTCTGCCCCAGGATAGAACTACAATACTTCATGCAGGGAGATTTGCGTGGCTCTCTCTCACCTAGGGAGACGAAACTAGTGTATTCTGGCTCCAACCGTCGCTATGCCTTTACATCCAGCTGTATTCTTTATGGGGCTGGCCCCACTGTTCCTGGCACAATCGAAACCTGGAGTCGTGGTGTGGCACTTTATATGAATAGAACAATCCCCAGCGCCCCCTCTCCTCCCCCTTCCCCGGAGGTTGGGCTCATTTGTCGATATCGCTCGTTTATGATCTCATTTTTTTACCCTGTTCTCCTTTGACATTCTTTAGAGCTGGCATATTAGCCTCTCTAAGGTTCGCAAAGGATCTTTGAGTACTTTTTATCTTTATACAGATCTTTTCTTGTTAAGGATTTCAGATCACTCGATTATTCCTCCGTGATTGTTGATGATGTATCCCACCGACCCCCATGATAACATCTTCAAGCGAGATTATGGCGATATCTACCTATCTTCTCGGGGCACTCAAGGACTGGTAGTCAGTGTTGTCTTCACATCTCTGGCTACGGCCTTCGTGGCTATTCGAATCTATACCCGCCTGAAGTTCCTGCGAACGTTAGAAGCAAATGACTGGATGGTAGTCGTCGCATTGGTATCGTTGCTTACTGAAATGCGAAAATTAAACTATTTGCTAAATTGCTCTCAAGGTCAATTCATTCGTTTTCATGGGACTTGATATTGTCGAGGCTACCAGTGGAATGGGAATGCACATCAAAGATATTCCACCGAATATTCTTGAGAGACAGTTAAAGGTGAGAGACTCCTTAAAATTTGTCGAGCTTCGCTCTAACTAATCTCTACCAGGCATTCTGGCTCACTATTCCTTTCTACAATGCCGCCGTTCTTTGCGCGAAGGCCTCAATTCTCATGCAATATTTCCGAGTATTCCCCACGCACCGTATGCGTGTTATCTGCTGGATCATGATTACGATTTTGGCTGTCTATGGCACATGGGCCGTGATCAGCGCTTTCCTGAATTGTATTCCCGTCGCTAAATTCTGGGATGACACGATTGAGGGCTACTGCTTGAGCAAACCCGCACTATGGTTCTCTAACGCTAGCATGCACATCACCACCGACATAGCGATTCTCCTCATTCCGATTCCAGCATTAATATCAATCGATGTTCCCAAGAAGCAAAAGATTGCATTGATGCTGATGTTTGCTTTGGGCGGCTTGTGAGAATCCCTCGAGAAATTCTTGAAGCATTGAAAAAGTCGCTGACATGGATTCTCTAGTGTATGCATCACAAGTATCGTTCGTCTCGTCAGTCTCAAGAGGATATCTGATTCTACTGATCCAACCTGTAGGTAATGCATCGCCTTTCCAATGAACCCCAAACTGATGATCTTCTCAGATGATAATGTTGGTGCCGCATCCTGGTCTGCCGTTGAGTGCAACACAGGTATCATCTGCGCTTGTCTACCAACTTTGAAACCCCTCCTGTCCAGAATTATCCCTGGTATACTCTCAACCCTCAGCGGAAACCGTTATGGTACAGGCCAATCCACGACTCGTCGCGGTACCTGGAATGATGAGTCCACCATTGGTGCACCCGGTGATGATCCCGAGTCAGGATCCGGTGAGCCAGGGCGTGTTCTGTCTTTCGGGCCCAGTGGTGGCTTGAAGTATGGAGGAGCGGTGGCCAAAGACGACAAACTTCAGGTGATCGACCCGACTCTACTTAACGAGCTTACGGAGCTTCGCCACCAGCATGCTCCATCCAATGACTCGGTCTCTTTGAGATAGGTTTGCCATGACATTATGTCGAGTCTTTGCCATGGAAGTCATTTTAATGGTGTCTTGGAGTCCAACAAGTTATGGGTATTCGGGGGTTTTCAAATTTTCGCCTTGGTGATAATCACGCACTCCAGTGCAGCGCTCTCCTTCTTTTTCACGTTTTCTTACCCTACCAGTATTTTAGTTGATTCATCGATTCAGAAACACATTCAAATGTTTGTACATTTGGGATTGGATAGACAGAGCACAATTGATAAATTTCATTTCACAGCCCAAAAAAAAAAAAGAAATCTCATGTTTCTAGCAATCATGTATATAGGTCTATACCCGAAATCATCTTTATAGATGCACCGGTTTAAAAATCAGCAAACTCCTTGTCAACTTCCTCAAAGTAGTCAAAGAAACCCTTGAACAGCTTGACACCTAGACCAGGATCGAGACTTCCCGTCGTCGCACGAATGCTATGCATGCTCAGCTGCGGAATTCCGCAGTCAATAGCACGCATGCCTATCTGTGCACTCGTCATGGGGCCAATGGTGCCACCACTGCGCGAATCGTTCCGGATTTGGAATACTTGCAGGGTCGAGCCACAGCGGGATGCGATGCTCTTCAAAATGCCAGAACTAACACTGTCCGTGGTCATGTGGCCGTTGGAATCAGCAGAGACTGCCACGCCGACATTGAGACGAGGTGAGTGGTTCTCCAGATACACATTTAGGAAGTTGGGGTTGACGGCATGGATGACATCCGAAGAAACAAGGAAGCTGTTGGCAACGGTCTGTGACAGGAGGTTGGGACCATAGTTGTCCTTAGCAAAGGCCTCTGTAATCCTCTCAATAACGCTGCTCATAAAGTTGGAACGAGCACCTTGGCGTAGTAGACTGCCGATCTCCTCATCATCGAACATGCCAACCATCTTCACTGTACCGGGTGAAGTGTTATCGCTGGAAGCAAGAAGGGCTTCCTGTGCAGCGTAGCAGCAGAGCTTATCATCAATGCGACCCGCGAAGATTAGATCCTTCTCCAACCCACCGAGCTGAGCAGGCTGGGTATCAAATAGTTCCAGCTCCCATTCAAGGATAGAGCTGTAGTCTGTAACGCCAATCTCCTTGGAGATGATCTTAACCAGCTTCTCGGGCTGGGTGGCTGCAAAGCTTCCAGCTGGGATGTCACTGGATACACTCGTAGTTGACTTCTCAAACAAGTCCGAGTTGTCAATGCCAACGATCGGTACCATCTGAGTCTCCTGGTTGAATGGACCATTCGCCGGTGACCCGAAATGAGGAGCAAGAGTGGGGATACGAGCGATAGGCCAATCCAGCTTGACCAGTTTACTTTCAACCTTTCCAGTCTCGGAATCGCGGACGATAACACGGCCACCAATACCGAGATCACGGTCCCACCATGTTGGACCGAGACCGCCAGCATAAGGAGCAACACCGAGCTGCTGGAAGCCGGCCTTGGTAGGCAGCTTCGATACGGGCTTCAGCTTTGCCGTCAAGGCGTCCACATGGCCTGCTACAATGGCCACTCCATTTCCACTCTCGTAATTTGTCCCCACATTAAAGGCAATCAGCGAGCTGCTGTTGCGAGTGGTATAAAACTTGCCGCCCCGCTTAAGCTCCGAGTTCCACACCGCACGTTCGGAGAGGTATTTGTAGCCGTTTTGCTCGAGCTGGTTGGAGAAAGCTTTGACAGCGTGGAATATTGTCGGGTTGGAGGTCATAAACTCGCAATAGGGCTTCGAGTAGTTCTCAGGCTGGACGGGCGAATCGGTCGGGGCGGGCGCTGAAGCTGAAGCTGACGGAGCTCGAGCTTGAAGGACAGGAGTGTCCTCGGGGAGTTGCGCATAGATTTGCGAAGCCCAAGGGCGGTCGAGGGCAGATGCGTGTCGACGAGTCATGCTTATAGCTGTTTAGATGATGAGTTGTTGAGATGGGTGGAGGTGAAGGTGGAGGTGGAGGTGAAATTGGAGATGGAGGAGTCATGAGGGGAAGAGCGGAGCCGATTCGGGGAGGCTGGGCAACCCTTTTGGGAACTGGCGGTGGCCCCTTGCGTTATCGCGTGACTGTAGACGACTGGCCGGTTTAGTCCCACAACCATCGTGGGAATGTTCGGAGTAGGTTAGTAGGGTATGAAATATAGTTCTGGCATCTCAGATTGGAAACCTGTATATTTAGTTAGCTTCGATATTTCGAACGTTGTCAAATATTCGAGTTGTCAATCTGAATGAGATGCTCTGTCCTACTCGGATCTGGTAAGATTAGGGTTGGGCCGAGGTACCTGCATCGCCAAGATCAGGTACTGTACAACCTACAATGAAGCAAAACGCATTTTTTTAAATGTTGATCCCATATTGCGATATGCTGTTCGCTATTGCCTCTCTGGTTTTCATAAATTAAAACAGAGTATAGAAGGTCCTGATTGAAAATTGAAATTATATATCTTAGCCTTGAAAGTAGATAAATGTTGATTCACATCCGTTGTTCTGCCTAGGCGAGGCCCATGCTAGTAGAGTGCAGTACAGGTGGTAGTTCTCCTCATCCACTACACCATGGAGTGTCATGATGTACTAGTATTTCCAGAATCATCTCTACGAGCATTATGAGGCCAAGGCGATCGATGAATATGTCCGACACTTTGATGAAATGAAGAAAGTTCAAATGAAGAAAGTTCGGAATCACAAGGACTTAGATACAATGTGGCTAAAAGGGCAGCAATGGCTGCACCAGCGATGACAAGAAGATCAGAGTAAGAATCCGGGTGTTTATGTGATATTTGTGAATCCTAAATGGGGTTCGATGATGGAAGGTCAGGGCATACAAGGCATATGATATGGCTTTAAGCGCGATAGCCGGTGTAGCCAGAAATTGCGTAGTAAAAAGAATATCACGAGGAGCCAGTTATATCACAATAATAATGCGTTATCCGCAGGATATCTAGTTATTAAGGACCTTGATATCGGATTGACTTTGAACGATGGTAACCCTAACCCCCGAATGAATGCCGGGTGACCGGCAACCGAATTCCGACAAGGGACAGGGGTCGCCTCAGGCGGCTGCCCCCAAAGCCTCGCAGTAATCGGAAGAGGCAAATCGAGCCGTGCACCGATGTGACTCATGAGAAATCCTTACACTTGGTTTGACAAGCGGGACTTGGACATGCAACTGGTCCCAGCGTCGCCCAAGCTCTTTTGTCCTAGTCCCATGCAATGCACTGATGCCGACTAGGCTCAATACATATTGCATATGAGTCTGAATTTGAGAATCTGATTTTATCTAGCAGTGTACTATTCTTCGAGAATATCGAATAACGCATTATCTCCTACCCTACAACCCGTTTTCTCACCGACCGAATTGACAAAACACCCGGTAAGGACAGAAAGCAGTCGAGCCTAGTGGAAGAAAGACGGAATGGATCACCGGCACGGTGGAGTCATGACTTGCCACCGAGAGATGCCCGTAGACAGAAATTGGAATGACGAAACAGAGCCCACTTGAGATGCCGTGATCCGCACTCGCCAAGCCGAATTTCCATGGAATTGATCGCGTCCTGTCAATAGGGCAGAAATTTCAATGGGAATAGATTTTGGGGACGAGGTCGAGAAAGACCTCGAGCTTGTGAGTGATCCGACTTTCGGCCTTGAGGCGGCATGCAGTGGATGGAAGGGAGAATGGTGCAGCCACTGATTGATAAGAATTTGGCGGGTGTGGAGAGGGGAGCGGCCAAGAGGAGGAACGGTGAGCAACCAATAAACCGCGACGCTTTCCCAGGCCAAAGGTGGTCCGTGTTTCCAGCAGAGCAGAATTGGCTTGCAGCATCATCGATGCTGCAGGGTGGATCGTCCTCGTTCGGATTGCCCGACTGGGTAGGGATACCCTTGGGATAGCATCGGGATACCAGCGGGATACTGGGCTAGCGCCATCAGATAAGATTCTCCCCCCGAGAACGGCGGGTTTTGGGACACTGGTGGGAACCCAGAGTTCCCAGCCCGTCGATCCATGCCATTCACCGCTGGCTACTGGAGCCTGGAAAAGGTCTTTTGCGCATGCTAGACGGTGTGATTGGTGCAAGGGCCGAATCTGCTAGGTAATGGGCGGGCTTAGGTCCGAAGGAAGGGGATCTTGGCCATCCACGGCCCTAGGATTAGTTACCTGGGAATTTTTTCTTTTTCCATTTTTCTGATTTTGAGCGGTATGCTCGCTTGTTCATTGTCAGCAGAAGTACGAAGTGGGAAACGAATTCTTGTCGATATTTCCCCTAGACTAATTGCCAATTCCCGAGAACTTGTTTGGATAACATTGTAAACGCGGTTAGCGAAGGAAAACCCTACTATTATAGGCGTGGTAGTCCGTGACCATTAGCTGCTTAAATTGATTTTGGAACTAGCAAAAAGAGAGAAAAAGAAAAAAAATCTAGCGTCAGCCCACTCGTCGGTCAAGCTTGCCGGCCTCCACATCCCACGGATCAGATAAAAAAAATTTAGTTGGAGGAGGAGGGGGGAGCAAAGCAGCCGAGCAGAAGATCCGAAACCGGCATCATGTGAGGGCAATCTAATCTGATCATCGCTCTTTTCTCTTCTGCCTTTCCCACATTCCCTCCGAAGCTTTAACTCTTTTCTTTTTTTTACCTTACTTTTTCGATCTGTTTAGATGCTACCCCAGTATATCCAACTGGATTAATTGTTTGTTACATCCTTTTCCGCCTCCCAGCTCCCTCAATTCCAATCTCGCTCTCGCTTATCCGCATGAGCACACTTCCGCTCTTCCGACCGAGAAACGGCTCGTGCGTTTCCCCCGAACCTGCCCGACTTCTTGTTCCCCTCCAAAATGCATCCGCTAACCCCCTCCAGCTCCCAACTTCTGCAGTGATTTTGGTATCATGGCCACGACTGGCGTGGCTCTCACGCCTGCTCTGGCCACCGCTCCTCCGGTGGCCCTTGCGCCTGCGCTGGTTGCCCGGCCCTCTGTAGCTCCCTCACCAGGCCCCGGTACGCCCGGGTCGGTGACCTCGAAAGAATGGGTGATTCCACCTCGCCCTAAGCCTGGCCGTAAGCCAGCCACCGATACGCCTCCGACCAAGCGCAAGGCCCAGAACCGCGCTGCTCAACGAGCTTTTCGGGAGCGACGCGCTGCCCGAGTTCAAGAACTCGAGGAGCAGATCAAAGAGATCGAGGATGGCCATGACATTCGGGTTGCGGGGTTGACTGAGCAGATTAGCAACCTCTCTCAAGAGGTCGAGCAGTGCCGTGAAGAGATGGCTTGGTGGCGCGACCGATGCCATTCCCTTGAGAAGGAAGTCTCGATCGAACGCAGCGCAAAGGAAGCTCTCGCCAAGGAATTCCGGACAACCTTCTCTGGCAGCAGCAGTAAATCTCCCGCCATGCCCGACTCAGTACCACTGCCACCTCGTACACGCCCGTCTACTCGAAGCTCCCGGATGGAAGGTATTGTTCCTACCAGTACCGACCGCAACAAGGAAGACGACGGCCAGCAAAATGTGCCTCTTGGTTGCAATGACTGTTCTCAGGCCCACTGCCAGTGCATCGAAGATGCGTTTGGCACACCGATTGATACACATGAATCATCTCGTTCTCGACACCCTCCACATGGTGTTGGTAGCCCCGAGCGTGATCATGTCGAACCTCAGATCAAGCCTGACCCAGAGGAGATGGAAATCGACTTTACTTCTCGCTTCGCCGCCGTGCCTCTTCAATCAACTTCCACCGCCACCACCAGCAACAATCACAGCCACCACCATAACGACAGCGAGGCTTCTTCACCTCCAGTTGATCCCTGTGGATTCTGCCAGGATGGCACACCGTGTATCTGTGCCGAGATGGCCGCCCAAGAACAGCAACAGCAACGCGACCGCCGCAACTCCTTCGAGAACCCTCGCCTTGCACCCATCCAATCCATCTCCCAGTTTACACCACCTCCTTCTGAAGGCGATGTCCGCTCTGAGGTGACCTTGCCGTCCATCAGCCAAGCGACCAATCCCTGTGCCAACGGACCTGGCACCTGCGCCCAATGCCAAGCCGATCCTCGAAGCACCCTTTTTTGCAAGACGCTGGCAGCCTCCCGGTCAGCGAGCGGAACTCCATCGGGAGGGGGCTGCTGCGGAGGCAAGGGAGCCGGCGGAGGATGCTGCATGTCGAGAAATGCCCCCGCCACCCCGACCACGCGTAACAACCCCCCCATGCCTGCGCAACCTCCCCCATCCAAGCCCTCTACGCCAAATGCACTCACCCTGAGCTGTGCCGATGCCTTCACAACATTGTCCCGCCACCCTAATTTCTCTAGAGCAAGCGATGACATCTCCGACTGGCTCCCCAAGCTGCACACTCTACCAAACCCTCGTGATCTCGCACTGGCGGAGGCTCGCGGTGGCCGTGCCGCGATGGAAGTCGAAGCCGCCAGCGTGATGGGCGTGCTCCGCTACTTCGACCGGCGGTTCGCCGAGAAATAAAAGGGGATTTCAAACCCTTTCCTATCCTCCTCACTTCCTCTTCTTTTCCGCATCGGGCTTCTGTTTTTTCTTTTTTTAACCTTCTTCGGGAGGGCATTTTGATACCCACTCCCCCGATTGCTCCATGTACTACCATACGGTCTACATTTCCATCATCATTCTCCCTTGCGGGCAAATAGACATATCCCGACCGATCTATGCATCTCAACTAGTTGAGTGTCCGGTCAGGTGGTATGTCCTCTTATCCCTCTTCCCCTCACCATCCTCTACCCAAAAGCACACAATCTCTTTTCCTTCACCCTCCTTGGCACCCGGTCCCTGCAATAGCGGCAGAGATCCCGGGCCATGGAGACTCCCGACCGATATGAACATGGTCTGTGGTTGGTTTCGGTGGTGCACCTTGTTTTATGGTTCTTGCGGTCCGGTCCACTCTCCACTAGACGGATTTGGATTTCGGCGTTGATGTCACATTTTATGGATATGTACACTGCGTTTTTCTGATGAATGGAATGAAATCTTTGACACTATTTTCAATTATCTTTCTACTATGGAGCCTTGGAATATGTTCAATAGCTATTCGTATATTCTCGGATAAGATAAGGAGGGAGGTTAAGAGACAAGATGCAGCAAAATGATTGTATAGGTATTTATGATCTATGGTCTATTCAATATCAAATGAGCCAATTTCTAGAGACGAAGAGATTATTTGAATTGCTATGTGGTGAAAGGTTTTATACATGGCGTGGAAAACAAAACGACGCCGATCGCCAAACCCCTGGACCCATTCCCTGGGGTATACGGTGTGAGTAGAAGGGAGGGGAGAGTCGAGACAAGAACATGAGTAGCGTGACAAGGAACCTGTGTGAGTCCAAGGAAATCAAAGCCGAACCGAGCGAAGAAAATCCCCGGAAAGAAAAGCATGGGGTAGGAAGGGTAGATTGGAAACCATCCAGATAATATGGAAGAAGTCATTTCAACCGTCTGATGATGCTTCTCGTTCATGATCAAAATGATCAAAATGTATTAGAAACGTCCACCACTGGCACGACCATGACCACCTCGTAGGGTCACTTCCTCCTCGCTGCCGCCAGCGACTCCGCCGAGGAGGCTGGCGCCCCAAATGCCAGCAACACCCCACATGCCTACGCGCCAGCCGCGGTACAGACCTTGGATACCCTGACCCTGGCGACGCTTCTGGAGTTGCGCCGGTGTGCTTGATTTAGCGAACATCTTACGGGCACGTTCGGCATCCGATGGATCGGGACTGACGCCTTCCTCGTTCACGATATGCCACATCGTGCCGATGATGC
This sequence comes from Penicillium sp. S1701, assembly GCA_023626415.1. Lineage (NCBI taxonomy): Eukaryota > Fungi > Ascomycota > Eurotiomycetes > Eurotiales > Aspergillaceae > Penicillium > Penicillium sp. S1701. Next base: position 810,453 of record JAMAGY010000005.1, on the reverse strand, counting down.
CGCGGTAAGTGCGTGGGGTTGGGACGATGGTTTCCACGTCAGAGGCATCGATGGAAGCGGCGCTAATGCTGCCACCAGAAGACTTCTGGCGCAGGCTAAGGGATGTGTAGGTGGCGATCTGAGCGCGGCGGAGGACGGTCTCGAGAGGGAAACGCACTGCAAGCTCAAGACCGGAGCTGATGAAACTGAACAGGTTCCACATGGACGGGTTGAGAATCGGGTCAATGTTCATGTATGATTTGAGGATGAGCGGGGTTGAGGTGGTGATGAAGGCGGGCAAGCTGGAGTGGAGAACGGTGATCGGGACGAGATGCGGCGGAATGGTGCAGTTGGGAGTGGGGAGCTGGCGGATGGCGCGGATGAGAGAACGAGGGCCGTGAGTTGCAGGTGTGAGCATTAAGAAGGTACGGGCGGTATCGATCGGGGAGAGGATCATGGCGGAGAGGGAGGACGAGATGAATGACAGGAGCAGCGTAGCTAAGGGCGATGACGCGTTAAGGATATCGGCTGCTATGGACGAAGAGATATCTTCCTCTGGCAGACCCACGATCGCAGAGAGAAGGCTGCGAATGAAAGTGTTCAATGTTGGTAGAAGCAGCGAGTAGATAAATGTCGCGTTCGAAGACTTCCATGGGGAGCTCGGTCCATTGTTCGTCCACAGCTGGGACAGAACATCCATCAACGATTCTGGGTTCCGAATCGTCAGGGCATGCTTAGATGGAGTCGGCGCGGCGTCTGGTCGAATATAGCCACTGCGATCAGTGATGTGATGCCGCCCCCTGCGGGACCGTGGCGTGGTTGGAGTTGGAGTTGATGGCGCGGCGGAAGTGAAATAAGTGCTTTCATCGTCAGATGATTCTGAACCCTATAGAAGAAGCTGTCAGTATATCTGATGAGCTTTAGCTTCCTTGAACACAATAGCCCTACCGATTCGTATGAGCTGCTTCCAGCTCCTCCGGCATCCGAGCTCCGGCCCAACACCACCTCCTCTGTGACGTCTGGCACGACATAGACCTGCAAGATGGTTTTGGCAACGTCAAATGGTTGGGCGATCAGAACCTGACCATAGCGTCTCAGGGCCGAGTTCAAGGCATCTCGGACCCAATCGGACACCGATGGGGAGGCGTCTAAATAATCGGCATAGTCGAGATCGGGGATGAGGTCGCGCGCGGTGCTGCCAAATACCTGGGCGGTTGAAGGCGAGCTGATCTCAGCGGGAGCACTGGAAGGCGACAGACCAGATTGAGGGATATAGTATGGTCGCAAGGGATTGATCCCTTCACGGGACGCCATGATGAATGGAGCTAAGGAGGGGTTGGAGAGAAAAGACTAAAAAGACCTTAAAGCTCGGAGAAAGGCAGGCGAGTCCGAAGCCGATGCCGCCTTTTTGGCTTTGTCAGTCTTTTTTTTTCGCCCGCCGCCATTGGACGATCGCGCTGCTCTCCTTCTGCTCTCCGCCCCAGATCTTTTCCCGCTTCCTTTCTTGTTTCCTCGGTCTTCGCCTCGTCCTGCTTTTGTTTCTTCTTACACACAATGGCCCTCGCGCGCGAATTTGGTTTACAATTGCGGCGTGCCCTGCCCAGGGTCTCCGCCACTACCGGTGATTCATGCCTGGCTCAATCCCGGAGATATGTCAGTCATTCCGCAACGCCGTGGAGAACCGGAGAAGTCGCCAACACATACCGATGGGGTCTGGGTACACACAAGGGCTTGCGCCCTTCTTCGCAAGGGTGGAAATCAGCTCAGCGCTCCTTTTCGGCGTCGGCGCAAGCAGCTCACGGTCATATCACGCCTCCCAAGCCCGGTGAGGAGTAAGTTCAATGTCATCCCCAGCCGGTTGAGGTTGAGTATTCCGGGTCGTCTAATAACTCTATAGGATCAATGTCACTTTCATTGACAAGGACGGTTCCGAGGTGAAGCTTCAAGTTGCAGAGGGCGACAATCTTCTAGATATCGCACAGGCAAATGATCTCGAGATGGAGGGTATGTGTCGGGATATAAGACTCGATATCCTGCTCTGTAATCACTACTGACATTATTTTTTCGTATTAGGTGCCTGCGGTGGCTCCTGTGCTTGCTCAACCTGCCACGTCATTGTGGAAGAACCCGATATGTTCGACAAGATGGAAGAACCCTCGGACGATGAGAACGATATGTTGGATCTGGCCTTCGGCCTGACGGAGACCTCGCGACTTGGTTGCCAGGTGATCATGAGCAAGGATCTGGATGGCTTGGTGGTACGCTTGCCGACTATGACTCGGAACCTCCAAGCAAGCGATTTTGAGTCGAAGTGAGTTGATATTAAGCATAATTTATGAGGGCGGGGTGGATGTCCATGAAGTAGAACTTCATAAGGCATGATGACCCATTTATTAGTCCCAAGGGACCTTGTATTATTTTTTGCATTGGATGCGTCCAGCAGAGCCGAGGATACCGAATTGAAAATCTCCTGTACTATTTATAAAATAGAAAAGAAAAAAAAAACAAAATAAAAAACAAAAGTGGAATCACAACGTGGAATATCGATGTACAATGTGAAGAAAGCAAGTATACAGAATCTCCCAACGCCACAAATATGCCATGGATGATCATAAGGCTTTTTTTTCGCTTCTCGTCTAAGCCTCCTCGATGTTGAGAGGCTTGCCCTTCTTTCCATTGATCAGGTCAAGGAATCCTTGCTTGCTGACTTCGTTGACGGCCTTTTCGCGCTCACTGATACCAATCGTTCCCTTCTTGCGCTCATCCTTAGCGGCTTCCTCGCCGCGGACTTGGGCCGCCCGTACAGCATTGAACAGCTTGACCACACCGCGCTGCGCCATCTTGCGCAATCGCTTCTCATCCTCCGCAACTGTTCCAGCAACTCCTCGCTGGATACCCATGACATCGCGGACGCGGCCCCGGTCCAATTCTTCTCTCTTCTCGGCACGCATCTTAGCGCGCGCTTGCTTATCGAGCTTTTCGTTGACGGCATCACTTGTAGCCTGGTGGGCAACCTTGCTTCGGGAAAGGACAGGATCGGCACGCGCAGAGGAGGGGAGTTTGGTAGAGAGAATTTTGGAAATGGAGGTCGAGAAGGCGGTTGGGTCGTTTCGTTTCGGGACAGCACGGCGTTTATTTCCTGCGTCTGACACTGACGAGTCGGAAAGGTTGCCATCATCATCGGAGCCAGAGGCATCTTGATCTTCATTGTCATCGTCGGCGACATCCTCATCATCGTTCTCGTTGTCGCTAGAGGCTTCATCGTCCTTGGCGGGTTTCGATTTCTCTTGTGGCGTCGACTTGGCTTGGGGCTTCACTTTCTTAGATGGAGGTTGAACAGCGGCCTTTTTGGTAACAGAAACTCCGCCATCGTCTTCTTCGTCCGAGTCGGCGAGGTTCACGGCTTTGAAATCTCCATCGTCCTGCTCGTCTTCCGAGCTACTGTGGTAGGCGGATTGCTTGCGAAACTTCTTGGGGCGGGAGGTCTTGCCCTTCATGCCATCATTGACCTTGCGTTTCTTGGAATAAGAGCCCACCATGGTGAAAACTCTCGAGACAATTGAATGTTGGTGAAAGTTAAGAGCAGAAAGTCACTGCGGCGCATCAACGACTCAACTTTTTTTTGGGCGGTGAAAGCGTCCCGCTCTCCGATTGGCACTCCGCATTTGGGGCCCTTCCAGTGGTTCCCCCCTCCACCATCCTTTCCTTCTGGCTGTGAACACATCTCCCATCTCCAGTTCCAGATAATTCATTCACCATGGTCCTCCAGGATCTAGGGCGGCGTATTAACTCCGCCGTCAATGACTTGACGAGGTCCAACAATCTCGATGAGAAGGTATGTCGTGCGCGAGACCATTGTGGCGGATACCCAAACTAACCACCACATCACCACAGGCCTTCGATGACATGCTCAAGGAGATCTGCGCAGCCCTCCTGTCTGCTGATGTCAACGTGAAACTCGTTCAAACCCTCCGAAAATCGATCAAATCCAGCGTGAACTTCTCCCAGATTTCAGCCGCCGTTAACAAGAAACGCCTCATCCAAAAGACGGTTTTCGATGAACTGGTTGCACTAGTCGACCCTCATGCGGACTCCTTCCGTCCCAAGAAGGGCCGCCCCAACGTGATTATGTTTGTTGGTCTTCAGGGCGCCGGTAAGACGACAACCTGTACCAAGCTTGCTCGCCACTACCAAACCCGTGGCTTCAAGACAGCATTGGTCTGCGCGGATACCTTCCGTGCTGGTGCTTTCGATCAGCTCAAGCAGAACGCCACCAAGGCCAAGATTCCTTATTACGGTAGTTTGACCCAGACCGATCCCGCCGTTGTGGCCGCCGAGGGTGTTGCCAAGTTCAAGAAGGAGCGATTTGATATCATCATCGTCGATACCAGTGGTCGTCACCGTCAAGAAGAGGAGCTGTTTACGGAGATGACTCAGATTCAAACCGCTGTTACCCCGGATCAGACCATCCTGGTTCTCGATAGTACGATTGGTCAGGCTGCTGAGGCCCAGTCGGCTGCTTTCAAGGCTACTGCCGATTTCGGTGCTATCATCATCACAAAGACCGATGGTCACGCTGCGGGTGGTGGTGCCATCTCCGCTGTCGCTGCAACTCACACTCCTATTATCTTCCTTGGAACTGGTGAACACATGATGGACTTGGAACGTTTCGAGCCTCGTGCATTCGTCCAGAAACTGTTGGGCATGGGTGATGTTGCTGGTCTGGTTGAGCACGTCCAAGCCATTACCAAGGACTCCGCCGGTGCCAAGGAGACCTATAAGCATATTGCGGAGGGAATCTACACTGTTCGGGATTTCCGTGAGAACATCACATCCATCATGAAGATGGGCCCGCTGTCTAAGCTATCTGGTATGATTCCTGGTCTGTCAAATTTGACCCAGGGTCTTGACGACGAGGACGGCTCTCTGAAGCTACGCCGCATGATCTACATCTTCGACAGTATGACTGCTGCAGAGCTGGATAGTGACGGCAAGATGTTTGTCGAGAAGCCTAGCCGCATTGTCCGTATCGCTCACGGCAGTGGTACTACCGTTCGCGAAGTCGAGGATCTGCTTTCTCAGCACCGCATGATGGCCGGCATGGCCAAGAAGGTCGGTGGTCAGAAGAAGCAGATGCAGCGTGCGCAGAACATGCTCAAGGGTGGTAACAACCAGCAGCAAATGGCCGCTATGCAAAAGCGCATGGCTGCCATGGGTGGTGGCGGTGGCATGCCTGGCATGCCAGCTGGCATGGATATGGCTAAGATGATGGAAATGATGGGCGGCGGCGGTGGAGGCGGCATGCCTGATCTCTCAAGTATGATGAGCCAACTGGGTGGAATGGGCGGTTTGAGTGGGTTGATGGGTGGTATGGGTGGTGGTGGTGGTGGTGGTGGTCGCGGTCGAGGTGGGCGGTAGTGCTTGTCTTCATGCTTCTACGTGCCATTACCCTTGTACACACCTCTTCTTGTGCCTCGTCAATTTTGCATCTGGGCCGGTGTTTGGCGTTTTGAATCCCGTACATATTCAACTTGCAATATGCTCCACCTGGTTTCGTACTGCACTGCAGTGATAAATTTAAAATAGCACTTTTTGCCTATACACCTCATGCCTATATGATTCTATTATTTCCAATCAGACATCCAATACTAGTCTAGAAATTGAATCCATGTATGAACTTTCAGTCAACCCTCCCTGCCTTCTCCACCCGGCCCACTACCTCATCATATAAACCAGTGCTCTTATCGATCACAAAATGAGCAAGTTCTTCTATCCTTCCAATTGTTGTCTTCAATGCAACATCCCACCCTTCTTTGATCAACTTATCCTGAACCACTTGACCAGGAGGGAGATGGGAAATCGCCCGGTCCTTTGGAGCTGCCTTGTCGAGGGGAACACTAAGACGATACTTCCACACAACTTCACCGTCCACATATAATGAGTAATCAAGCACTGAGCTGCGAACAGGCACAGGGGAAGAGCTCGCGATATGGGATTCGACGACGTCTTCAGTAATATCAATTAGACCAAACTTGCTATTGCCGTCAGGTGCATATTTCACAGAGACATCCTCGTCATCTGTCTGGCGGTATGAGCGGATGGGAAGGTAAAACATGCTCAGCGGACCAACGCTAAACTCATGAAGCCCGAAACCAGGGGTATTAGGCTGAAGTTCATCGGGGGTCAATTCGAGTCCGGGGTCTGGGAAACGCGTTGCGCCGAATTCATGCCGGTCACCACTAAGAAGGATGATGCGGATGCCGAGCTCGCGTTCAGCACGCCACATTGCTTCGAAGACAACGCGACGCTCGTTCAAGAATCCGCCCCATGTGTCTGTTGTGCCGACGTGCCAATTCTTGGTGAAGGGGACGCTGGACGCGATGATCTTCCAGTGGACACCGGCTGGTTCCGGTGTAGATAGGTATGTTAGTAAAGACTTAAGTTGGGCGTATCCGAGAATCGTGGAGTCTGTCTGTGCTGGTTCAGAGCGGTAGGTGCGAGTGTCCAACATGAAGAATGACGCGGGGCCATTGACGAAAGAGAAGTAGGTCACGTTGTCAGGATGCGCGAATGGGGATGCTGGTACCGGTGGGTTTGCGCTGACATGGTAGTGAATGAAGGGATCGGCAGCAGCGGGATAAGGGTCTGATTTATTGCCTTTGGACCAGTCGTTCTCAATCTCGTGGTCGTCAAGAGTGTGAATCCAAGGAAGGTCAATTGCTCGTCCAGCTTCTGAAGCAGCGGCCCAGGAAGGTGACGAATAGATTCTCCGATATTCGCTGCGGTAGTGGGACACGGAGGAGCCAAACCGCCATGGAACGTCAATGTAAACGAAATCACCCAGGAATAGCATGAACGCAGGGCGAAGAAGAGTAGGTAATTTTCCGAGTGCTTCGGTCATTTGCTCGATTCCTGGAACACGCAATGGATGCGAGAGCAGGTTGTAGGGGAAGTTGGGCTTCAAGCAGCTCGACGTCACAAAGGAGAGCCGATTTGCTGCTGGCGACCCTGGTCGCGCAGACGTGATAAACGTACCCGTCTTGTTGTTCGACAGGGCATAGCGATAATGAGTTGACGGCTTCAAATTTTTCAGAGTAACCATTGCGGTAAAATCAGTGCTGTTATCCAGCTTGTAGATAGTGCCCTCCTGGACCCATTTCTCCGCAGGGGTCGTAGTAGCCTCCTGGTAGGAGATAGCCACTGGTAAATGAGATAGGTCGGGCTCGCGGAAGAGCAAGTTCGCGGTTGTAGGAGATACATATCCGATGCGCGAGAAGGCAGCTTCATCACTAGGATAAGCTACTAGGCCCCGAATGAGAAAGTCGAGGGTCATTAATGCTAGCGCCACGTTAATGAGCACTGTCGTCCAGGTCCACAGCCGCGATCGCCGGGAGGGGAGACCAGTTAGCAAAGTCTTAAGCGCAGAGTCTTGCGGTTGAGACGCGATCGAATCATTTGAGTTTTCTGAACATTAGTTTAGCTAGATGCTTGGCGAGGAGTTGACTGGAGGTGCCACGTTTACTCACTGGCCGATTTCTTTCCACCCTTTTTAGACTTGGGCTTGGGATTAGACGCTTGGCCATCATCGGGCAGCGAGAACAACGATGATAGATAGATTGCGAGTGAAGTCAAGACAATTGGACCGAACGGAAAACCCGGGATCTACAAAGCTTCAGCATATGGAACTGAAAGTACAAGTGGAGGTTCGCGGAAGCATACCCATCTTAGGAAAATAAAGGCAAACAGGCGAATGGCCGTGGAGCTGGTAGTGATAGCCACACGGCGCAGGGAAGCCATACTAGCTTGGATCAAAGACCGAAGGGACTCGGGGGGTGTGCAGGAGGTTGGAAGTGAAGCCAATGGCAAGATCGACGTTGTTTGGGGGCGCGCTGATTGGCGCGTCGGGAATGACGTAGCCAGCCTTAGACACTACAGGCAGTACAATATAGCTCACACCAGTATCACAAACTGGTGCCCATGGGTATTGATCTCGCGAAAATACACATTTGCCAAGAACCCATGGGTCATATTATAAAAAAGAAATACCCGGCCCATGGGTATTTGTAAAAGGACCTGAATACCCATGGGTAACCGACGGGTATTTTGAGCCCTATTGGGTTTGCACAGGTCTACTCACCAGCACTTGACAAGAGATAGCTACGCCAAATATATCTAAATAATGCGATCTCTGGTTGGATATTCCAAAAAAAAAAAAAAAAAAAAAAAAAAAAAAAAAAAAAAAAAAAAAAACTGTATTAAGAATTGAGAAAATTTTGGAGGCTTTCTCCATTTCAAGGCTGTCAAAGCATTCAATTAAGGATATCTTGCTTACTTGCAAGGGCGCGCCTTATAGCTGGCTAGGAGGGGCAACTATCTTCAATTCGGAGTTAAATTTGACTTGATGGGCTTTTCCAGCCACAAGGAGAGTCACTTGCCATCCAACTTCATGTGTACGGCGGATGTTATGCGTGAGAAAATCCGGGGGAATATCCGCGTTTGGAGTGAGAAGCCTTCCATGTGAAGCCAGTCCGTCCTGACGAAGCACTAGGCCAAAGATTCTCCCTAGGTTGACGGATGGATTCTCACTGGCAGTGGAGATGATTATAGGCGACTTATGTAGCCGAAAGGCATGAGTTAGGCCCAATTCCACCAACTCCCAGTAGCTGTGAATGAAGCTAGGGCCCTCCCAATCTGATGCTATAAGATCTGTGTTTTGCTTGAGGACCATTTGTATATCAGCGACTACAGCTCTTGGCATGTGGTCTTGAAGGATGTCGCTGGTTCGATCCAGCTGAGGCTGGACCTCTATTACCAGAGTAAAGGGCTCTAAACTATCGAGCTGAATAGTTTCTGGTGTTTTGAGAACGACTCGGAAGTGGAAATCTGGCACCTTCGATGATTCAAAAAATGTCTGCATTTGCTGTCGCAAGGATAAACGTGAATTTTCACTGCCAGGAACTAAGCGATGACTCTGTATTTGTCTGCGAACTTCGAAACTCCTGAGCTTGGGTGACCTAATGATGGGATATGGTGGGTGTCGCACGATAATTCTAGAGACTGCTTTTAAAGTCCCCGAACGGTGGGCAGATGTGTATTGAAGGTGTGCAGTGAGATAATACTCAACGAAGCCCATCGCCGGCTCGTTGAAAGCGGGGTCCAGTGAGACAAATGTGGGTGGAAAGAGATGATGACTGGGATGTTCCTCATCGATGGGAAGAAAGCTCGCTCCCCGATTGGGACCTGACCTGTCTGTCGAAGGCTCGAGGGGAATACCAACTGCGAAAGACCAACTTAGCGGCGTTTTGCTGCCTGCTGGTAGATGCACCGGTCCTTCGAAGATTACATTGGGTCCGATATTGAGTAGTTTTCGAGAGTCTCGAAATACCTTGTTTCTTCCGGCCACTTTGGATTTCGTGCGTCCGGACAAGGACAGCGTGATGACAGCTTCAGGAGCGACTATGCTTGTCGATCGTACTAGGCTGCCGATGATGGTATCGCACGGGAGATAGCCCCGTGGCGGTGGTGCAAACAGCCGGATTCTAAAATCTTCATTTCCTTGATCCTCAGCTGGGGGCATTCTGAGGGAGTACCAAGGTGTTCCTGGTGAGAAAGAAAGAATCTTGGCTCTGTGAAGGGAAGAGCAGTTTGATGGGTCTGTGCACAGTCATAGGGACAAGGCTGAGCAAGTCGGACTGTCGGAGGATGAGTTATCAAATCGTTCCGGTCAGCAGTGAGTTGATCATTTGTACCGAATTAAGCTACAGAATGTATCAAATCCACAAAAAACCTCAAAAATTGATAGGATTTTCCAGCAAGAGGTATGGCACGATACTATCTATGGATCAGAGGGAGAAGAAGAAAGAAAGAAAAAGATCAATTACAAAGGCCTACTCGGTATTGTATTCCAAAACGAATTCAACAATTGATTTATTAAGTCTTCAGAGACTTGCATGGTAGTCACAAACTTGTAAAGCTAACATAAAGGAGCGTATATGTGCATCAATCCGCACCAGAAGATATGATATTAATTCACATTCAGAAAGCCAACATCAAAGCCAAGGTATCTTCCGCCATGCAACATCGAGGGATTCCATCAAGCGGCCAAATTAAGCGAGGAAGGGGCGTCGAGAACCAGGAGCTGAAGTGGGAATTGTCGATTGATTCAAAGGATTTAAGCAGAGGCGTTGGCATCAGCGTTGGCGCTGGCATTGGCGGAGGCATCGGCATTGGCGGAGGCGTTAGCGTTGGCGGAGGCCTGGGCGTGGGCGGTGGCCTGAGCATTCGCGGTGGCTTGGGCGTTGGCTGAGCCACCGATGGTGAAGGAACCTCCCGCAGTACCAGTAGGGCCGGGAATTTCGAAAGTGAAGCCAGTGCTAGTGCTGAAAGAGGGAGAGGTACCAGAGGCTCCTACTTCTCCAGATGCTCCAGAGCTGCCCGAACCAGATCCGGAACCGCTAACACCAGCGGAGCCGTTGCCAGAAGCCCCAGCGCTAGCAGAGCCCGAGTCGGAACCTTCAGTGTCCGCGGAGCCAGATCCTGAGGATGATCCGCCAGAACTCGCGCCGGTAGATCCGCTGCCAGAGGCACCGCCAGAAGCACCGCCAGAGACATCACCAGTTCCAGAGGCACCACCTGAAGCACCGCCAGAGGCACCGCCGGAAGCACCGCCGCTAAGGGCACTAGCACCCGATTCACCAGCACCAGCAGATCCAGTTCCAGAGGCACCGCCACTTAGAGAGCCAGAAGCACCACCAGAGACACCACCAGAGCCGGAAGCACCGCCGGAAGCACCGCCAGATACGCCACCAGAGCCAGAAGCACCAGCAGATCCAGTGCCGGAGGCACCGCCGCTAAGAGAACCAGAAGCACCTCCAGAGGCACCACCAGAGCCGGAAGCACCAGCAGATCCAGTGCCAGAGGCACCGCCAGAGCCAGAGCCCGAGCCGCTGCCGAAGAGACCACCGGAGCCACCAAGGCCAAGACCACCGAGGCCAGATCCAGATCCAGAGCCACCAAGGCCAAAGCCGGAGCCGAGTTCAGAGCTACCAGAGCCAGAAGCGCCGGCAGATCCAGTGCCAGAAGCACCACCGCTAAGAGAACCGGAGGCACCACCAGAAGCACCACCAGAGGCATCGCCAGAGGCATCGCCAGAGCCAGAGCCGCTGCCAAAGAGGCCACCAGAGCCACCAAGGCCAAGATCGGCGGAGCCCGAGCCCGAGCTCGAGCCCGAGCCGGAAGCACCAGCAGAGCCGCCGAACATGGAGCTGAGTCCGCTGCCTGCGGAGGCTTCGCTGCTACCACCGCCGCTCAGAAGACCATCGAGGAGGAGGCAAGGCTTGCGGGCCTCAAGAGTTTTGTTTGCGGGAGCTGCGAGAGCTGCGGTCGCCAGCAGGAGGATAGTGGTGGTCTTCATTTTTGTTGTTGTTGGAATGATTGAAAAGAACAGAAAGTCAAAAAAAGAGAGTACCGAGAGTTCAACTCTGAAGGAGGTATCAAAATGAGACGAAATAAAAGATTGTCTGGTTGAACCGGTCAACTGAAACGAAAGATGATGGATTGATGGACTGATGATTAGAACTGACGGCGGCGACGAGTGTGCATCTTTATAGTTCCATCGAGGACAGGACCAGTCCGCAAGAGAGATCTATTTTGGTCAGTGAATTGCTCATCTGGACTAGACCTGAGCATTCCATCGGCTCGCAAAATCAGTGATCGTTAGTGAAACGATTGCCCCTGTCTCATGGCATCCATTCCGTTTCATGGGACCATGGTTGGACTTGTTTTCGATATGCGGATCTTCTATGGCTCACAATTGAGCTTATTTCCAATTGATCACGCAAACAAGTGCTGCTCGGATAACCACGTCGAGGTGAGTATGTTCTTTATGCCACGATATAATGAAAGGTACCCCTATAGAGATACACCTCGAGATGAAGATATCAATAACAGTGGTAAGTAACCATAGCTTGCCTAGACCACGAGATGGACCGTGTTTTCCGGTTCTCTCCCAAGCCCAGGACCCACCAGGCTAGTGCAGAGAACTGTTTTTCATAGATGAACTGGAGACCAGGGGAAAGCTTGCTGGCAAGGATCGACTCAAAAAGGAGCCATCTAGCTCTATCTGGAACATCGACCGATCATGGTATCCACTCCCGAAATGGAGTTCGTCCAAAGCGCCCCATCATTCCGAACACCGAACCGTTCATCCAAAAGTTAATTCCTGTAGAGTACTTATTTTAGGTGTATTGGGGTCACAAGTTGATTAAGGGGGTCAGTAAGTTCAACACTGCACGGGTAGATCGCGGGCCAACCCATGATTGACTCGGCAGTTCGGCATAAGGCTGTGTTCATCATTGGGGATCCCTCCAATCAATCAAAATTAGGTACCATAAGGCAATGCACACAGTCTGTTCAGTGATGGAATTTCTTTTAACTCTATTTTTAAACCTTACAGCCATGTTTTTTGTTTGTGTTCTGGAAATTCCTGTTTTTCCCCATAGATCCCGTATCATGTCTATTGTCCAGTTGAGCATTCCTACACGTCGCCGAAGGATCTCCTCTTTGCCGATCACTAAGAGCTGCAGGATGTAGGTAGGAGACTGCTACAAGTGGCGTCTCTTGGACTGTGACAGAAAAGGCACTATAGAAGCACCACTCAGTTCCGAAAGCCCTACGACTCGGGCGATCATCGTGGTTCGCTGCGGCTTAGGGCGTTTCAACTTTAGGGTGTTTGTTGAGACAATCCCTAACGCATGCACGTCCCGTTTATGGGTCTAGGGCAACTCTAAGTACTATGAATAAAAGTCCGATTCTTCATCCATTTTAACATACTTGGTACTTGGAAGAGCTACACCGTAGCGGCTCCTGCGGCCACTGGCCAATAGTTATTCTCCAGGTTGTTTCTGACGACTCATGTCGAGGTTGAAGTAAACTTGGAATCAATCTTGATCGAAAATTCGATTGTTTTCTCTGATTGAACACCAGAGCCTTAGCTTTGGTTTCTTTATGCATTCAATTTTGTGCAAATACATACTGAAACTCTAGTTTAGTGTCGCATGTGCCGATCTTCTCAAAGGATACTCTAGGTCCACAAGACGGGGACCGATCCTCTGCCGACATGCGTCAATTGCAAAGTCCATGGTGCGTTCTCTTCATGCGGATTAGTCCGAAACGGATCAGCCTTTACCCCAGCGCTGCTGGGGTCAGTCTAGCTATGTTTGCGGGAAAATCCTGGGAGGATGACCCCCACTTGTGGCAATTTCTGAGAAACTGCTGTAAGCTAGGGCTCATATAGTAATGTTCAGGATGATCGTTCAAAGCAAATGATCTGGATTGTTGGCCCTAAGATGGGTAGAAAGATTCAGTCCCTCTCGTAGCAAGTTTTAGACGAGGAGAAAATCAAATGATGAAAAGAATTGGCCAAGATGTTGTTTGTCGACTAGCTCAAGGCAGCTTGTTCCTCGCGCGCTGGTTTCTATACTTCAACCGTGTACTTTATCAACAATCCGGGATACAAACCGAAAGCTTGGACGAATTTGTTCTATTTTCATACATAGAGGCCAAGACTCTACGAGCTAATATGAGCTGAGACATGAGATAATAACGTGGTATTCATTCGAGAGTGAGGACTCGAAACTGCACTTGTCGTACTTCCCCCAGGTTAGCTTCCAAGCTACAGACCCAGCACCATTCATTTCCTCCACTTCGGCAAGACACTCTATGTGCGCGAAATCATAATGAAAAAGTCAATGTAGAAACCGTCGTCTCGGATATATTCATGTCAATCATTTCATGTCTTTTCGTCGGTGGCAATTCAGCCAGAACCTGATATCTTCGCCTCCACCAAAATGAAAGCGGGTCATACCCTCCGCGGAGAACAGGATAGTATGTAGCGTGAATCAAAAATAGAAAGAGAAAATGCCTCTTCTAACTGGATTCTCCGAGAACATCTCATTGCTTCACAAGTCCGAAGGAATCTTGTGCCATGGATCCAAGACAGACGGCCCGTCCCATTATCCCGTCATGGTCAAGACTGCCTCCTTTGGTTCAGCATGTCTCGGAACAGATTGTTCAAGCTATCCACCATAGGTCCAGTAGAAAGCACTTGTCTAGCTGAAACCACCACATCCTTCAGGTTCATGCTGATAGTCATCTCTGCGGCCCATTCCCACGGCCTGGCACGGTCACCTGGCAGTGCATTAAAATACTCCCATCCCATCACGCCTCCAAAATTCGGATATCGCTCAATCAGCGCTGCAAGTACAGGGCTTATCTTCTCACGGGACACATATCCCTGAGATCCGTTTCCAGGATTGGTCAAAAGACCATAGACAATGCGACTAGGAGACCAACCCTGCGAAATCATCGCCGCATACATGCGTGGGTCATCTGCAGGACCCCAACCATTGTAGAATTGGGCATTGTACCAGCTAATTTTGGAAGAGCGAGCCTGCTCAAGTTCGCGATAATCGAAACCAGAAAGATTGCCAAGTCCCAAAAGTGCAGCTGCAACGGGTGCCAGAGTTATGATGAATTCATCACCCAGATCGGACTTGAGTCGATCGATTAGCCGAATAATGCCCTGTAGAGACATTTGTTCTTCAACATCGAGATCCAGACCCTCTAGTCTGTGGCGTTGGATCATTGCAAGTAAAGGCCCGTAGTATCGTTCGAACTTTTCTTGGTCGCCGTCGAGTCGCTGGAAAGAACCCTGTGCAGCCCCACCAAGCATGCCCATTACTTTCACGCCGCTCTGTTTGAGTAGAGGTACTTCGTTCCATAATGGGTCATATATGGGGCTCTCCGGAGGGTCATCGTTGAGAGTTATATCCCCTGGTGCTTCATTAAGGTGAATTGCGGCGAGAATACAATGCGTGATGCCAGTTTTGTTAGACACGAGTGGCATCAGGGAGACATACGGGCCCCGATCTGGCAGAATGGTTTGGTGGTACAAGATAACCCGTCGACGGTCTCCGTCCACACCTGGAATGGGCGGCATAATGAATGAAGGTAACTTGGATATCCTAGCTCCAGGAGGTTCGGTCTTGGCTGAGGCTCGTGGGGAAGATATCCCAAGGTGATCGCAAGGCGCAGAATGCGATATTTATATAGCAAGAGAAGAGAATAGTCTTGTCCGGAACAAAGTGAGTATTTTCTTCTCAATATCGACCTAGGTCACTTGATGAAGACCGCTGATGACAGCAGCAGACTCAAGTTCGAGTCAACGAGAGTCCCCCGTGATGTTGTTCCCCACCACGATGTTGCTGCGTTAGACCCTGACTAAGCTCGCGGAGCCCCAATCGAACCACCGCACGGCGAGATTTCCTTGATCAATGGTAAGGAGTTGAATGATTCACGGGGTTTGAAGATGTTAAAATGGATATATTTCGTGAACATGGCTCACTAGAAAGCATTTTGTAGTGGGAGGCTGGGATCTGTATTGGAATGCCCGTAGTAGAGTTGTACTCTGGTGGAATGTCACGCGTTCAATCCAATATATATTTCAACTTGAAGTTAAGTTGAATATTCAAGGTCGTCACGGTTATTCAAGTTAGCAATTGCAACCCAGTTTAAATCAGTCTGAACTGTCACATGGCCTGTGGTACTACTTCAACTCTACTAGTACTAGTACAATAAAACTGGATATTACATCACACTGAACAATCGGAGTATGGGCATCAGCCTGGGCTTATCACCTAATGAAAAAGGCAGAATATATATATTGCTAGCGTTTATTTATAAGTCCTTGTGATATTGACTCTAAATGGAGTCTTGATGGACTTGTTTTAAATCGCTCTATACATCGACAGGGTGTTTCTATTACCTCTATGTTTTCTATTCGGAGATGCTAGCTATGCACTATACTATCTTGTTGTTTTTAAGATTATGAGCCTTATAGAGCCTAGAATTTGTTTATTGATTGTTTTTTGGGTAGCTGATTATCTTAATTCTTAAGGACAGACTTACTTCTATGAGATACGGTCTAAGGTCTTTGGGAAGCTGCTGTTGGAAGTCTGGCTGATGGATAAAGAGGGTGTGGAGAAGCTGTGGAGTATTATTAAGACAGAGTTTTTGATGCTAATTGGAATGTTTAGAGAAAAGGAGGGGAAGAAAGGTCTGTTTTTCGAGGGCGAAACTTCTGGGTATGCGGATTTGGTGTATGTTGCACAGCTGATATTTATTGAGCGTTTTGATAGTGGATAATAAGGTTGCGCGGCAGAGTTTGTTGTGAGAGGTATATTTGCGGTATTTAGTTGATGATAGGGGGTCTGAGAGGGGGATGAGGAAGAAGAGGCTTTGGTTAGTTGGCTTTGATTAGTTGGATCTTTCATTCAGTACCATGATAAGAGATGTTATTCTGCTAGACAAGACAAAAAAAGGAAATCAGGCGGGAAGATCTCGAATAATCCCAGCTTTCTTCTGCGTAACGTACAGACAGGAATTTCCGGGCGCCGTGGCAAAGAATAAATACTTACGCATGGCGGCGCCTGACAAACGTGCGTCTCCCGAGCTATCATCCTTTACAACAGCAATTTCTCTGAACCATGGAGTAAGCTCCACAAAGGTAGAAGTGAGCATTTGCATGTCAACAACTATCATGGACAGGATGATCGGGCCATTAGCGGTATTTATCTGCGTTGAGCCTCGCATGGCTCCACCGTGGAGGACCATATCGAACTGAAGCGCTGCCAGATCGGAGGTGAAGACAGTAAGGATGTTACTTCCAGTATCATTGCATACTAAGAAAGGCCGTGTCAAGTTTGCGTTGCCACCAAACTGGGGAGGTACTCTGATCTGGGCATAGAGCTAGTTTGTGTTAGTTAATAACCTTAAATCATGATTGATATAGCTAAGATTGTGGTGTGATATACCTAATGCAATGGAAGGCGTTGGAATAAGGAAAGGTTTCTGACACAGATCGAATCAGTTGCTGCGGCTAATAATGAAAGAACAATAGGACATATATTAGCCTGAGATGATTGATGATACCATATAGAGTTATATGATATTTGCCTGAAAATCATGTTGCTGTATCATTTGCTGATATTCTAATGTCTACAAATATCATGACTATGAACCAGAACATTAGATAGCCAATAGGTCGATGGAAATTGAACAACACACCTCACACCGTCTCATCGCGTTGTTTGGCACGGTCTCGTCCTCCCATGGGTCTTTCTCGACTTAACGTCCATCAACAAGATATACCAGCGGGTCGCCTCGTTCGCGCGGTCCTAGCTTGCCACTCTCGTATAGGCGAAGAAGCGCTTCAACATTTACTCGTTGAGCTTTCCCGAAATCAGTTTGCAGAAAAACTTTGAGTTGCTCTATTCGCTCTGCCGGTTGGAGGATATACGGCTTCGGGCACGGACATGCAGGACTGAACTGGCGCTGTGGGTCTGACATATTGAAAGGCGCTCGCTGTGTGGAAGTGGTTGGTGGAGAAATTGGAAGATGTGGGATTTGTGTGGATTGGGGAAAAGTGGGATCGGGCTGCTTAGTGAGCAAATCAGAGCGCTCGAGGAATTGTTAATTGTATTCCGGAAAAGCACATTATTTGCTGTAGGCTAAAGGCCGCTCGAAAACGGTGGATTTTCCAAGAAAAGCCAAGTAGGGATAGCAAATAGAATACTCCTCAATTAAAACATGTATTGTAGATGGCATGGAGTAGTAACCAAAGTGCGATTTGAATCCATAGTCTGGAAGTGACATCAAACTTGCCTCCCGATTGTATATAGCTGCGTGAAACCCCTCAACAAACGAGGACCTTTTCTTTCAGTCCAGATACGTATCCAGAAGGTTTGTATTGAATTAGTACTAGTAGCGCTAGTTATCTTGACCTCATAAGCTTTGTATCACTGACACTTCAAACTACATTAGTCTTCCGAAAAATGCTACGCTTTCTGCATCGTCTGCAGCCATCACCTAGATCCCAGCGCGTCATCAATGGGGGTCGATGTGGAGTCGCCACTGCATCATCGGGACCACATCCCAACCCTAGCAACTTTGCTAATCGGCCACGAGAGGTTCTCTCGGAGATAGGTCATCGTGGTGGCAAAAAGGGTGGAAAGGCGAAAGGCGTTGGGGGGTTCCATGAGATGGACCCTGAGAAGCGAGTATGACATTATCCCCTGTATGATCATAGAATTGCACGCAAGAGCACGCTAATCATTTCGTGGTTGTCCACTTTGGTAGCGAAGTATTGCATCTAAAGGTGGTCGCGCAAGTAAAAAGGCAGCTATGCAGCTGGAGGAGGCCGTGAAAGAATCTAAACGACGCAGCCAGGCAGGAGGAGTCCTCCCCAGCTTTGAAGAGTGGAACACTTAGAGTGTATCCATGGATGTATATTTAGAATAGACCGATGGAATCAGATGAAACCTTGGGAGTCAAATGCCTCCGTATTGTTTCAGCTGTTTCAGTAGATCCCCCGCTAGTCCCGAATAGGCAGGGAGTAAATAGTGCCTCAGGCCATCAAGAAATGATCCGCGGGCCTCGTTTTGGCCATCGCATGCTCTCTCGCATCCTCCCCCGCAATCCATCACGACTATTGTTATTTGGTTTTGAGTCGCGCATTCTGCTGGAATGGTCGCGCACTGTCGCTGAACTATCATCTACCAACCCCTGCCTTTCTATTTCTTTTATATTGCACCTCATTGAAAACTCACCAAAGAGCACGGTCTTGACGCGTCGGCGACAATGGCCAACGCAGGGTACACGTCGCCATTCCCAACCTCGCACGACACCATCGGGCAATCTACTCTCGCAACCCCCTTCTTCATGCCCTCATCTCCTCCACAGGATCCCGATAGCCCTCCCGAGTCGCCCCTTCCTGCAGATAGCCCCATCTACCCACCCGACGATTCTGACTCCGATTCTGATCACGGATCTGCCAACAACCATGAGAACCATGCTAAAAACGACGTGCTGAGCCAGGCGCACGACTCAGGACCCCCGAGCCCATCACTTTCCGCCTTGGATGCTCGTCTCGCCGAATACACTGTAGATTTCGATCACTTAGCCAGTGGCCAGTTCTCAGATGCCAGGGACGGTGGCCCGTTGCCGGAACTGAATCATAAAGAAGAAGACCAATTATCGGATGTCGGAGGACCAGAAGACTTCACCGCAAATATGGAGCGATATATGTTCGGCGAAGGGCTGTCAAGCGTGAAGAAAACGCGCAAGGTGGAAAGTCGTGAGGAATCCGGATCCGCATTGCAGCATAGCTCGGTGCGATCCAGACAACCTGTCATCGAAGAAGACGGAGACTCGGCGGACTATAGCGAATTCGGCCCTCCAGTTGATATGTCAACCCCATCACATGTTCTGAACCGTACCAGCACCCTGGCAAAAGATTCGAATCTGGAAGATATCGAGGAGGACCCCGCCGATGAGCTGCCTAGTCCAGCATCACCATCCCTCCGGAGAATATCAATGTCGCCAAAAGTCGACCCGCAGGAGGACATGGAAGAAAAAGAAGATCAGCACGAAGCACGGGATCTGCTCCAGCGCATCGAAGATCTGGAAGCGGAGGTCCGGGACCGTGACGATCAGCTGAGCAAGAATCATAAACGAGTCCTTGAGGCCGCTTCGGCTGGCGAGCAAATCAGGCATCTTCAAGATGAGATCCAACGGAAAGATTCCTATTTGGAAGAAGCTGAAGCCAAGGAAAATGAAGCAGAAGTTCTACGTGAACAGCTCGAGTCTTTGCAGAAGCAAAACGAGGAACGCGGCAGGCTCCTAGAGCAGTTTCAGGGCAGCACCAAAGATGTCAATGCACTGGAGCAGAAGGTCCATGAGATGCAACTGCAGTTACAGACTCGCGATTCGCAAAACTCCCTGGATACTGAGCGACTGGAGACAATCGCACACTTGCGCGAACAGCTCAAGATCGCCCAGGAGCAGCTGAAGAAGCGCGATGCAACCCTGGAAGAAACGATGGAGAAACTGCGAGAGACCACCCGAGCAAAGGAAGTACAGCTCAACGATAAAAATGCCGAGATCGATAGGCTTAAAGCTGAAATCGACGACCAAGCATTGGAAAACGAACGTTTGGACGGAGAATTGGATCGCATCAGAAATGAGTACCAGAATCTCGAAGATCGCTTCACTGCTCTAGAAACCCAGAACCAACCTCTGGAGGATCTTGAGGAAAGGAATCTCTCTCTCGAAGCCGATCTCACTCGTGTTCAGTCGCAAGTCGAGGAACAAGAAAATGCCCTCAAGGCCATCGCGGCGGACTTGCCCGGTGGTCACAGTACTGGTGGTCATAGCACTTATAGCGAGATCCTTGACCTTATCAAGGATATTGGACATTCAGGCCTCGAGTCAGACCCTAGGTCACCACTGAAGGAGAAATTCCCCGACGACGACGATGACCTAATAGAACTACGGCATGAGATTACGAAGCTGCAACAAGAAGCCCATGACGCTACTGCTGCCCACAAAGCCGCAGACGTCGAGCTTAGCCGCCTTCGTGAGCAGGCTGCCGAATCGCAATCTCTGCTCAAAACAATTGAGGCTGAGAACTCTCGTCTTACTACCCGCGTCGATGACCTGAGCACAAATCTTAACAAGACCCAACAAGAGCTTACCCGCACCCAAGAGGAACATGCCGAGTCCCTCGAAACAGTTGCTCGTCTTCAAGAAGAGGCACTGGGCCAGCCGCCTAGCCCTCCTCCTTCACCACCCACTCCCCGAGCCACCCCCAATGCAGAGCAGGTGGATACCGCTGCCTTGGAAGCTTCACACCAAGCACAGATCCGAAGTCTACAAACAGCCCACTCGACCGCCGTATCCACACTTCGATCCTCACACGCTGAATCGATGCGCAAGATCCGGGATCTACTCAGTGCCGCCGAAAAACGCGAATCTGATCTCCGCACCGAACTGACGACGATGCGTAGCTCAATGTCCACGCAGGAGTCCAAACTGCGCAAGTCATTCAAAACAGAGGTTCGACGTCTCGAGGCTGTTATTGCTGCCAAGGACGAAACCGCTGCCGCAATTGACCAGCGCATCGCATTGTCCGTCGATAAACGGGAGCAAGAATGGGAGCGCCGCGTGGATCTACTTCTTAAGGAACGAGACCGTATGTCTAAGGCTCTGATGATGTACTGGGGCGAAAAAGAGATGGGTCGTGGACCTGGCGCTTTAGCCGATGGCAAGGAGAATCGTGGAAGTTCGACGGATCCTAAACAAGGTCAGGCGTATAGGTATAAGTATGCGCACAAACACAAATCTAGGAGCGGAGAGAGGAAAGCATGAACTTGAATGTGTTTTCTTGACTCGTGGATGCTTTTTAGCTTCTTTTTTAGCTTCTTCTTCACTTCTGTACTGCTCTTTTCCTGTCATTAATGCTTTCGTCGTGCTTATGCGCTGGAGTCCAAGGGTTTGCATGCAACGAGGCGTAACGGTATTGCATGTGGGTATATGGAGTATTTCAAATTGAAAGATTCATATTCAGCTATCCTAGTTTGATTCGAAATTTTATAAGTTGACTCTAGAAGGCAATGGCAATTGAAAATCACAAGCTTGGTATCGGAAGTATCCCAACGCCAATAGCAATAACACAAATAACGCTTCCTGTTTCAAATACAATCCTCACAATACAATCATATAGCCACCAAGTTAAGCCACACCAAGAAAAAGAAAAGCGTCTGACCAGCAGACGACATAGCATATTAGTAGTAGGAGCTCTTAGTAGAAGCTCAAGCTGGTGCGGTTTGCACCGCGATAGGTATTGTGATCGAGAACATTACGTTGACTCTGGGTGGAGCTCAGATGAGTCTCGTCCACGGAGGCGCGAGGGTCTGGAGTTGCCTCTAGAATGCAGCTGAGGGGACCACTCGCTGCACCGTAAGTGCTGCTGCGAGGACGACGAGTGCTTGGGTAGATGATTTCGATGTCGTTGCGACGTGGGGCAGGAATGACTCGGCTGGGATCGAAGACGTGCTGACTTGCCCAGCGAGTGGGAATTGGCTGTGGGGGATAGTATTGCGAGTGATACTGGCTCTGAGTATGGCGTGGGATGTGCGATTGCTCGAATGAGTACGAGCTACTTCGGACTGGGGTGGGTAACTGGGCAATTTGGGGTTGCATGGTTTGCCGTGGGCTGCTGCGTGATGGAGGCATTATGGGCAGTGGGGGAATAGCTGAATTTTGCCTGCAGGATGTAGAGTATCTGCGGGGATTGGTTGCAACAGGGACGGGTGCTGGTGATTGTGCGGGTCTGGGAACATAATTTGGGTGATGGGGGTGGTGAATAGAACGTGCGACTGTGGCGAGACATTCTGTTTGAGATCGTCGTACTTTTGCTGGCTCTGGTGCGACAACGACTTCAGGGGCATCGGCAGAATTCATAGTCATGGTTCTGTTATGACCATCAGATTTGGCCCTGGTGGACGCATCTGTAGATTTCTTCGTGGATTGACTTTCAATGGAGGTCGAAGAAGTAGCTGTCTCCGTATTGGTGGTCTTAACTTCCAAGCCGTTTGATTGAGGTTGGTCTGGGGATGTGGAGGGTGTGACAACCTGCTTCTCAACATCTGATGCTGCATTGGGATCGGCCAGGGCGCGAATCTGAGGGTCCGAGGACAAAGGCAAGGAGAGTGGGAACGATTTGGGAAGGAAGCGTTTCAACGAGGAAAGCGATGACTTTCCCCGTTTGTGGTAGGCAGTATATTGCTTTGGAATCGGTGGAACCTTGGGTACTATGAAATCGGCAAGCAAAGACTTGGATTCCGAGGCTGTGTGAGTGGTCAAGAGGGTAGAAGTTCGTGAGATAGGGTAGAAGTCGCTGGCCACGGTCTGGCCACCAGGAGAGATCCGAGGAAATGTATCATCAGGTGATACTGTGGTTCCGGAGGTAATTTCTCCATACTCAGAGCCCGGATTCGTATTGACACGAAGCTGTGGCCGTAGACGAACTGGAGCAGGGTGTCGAATGCTGGGATGGCAGCTGACTTTGTTGGCGATAGGATCAAGATACCAGGGCTCTTCGCCTGCTTTTCCGTCATGCTGGCGACAAAGATTTAGGATTTCATTTTTCAGGGTTTCGTCACTATCCCAGCTGTGTCCCGATAGGATGCTTCCATCGCGCAATGTTCTTTGGCGTCTGTAAATGCCAATGATCGAAACGTCGTATGGTCGGTCACACAGTTCCCTGGCGCAGTACATTGTGCACAAGGTGACCCTGGAGAGGCATACTTAGCAAATGGAACTCAAGTGGGACGGTTTCAAAGGAGATCGCGGTACTCACAATGCTACGACTGAAACAATGACTGTGGAGCGATGAAAAGCGCAGCTTACTCCAACCCGCCAGAAAGTGGCGTCGGTTCCCTCTGGCAGGCAGTACACTTGTTGAGCGGCAACTACCAAGCCGGAGACCGAAGTAGCTAGCCAAAGCATGAGGTCCAATCTGTAGACGTAGGAGCATATATTGTGCAGCACCGTTTTCTGCTGGCCAAATCCACCGATTTTGTTATATTGCCAGGCAACTAGGCTCTGAAGAGAGACGAGAGGAATTGTCAAGAATGACTAGAAGGAGTCAGTAATGCGACGAGTCATAGAGGATGGTGGATACTAACCGAGACCAAAGCAAGAACCAGGCTCACGGTCATTTTTGAGTCTACCTGGTGTCTGCCATAAAGGAAGAGGACCAAGACCAGCTGAAGTACTGATTCAAGTATCAAGAAAAGGAGCGAGACGAAGATGACGAGTTTAGTCCAGGTGCCTTCTTTGCGAGGCGTTGCGGAGAAGCCGGTAGCCATTGTTGTGTTCTCAATGCGAGCTGCACTGCAGCGTCGCTTTGATATACTGGTGATAGCGTCGAGAAGCACTTGAGATGACCGGTAATAACCAGGAGAAGGACTGTATAGAACGAAGATTCACTCAAGCACCGCCCAACCCAAGTTTCAGCCCGTTCCAAAAATCATCAATGGTCGAAGAAAAGACGTGTCGAAGTACGCGGAGCTGCCCTGGACTAAAAAAGGGAATCAAATGAAGTACTGCGGGCCTGTGAGCGCGTCGACGCGCCTCAGTGTGGAGGGGTGGAATGTGCCAGCTGAGGGGTCGGGCATGGGAAGAATCCCAGCCGCGGCCAGAGCCCGCGAAAGAGCCACTTGGTCCCTGTATATGATCATATCGGATGATCTGCTGGAATGTTAACCAGCGTGGGTGATGAAGGCACTGCCAGGGATGCTGCCGAAGTGGCCAGCGAGTGTGTTGGCGCCATCCCTGTGTGGATCGTCTTTACTCGACGTCAGCTCATCTCACAGCTTGAGAATGGAAGACTCGGAGAATATCAAGAATCCAGTGTACTGTAGTCAATCGGAGAAATTAGACAGGGCGGCCCTGGAGGGGGTTACCGCCTAGCATGAAATGTGTTGTCGAGATCTGTCGAGGGTTGAAGTTGGAAATTGGCTTCCCTCCAAGGGCGACAAACACACCCCTCGATGACGACTCACCCATCCTCTTTGCACCACACACACTTGCTAATAACATCAGACAAAAACTACCACAGATTACGTAGGATTTTGTGATTGATTAAAAGTCGATTACTTGCCTATATTCAACTTGTTAACGTCAAAACCCCCCATCTCAGGCGCTACACGTGATCCGAGGGGTCCCCTTCAGCCAGTCCTTGCTGGTGGAGCATCCAGGAGTTTCAAGACTCATCATATTTGACATCGGATCGTGCAGAATATTGTCCTGTTTGCTGTCAACTGGGAGTGGAATGCGAACACAGCCTGTCAACGCTGCTCTTGATGAAATTAGTCTGTTCTCGTCGCGTCTGGAAGTTTATACTTCAGCATACTTGACTGACACGAACAAGAACCACGAGGTCTATCTCATTCCAGTCCGAGAGTCAGTCTCACTTAGAAGGTTAAGTCAAACGGTAAATGTGTTCAGTTTCAGTCAGTATTAACTGCCTACTCGTAGTACCTGTCTACCCCAACAGGCTAAACAGTCAGAACTAGCAACGACCGACATCGACATAATCATGGTTCTCTAACCGGCGACTTTCTTTTGTCTCCTCTATTCCACTTTCCCTGCAAGCAATTCTCAAGGTGAATGGATTCCTAACCCGGTATATTCGTAGAACTCCAAAACTCCGACGGACTAACCCCTAAACTCATACTTCGCTTGCCCTTGCACCCGCGGCGGTTTGAACATGTACATGTGTCCACCGTCATCATTAGGGTCCGGATTCTGAGTACGATCTCTCGCGGTCGATAGATACAAAATATCATGGTCTTTGCCACCCCAGGTCGGACATGTTGGATATTTGGCTGGCAAGCTAACCTCCTTGAGCTTCTTACCTTGAGGGCTGAAAACCTTGACTTTTCCAGTAGCGTACACAGCTACCCACAAGTTGCCTTCAATACTATAGTGGATTCTGGTAAGTGTTCCGGGTATTTATTTGAGACACAGGGTGATTGAATGACTGACTCTGTGACCATTCCATCTGGTTCTGCAAAGGTGGCTCGAAAGTCAACGAGGATCCGCTGGTTTGAAACATTTCCAGTTTCAAGGTCGAAGTCGAGAGCCGTAATTTTCATGCCCATAGAATCATTCAAGTACACTTTAGTATTCTTTAGATTTTATTCTCCGTTCAATGGTACGTGTGTAAGGCAGTCGGTCACTCACTCGTCTTATTATCAGGGCTCCACTTCACGCCATTGCCGCACAAGATTCCACTGGGGATCATCATGTGCAAGCTACCATCGGGATCATATCTCCACAGTCTTCCCTTGGGTTCTCCATAGCTTTCGGGCCAGTTGTTCATGTCGAATGCCGTGGCTTGGACGTCGATTTCGGCCAACCAAAAGCGACCCCTCGCGTCAACGCCGCCATCGTTGAACCGGCGACGATCCCTTTCAGCCGTGGGAATGATCTCACGAACGACCTCAAAAGTTCCAGTTTTCTCGTCTAGGAAACAAACACCCTGATAATATGCTGCGATGTAGCTGCCAGGTTTGTTTTGGCGGAAGGCAGCAACACTGAGACTGTCAGAAAGTGGCAAGATTCGGGCCTCCTCGCCCGTAGGAGAGCCTGTTTCTGGATCAACCGGAAGGATGTAAAGCTCGCATGGGGACGACAGACAGTCGAACCAGTGTAATGTGGAGTCACTGGCTCGGTAGATTGGTCCTTCGCCCAGCACCATTCGACCCTTTGGGGGTCGGTAGATGGGCGGACCCGTAGTGAATGATTCAATCGATGTATCCATAATATGAACTATGTATTGCAGTGTGCTTGTGAAATAATGAAGAGTTGACAGCGCGAAATTTCCCGGGGCATTGGCTCCACCGTGGGGGTCTTCGGTCTTGGGTGGGGGGTGGCGGGGAAGTGTACACATTTCGGGAAAAATTAAATTAGAATTAAACCCACGATGTATTTTACAAACTACATAGATGATTCTTCAATCGGTATTGATTTCATTGCAGATGATTTTCATTATTTGCAAAATTTGAAATTACTAAAAACAATGCGACAAGACCTTCGAAATTAAAGTTCATTACCTGGGAGATTCGCCAATACTATATCTAAAGGTGAGATATAGATCGAATAGAAAAAAAAAAAAAAACCGTAGTTTAGACCATTGGATCGTGGATTATATCCAGTATAAGCCCTTTGATGACTAGTCGGGCTACTGGAGCTTCTTGTATTACCTTTCTTTTGTCCCCCAAAATTGGAACATGGGAGGTTGCAACAAGTCATTCTTTACCCATTCTCTAGATAAATTAAAAAATGTCTGAATTGGATAGATATTTCTCTAATTATTTGAAGAGGATAAAGGGTGTGGATAAGCGGAATCGAGTTATTCTGATATAAAGCTCGACCGTAAAGTTGCGATGACTTCTGCATAGAATGACTCGGCAATATCTTAAAAACTTGCAACTGTCTTATCCGATGCGTGACTTCAAGCTAGTGTAATGTATACAGTGAAAGAGATAGAAAATTATTCTCCAAAGTGGTTGTATGTTTTTATTTAGCTGCGGTCACTGGCTCGATGAATCTACACCGGAAAAAATGAAGATTGAAATCTCATTCCTTTTGCATCTAATTGCTAGCTATTCTAAAATTCTTGACACTTCCTTCAAGAAATTGTTGGTTTGGACCATACAAGGTCACACTAGTTTGTCAACCAGTGGCATAGATCGACAGAAGTAATTGACGTAGCCTCTTTGGATATCACCGATCTAGTTATACGTGACCTTACTGCTGTCAACCCGACTTGTCTTATTATGACATCTGTGGGTATTGCTACCAAGTTGTTAAAATGGCGTCCGAGGGGACCGGAAGAATTGTTTTTTTATTTTTTTTTTTTTTTTTCTCACAAAGAAGAAATTTTCAAGTTAGAGCGGTTAGCCATGTCAGTGATTTCTAGATCAGGCTCAGCTCTAGCGGTTGCCCTCAAATAGTATGGTATTTCTCAGTCAACAGTTCGGAATAGACAAGCAAAAGTATTTTTTTTCTGTGTTTTTTTCCTTATCATAACTTACTCAGGCGTGACTGACGAAATTGAAAATTTTCATCACTCAAAAGTAGAGTTTTGAAGCGAGCCTTGTGAGAATTTTTGGCTGCCTCGAATCAAAATAAAATTGAATTTCATAATTTTTTTTTATTTATTTTAGATGCTAGTATCAAGTCCCAGTTGCGTGACCAAAATACTAACTTGAACACAGGATATGCTCATAATTTTATTTCTACTTCGCCACCAGTTCCACCAGGGTCAAGAAAATGATGGCAAAGGCTGATAAGTGGGACTGCCATTCTCTACTAGAAGACACTATTGACCGGTGCACCGTGGCTACCGAGATATCTCGCAGTGTCGGACTCAAATGGGAAATTAGGTCCACTACCGGTATTGCTCATTATGGGGCAGATTTGAAGTTTGTTTTCAACCCAAGCCCTACCGGCGGCGAATTATGTATGGTAACGTGGGGGCGGAGATCAGTGCAACGACTGGGTAAAAGCTTCTTATCGTGAATCTCTGACCAACATCAGTTCGCCGGACTCTCGTGCTTGAGTTATAAAATTCTCTGAACCGTGAAAGATACCTTTAGGCGACACAGAATTGATAAGAAGTCTATAAATGGTGATGCCTAAGTAGCACAAAACGACTCCGCGGGAAATGCTTCAGTCCGACATTTGACCGCAATGTAACTTTCAACCCCTCAAACCTGTCATTTAAGATGAGCATACCTTCTTAGCCAGACCCTAACCGAGATGGCAAACGAACGTGCTGATCCGGTTGGCTTCCGACACCTGCGATTGCCCACCTCCATTGGCGCTAAGTTGGCATCGTTCTCCACCGGACCCTCGCTAAGCAACACTAGCCCATCGAAGAAATGTAGGAACGAAATGAACCTGAACTGGGTAGCCTAAGCCGAGCTATAATGAATCTCAACATCGCGAGACTGGTTTCTATTCATCTATCTAATATTATTCTCATGGCGCATCGCACGGTTCCGTTTCTCACTTTTGTAGTAGTCCGATGCAAACGCAGGCTTGCATACTGATGATATCCTAATGGTACCTGATCCAGACCCGATAGCGGAGTTCACCGGGCATTGAGACCCTTTTTGACTAGTCGGAACCCGTCCGTTCCCAATCTGCTCCATCCTACGCCCGGGCCCTGGAGCTAGCCTTGTCGGTACTGTTAGTGCTTAAGCCTCTTTCATGCGGCTCTTAAGATGATGCCAAGGAGATGGCCAATTGGCAACCCCTCCTCGTAAAGCACTCCCAAAGTGTTCCCAAAACGTTTGTGAATGTTTTCCAGTCAAGAAAACTTGGAGGCCCCCAAGGTTTCTTTGCTTTTTATTTATTTTTCCGTTGACAACATACCCTATCAATATAGCTGAGATCCACTTGTCGGATCCGAACTGGCGAGGCCAAACATCTTTTCCGACTCTCATTCGTGGGTGAGGTGGAGTGCTTTGATACTAAATCACTGGAATCTAAGTTCTTAGCCCCAAGGGAAACAAGTATCTTCCAGGGCCACAGTTAGACTCGTCGACTTTCATTAGCTGGGTTGTACTCCATAGACTAGTAGTGTACCTTCGCCCAGAGTCCGTTAGCGGCGGGTTTCTACAGTAAAAGGCCATGTACAATTCTCGGTATTTTTTTAATGCAAACCGCCGCCTCTGACCCCTAATTCTCCTCTATATTTAATTCTGTAGGACTTCGCTCTTTTTCTGCAGCTACAAACTGCTCAGGCGGACTCTCGTTCGCGTCCCTTCGTTCATTTCATTCTGGGCATACGTCCCTTTCGCTCATTTATCACTGCAAGTCAATTTATTTGACTTCTGCTGCCTTTCATTGTTACCCTGGAAAATGGGTTTCCTGAAGAGTTTCGCCGCAGCAGCGGTGCTCTCGGCCTTCATTCCTCACTCTTTTGCTTTGAATGTGGACTCAAAAACTAATGTTGCTGTTTACTATGTGAGTTCACTGTCATAAAAATTGAACCCTGTTTCGGCTTCAGCTGACAATAATATCAGGGTCAAGGTGCCTATCAGGATCGTCTCAGCCATTTCTGCCAGGAAACGTCTCTAGACATCATTAATATCGGATTTATCAATGTCTTCCCCAAGGCTGTGGGAGACTGGCCAGGTTCTAATTTCGGAAATCAATGCGATGGAAACGTTTATGATGACACTGAGCTTCTTAGCGGTTGTCACCAGATTTGGGAGGATATTCCGGTTTGCAAAGAGCTCGGCAAGACAGTCATGCTCTCACTAGGCGGCGAGAGTGCTTATCAGGATATTCCCAGCGATGAGGTCGCGGAATGGTTTGCCGATTTCCTGTGGTATTCATTCGGTCCCCCTGGCCAGAATTCTAGCTTCCCCCGTCCTTTCCAAGATAACCAAGTTGATGGTTTTGATTTCGATATCGAGCATAATGGCGGCAATGGTAAGAGGATTCCGTTGGACATCATTTGAAAAAAAGGAGAAAAAAGAGATCAATTAACAAATAAACAGGCTACGCTACTATGATCAGACGCCTCCGTGGACACTTTTCCAACTTTCCGGACGAGACATTCTACATCTCTGGTGCACCGCAGTGCGAGCTTCCCGATGACCAGCTTAGCAATGCGATAGCCAACTCGGACTTCGACTTCATTTGGGTTCAGTGGTACAATACAAAGGGTTGCTCAGCGATGGACTTCGTGACTGGAACCGGTCTCTTCAACTTTGCACAATGGGCTGAGGTTATTGAGAGTAGCGCTAACCCCAACGCGAAGCTTTTCATCGGACTACCCGCCTCTGAGAGTGCTGCTGTGGAGGGATTTTATCTGAACCCGGAAGAAGTTTACCCCCTTGTGGATATCTACATGAACTTGTACCCTGATATGTTCGGAGGTATTATGCTGTGGGAGGCTACGGCGGCAGACAACAATGTGATCGATGGCTACGACTATACCCAGCATATGAAACATATTCTCCATGAATGTGATCCATCGCCACCACCGACTTCTACCTCGACCATCTTCGTGACACCGACTCCGAAGCCCACTTCGTCGACACCCTCCAGCTCGGTTGTTCACACAAGCACTCAAACCGCCTCTACCGTCTCTACGCCGTCAAGCCAGCCTACTAGTACCTCTTCGAGCACACAAGTAGCATCTTCTACTGCGTCGACGCCCTCCAGCTCAGTGATTCACACAAGCACTCAGGCATCCTCTCCCATTTCTTCGCCATCGAGCCAGCCTACCTCGAGCAAGCCTATCTCCTCGAGCACGCCTACCTCCTCGAGCACGCCTACCTCCTCGAGCACACAGCTTACATCGTATACTGCGTCGTCATCTTGGTCGTCATTGCCCAGCTCTGTTGCTCCGTCCAGTGTTCCATCTGGTTTCCCACACTCAAGCAGCCCAGCTGTGTCTTCAAGCTCGGTGACAAGCTCATCGAAGACTCCTGTTTCTTCTCCAGTCTCTTCGAGCACTACTGGGGATAGTTCTATCTCAACTCGATTTCCAAGCCAGCTTCCCTCCTCAAGCACCTCTGTGACTTCTGGAAAGCCCTCGACCAAGCCAACTGCTACCCCGAGTGAAACCCCGTCTTCAAGCGGACCCGTCACTTCCACTCACCTGGGCACCTCTACAAAGTCTACCAGCCACATCAGCTCATCTTCCACTGGAAAGTCGACTCCTACCTCCGGAACGATTAAGACTTCGGTCACACGGCCCGTGTCTTCACCTAGTAAATCATCTACTCCAGCTTCGTCTTCGTCATCATCTTCTTCTATCACCGGAACCACGCAGTCCTCTACATGGGAGTCCCTCACCGGCAGCACCGCTGTTTCTAGCTCGTCCTCGGCTTCCCGTGTGCCAACCACTCGCACTCCAGTTTCAAGCCCACCAAGTGCCACTGGTACACACGTAAGCTCGACAAAGAAGCCTTCTGGGTCGGAGTCCGCTACGTCAACTTCTACTGTTTCTTCTACTGAGACCACTGGGGCTTCGTCTTCTTCTACTTTGTCCTCCAGTACTTCTCTTACCAGCGGTTCAAGTGCCACTGATACACACGTGAGCTCGACAAACAAGCCTTCTGGGTCCAATTCTGCTACTTCAAGCTCTGCTATTTCTTCCACCAATGTCACTGGGGCTTCATCTTCTTCTTCCACCTCGTCCTCCAGAACTGCCCTTACCAGCGGCCCAAGTGCCACAGGAGCTGAATCTTCCACCAAGTCTGAGTCAACTGGTAATGGCAGTGGATCTACGACTGGCCCAGTAGTGACGGCTTCGCCTTCGGTGACATCTATCTCGTCCACCACAAAGGCCCCAACAGTCACCACGATCATTGTCACCTCCTACACTGACATTTGCCCCACTGGTTTCACTACAATCACGACCACCATTACCACTACCTTCTGCCCAGAAGCCACGGCAGGTGTTACCAACCCTGCTGCCGGAGCTGTCTCAACTACGCCTTCCGTCCCCGAAGGTTGGACGACTACCGTCAAGGTCTGTGACAACTGTGCGCCAACACCCACTACGGTCACTTTGACTCTACCAAACCCTGTCAAGACGACTGAGCCTATTGTGGAAACCACCCCTGCCGCTGACATTACTGAGACTTGGACAACCACCGTAACTTTCTGCAAGCATTGCGGTGTCACTGGCTCATCAGTAACTTTGACTGTCCCATATACTCCAGCTGTGTCTACCGTGACTGCCGTGGAGACCTCAAGCGTTTCGCCTGGGCAAGATGAGACTACCATCGCCGGTGGCTTGCCTCAGACTACCTTGGACAATTATAAGGGTGTGTTTCCCAGTTCCGTACCCTCGTCATCTTGGAGTTACGGCGGTGGAAGAGTGCACCCAACTAGCCAGACACCAACTTTCAAGGTCCACGCTTCAACGACCCACACTGTTCAGAACCCAGCTCCGACTGGTAGTGGAGAAGGTGTGTCGCCGGTATTCAATGCAGCCGGGTCTCGGTCTGGTCTGATGAACATTTTTGGCATTTCGCTTGCCGCTGTGCTTTCCATTTGCATTTTGATTTGAGATAATTGATACTGTGTGTGGTTGAGTATCCAAGCCAGATTCTCGCCTTGGTTGAAGGCTTGGCTACAGGCTTTTTATGCTTATGATGTCTTATAATTCACTTCTCTTTCCCCGATCTTCACCTTTTTTATCGTAACTTCGATCGAGAAGGGTGGGTTGATTTTTTACCACAGCTGGCCAGAGTAGCAGCTGTAATTTTATAAATATATTCGAACTTGAAGCTTCTTGATCTTCGCATGATTAGTATGATTCTGAAAAAAAAAAAAAAAAAAAAAAAAAAAGAAACTTTCTTTCTACGACCCCAAATTAAGGATCTATGAGTCGGGCGATATCATGTCGGGCTTCGAACCAAATTTTTGTTCTTTCCATCCGAGTTCTCTTGGTTTTGCATAATCGACAAGACTTTACATTGATTTATGATGTACACATTGACCCAGTGATTGGATACAGATATTCTTATCCGTAGGGCTGATCCACATATGTCATAGATGAGCTAACAATTACTTGACTTCCTACCTGGTTTCTTAGTCAGCTTCCCATCATATTATTAAAAAAACTTTGTCTCCCCTTCTGAGTATCTGGTAAAAAGGGGAGATAATAGTTCACCATTCATCTATAAGAAAATCTTATTGGGCCAATTCATCTGGCCTAACGGACAACGCCATTGAAGGTATGGGTCTTTTTTTTTCCGCCTCAGTTCGCTCGGAATTGAACCCTCTTCATAGCAGGCTAAGCTACCCTTCAATGGCAAATAGTAGCATTGAAATACCTGACTATATTGGACTCTGTTGTATGACTTCGGAATTGATGCGTCTTGCTACACACCAGTTGACAGTCACCCCGCATTATCGAAGTTCCGAGACTGTTTTTTTCCCCTTCGCTTCACATCCTTTTTCCTTTGTCTGTTTCCTCCGACCAAGCAACAGAAACACCGATATTTAGCCGTCTTTGACTGTTTTCAATATTTTCCTGATGATCACCTCACTGGTTGCTCTCAGCTCGTGATGAGCAAGATCGCAAATTAGCGAGAAGGATTGACTTTGCCGAGATGAAAAGGCTTAGCGTCGGCAACCAGCGAATCGCCAAACTCAAAGTGGGACATCGACCTATGCTAAACGTTCCCGTCAGGCTTAATGGTCGTTCCTGTGCGGAGGTCCATTCAAAAATTCGTGGTCATGCTAGGGAGAATTGCAATCTCCATTGGTTCACGTCTTATGGTGTGCTTTTGCGAAAAGTTATCCGGTGATGAGGGATGCATTCACGCTCGCTTGCCATCAGTGACCGTTCGGTCGGGATAATTCCGTATAAAAGATGTTTTGACTCGCAGCAGCTCTAGATTCATCACGCCTTTAGTCTTTTTTTCGTCCTTTGCCTTTTCGATCACAATCGCAAAGCTCTTGGGTCAAGCCATGTCGACGAGGACTGAGTCCAACGCTGAAACAGTCGGGGTGAACCATGTCAAGCGAGTTTGGTATCGATCAACTCTTTTCAATGCCTGTGTGATTGGATTCGTCGGCTTTCTTGCCCCGGGGCTTTGGGATGCCATGAACTCCCTCGGGGCGGGAGGAGAGGAGAAGCCATTCCTGGTTAACGCAGCGAATGCCTTGGTGTTCGGCCTAATGGGTATCTTTTGCTTATTAGGTGCGCCCATCGCCAACCGGATCGGTCTCAAATGGGCCCTTGTTCTCGGAGCCATTGGATACCCATTGTACTCGGCTGGATTATATACAAACAACCGCTTTGGGAACATCTGGTTTGTCCTGGTCGGTTCTGCAGCGTGTGGAATCTCGGCGGGCTTGTTCTGGGCTACAGAAGGGGCTATCGCGATTGGCTACCCGGAGCCCGAGAAGAGAGCGCAGTATTTAAACATCTGGACTATTTTCTGCATTATGGGCCCGGTCGTTGGAAATTCAATCGTGCTGGGACTGAACATCAAGACTGACGGCGCAGGTAGTGTGGGATACACCACCTATATCCTGTTCATCGCGCTCCAATGCCTAGCGGTTCTAGTCGCTCTGCTCCTAACGCCTCCCGAGAAAGTACAGCGTGGGGGTGGATCTCCTGTGGTTCTTCGCCTCCAGTCATCCTGGTCTGGGGAATTCCGGTCTCTATGGAACTCTTGCAAAGACCGCAAAGTCATTCTGCTCCTCCCAGCCTTCTGGGCGTTGTTTTTCAACGAATATTCGGGTAATTTTAAGACCTACTATTTCAGCGTGCGTGCACGTGCCCTGATAGCCTTCCTAGGTGATTGGGTCAGCGTGATTGGATCCCAGAGCCTGTCATTGTGGCTGGACTGGAAGAAGTTCGACCGCAAGACCCGTATCAAGTACGCATTCTATTATGTTATCGTGGTCCACCTGATTGCTTGGATTTATGCATGGGTTGTGCAGTCTGAATATATTGCCAACCCGTCACTTTTGGATATTCACAGCCCAGGCTTTGTCAAAGGCGCTTTTACCCTCTTTCTGTGGACATTCGCGCAACGAAATGGGATGAATTGGCTTTACTATCTTGTCGGTGAAATGACAGATGATCTCGCTGAGCTGACTCGCCTGACCGGCATTTTACGAGGGCAAATGAGCTTCGGTGAAGCTGTATCATATGGTCTGAATACGAGGGAGTGGTATGGTGGTCGTGTTCCCATGGCAGTGAACACAATTCTTCTGGGTGAGTACTCCCACTACAACCATGGAGGCTATAATATTCAGAGATTGTTTACTAACCGCTTTTAATAGGCCTTTGCTTGATCCCAACTTGGATTGTTGTCCATAAGAAAATACCAGATGAGACAACAAAAAAGACTGATCTGTCAATGGACTCGGATCCACAGATAGAGACCGCGGTCCAGGTGCACGGAAAGGAGTAATCGTCACCGTGCCATCAATCGGAGTGGTTTGGGAAACCCAAAGCTGTTAGTGTTGGAAAGCTGATATTAAAAGTTCTAAGACGTTACAGATGGCGCTTTTTATTGTATTTGGCGGATCTGATTTTTTCAATACTTGATTTGAACTTCAAAAATGTAACATTCTTTTTCAGAAGAATCTAGATATTCTGAATTCAAGATAGTAAAGCGGGGAGCGCTGTCTGCGAACCAGGATCGTCCTCTAGGAGCAGCGAGAGATATCGGAGGATAGAGACCTAGGGATAGCAAAGGAGGGAAGGGTCTGGATTGCTAGATTTAGGCCCGATATGCCTTCGAGTTTTATATAAGATGTGTATGCATCATTTATGGATATCCACAATTGAATCGCATTGGGCTACCCGTGCTATGTACCATTCCTTGCTCCAAGACTGATCTCTCCCGGGATGGTTTTCGGTCTCAGGATTTAGGTAGGATCTTAATTTGTCAGTTCTGGCAAGGGTCTCTAGAAAAACACATCAAACTCAACGGCTATTTGACTTAATCAAAGTTCTGCTTCCAGAGAAGCGGCTTAGCGGTTCCACATGACACATTGTCATGACGATCATCTCTTCGCCTCCGCTCCCTTCTCGCAATTCGACTGGGACAAATTTGGTTACAAAAGCATTCTATGATAAACTCTGACACAACCCCCCGGATTGAAATATACCTTGAAAAGCAGTAAATGGTGCATTATCAAATTCGCCGCTGGTATCAAAACCAGGTGCTTGACTCCGAGTTGCACATTCTTCAAACCATCAAGTTAGACATGTCTATGGGTATCAAGGAAGCGACAGTCCTCGGGTCCCAGATCTCAGATCAGCCCCCTGCGGCGATGCAGCTGATGAATAGAACCATCAGATGCTTGCAGAATAAATATGGAGTACGGTATGCTAAAAAAGGACTATAAGTGGGTCACTAGCCGTACGCAAAATAAAGGCGAGGCTTTGAAGCCCTGTGCAGTTGGTTGTTGTGCCAGAGTAGCAGATGTCCAATCAAATCAACTCCAAAATTTCATGTTGAGAAAGACCAAATGACATGGCGAGAGCCTTCAAGCATCAATAATTTTCATTTTCTTGGAGCCCGAGTAAATACTGCAGCTAAGTTGTACATAAGGGGCTCCTTTTCATGGTACTCCCAACAGGGACAGCTGTGGAAATTGGGCCCCAACCATCGAGATTTCTTCCATGCAACATGTTGCAATACATACTTTACAGACAGAAAATATGCAATTGATAATTTTCAGCTCTACAGAACGCCTCCAATTAAATCTTCAGCCTTTATGTACTATGTACATTTTTCACAAAAGCCAGCCGAACACAAAGAAGTGGGGCGCGTTTGCTTCTAGCGCAAGGCTGCGAATTGCATTGTTGGTTGGTGCAAGGCTGACGAACGCTAACACCACCTTGAGGTTAAGCTAAATTTTCTAACATTTTTAGTGGTTTGAATTTAAAGCACATTGGAATGAGGCTCGCTTGGGGCAGTGTTTGGCAATTAAGGGGTGGAGATTATTTTTCTTAAGTGTATCTAAACTTAGCGACGGCTTTGTTGTAGTATCGAACTTGAATATTTAAACACTACACTGTATCCGCTGACTGAATATCAACAGTCATACAATCTTACATTTGATTCTCTTTTACACATTCCACAAACAACTTTAATAGCAAAACTTTGACACAGTATACGCCATGGGTTTCCGCGAAAGGCTTAGCGAGAAGTTTCATGGCTCCAGCAGCGAATCATACCCAGCTCCCCAACCCACACAAAGCTCGAACTATCAGCCCTATGATCCGACTCCAGCCCAAGGTAATGGGTATCAGTCATACAACCCAAGTTATTCAGCCCCTCCGCAGAACTATAGATATGAATATTCCGCTCCAGCAGCAGCACAGAGCCCTCCCTATCCTTGGACCGCAGAATTTGATCCTCAATCCCAGCAATACCATTATGTGAACGGCCAGACTGGTGAGCGTTCGTGGCAAGCGCCAAACGCATATGGTGGAAATCAACATGGCGCACCGTACGCTGCCCCAGCATATCCAAGTCCGTCATGTACTGCTCCGTCATATGCTGCTCCAGCTGCGGCACCCGCTCCAGCTGCCGCCGCCCCCCGCAATGGCTGCGCCAGCAATGGCCGCCCCAGTTGCAGCCGCGCCGGTAGTGGCTGCGCCAGCTGTAGCTGCTGCACCACCTGCTGACCCATTCGCCGCTTCTCAACAAGTCCCTTCTACCCAAGGGAATAACGGCGGCTGGGCGAAGCTTAAGGAAAAGACAGGAGAGCTGAGTGAGTTTCTAAATCATCATTTATTCGGGATCAGTTATGCTAATTGATTACAGGGGAGAAAGTTGATGAGAATAAGGACGAAATTCCCGAAAATGCAGCTTCCGGTACAGGCGAAGTGGTATGTTATACTAGTATTTCTTTACCCCAGAAATATTATAATGCTAACGAGGCCCTTCCTAGGTCGGTACCATCAAAAATATACCCGATGAGATTGAAGAAACACCTGATCGGATGCAAGGTGGTGGGACAAAATCAGGGGCAAAGCTGAAGACTCGAAAGATGATCTAGAAGAGACAAAGGATGATCTGGAGGAGGCATTTGAGAGTGGTGAAGAGGATGCAGAAGACTCCTCTTCCTCCGACAGTGATGTAGCGACGATGACGATGACGATGAATGAGGGCAATAGTGGCTGTCTGTACTATTTTACCATAGTTCCTTCTCCTGAGATTCCCCCTGCATAGACGAATGAAGCGATTGAATACAAGTATAAAATTTCATATTGGAGTGATGTACATAGCATAGTAGCATAGGTTACTTCCCCGCACTCCTGCACCCACGGGGGCGGAGCCGAGGTCCGATGGGGTTGGCCGACTACATTACATGAACCCCAGCACAAGACGTCTCTAGATCGCTGTCAACCATGTCTAATCCACCTTTGGAAGGAATTCGAGTAGTCGAACTAGCCGGTCTGGCTCCAGGTATGCAGAATGCTCCCAGTACTGTGATTAACTTATATTGACCTCCCTGCAGGCCCCTTCGCTGGACTGCTTCTGGCCGACTATGGAGCATCAGTGCTACGTATCGATCGCCCTTCAGCTCTGAGTGGCGATCTCTTGACTCGTCGCAAGACCTCTATCACTGTTGATTTGCGTGACGCGAAATCGCGCGATGTTCTCCTTCGTCTCCTCACTGGGGCGGACATCCTGATCGATCCCTTCCGCCCGGGGGTCCTTGAACGCCTTGGGCTTTCGCCGACAGAAGTCCTTCTCAAACACAACCCACGGCTTATCGTGGCACGAATGACCGGATTCCGTAGGGATGGCAAATACAAAGACATGGCCGGCCACGATATTAACTATATTGCCGTGTCGGGCGTTTTATCGATGCTCGGGAGGAAAGGTGAGAAGCCTTTGGCCCCCGGAAACATTCTGGGCGACTTTGCCGGCGGCGGTGCGATGTGCTTTATGGGAATTCTTCTGGCACTGATCTCGCGCTCACATACTGGCCGTGGACAAGTTGTCGAGGCCAATATGGTCGATGGATCAGCATACCTAGCCACTATGCCGCGTCTGACTCGCCAAACTCCTATGGGGAGCGAACCGCGAGGAGAGAACCTACTAGACAGCGGATGTCCTTACTACGATACATATGAGACCCAGGACGCGGGGAGATATTTTGCCGTTGGTGCTCTCGAACCCCAATTCTATGCGGCGCTGCTCAAAGGGTTGGGCTTTGACGCGAAAACCATGCCGGACCGCACAGATCGCGCTAACTGGGCAACTCTCCGGGAAATGTTCACGCGCCGGTTCAAAGAGAAAACTCGAGCTGAGTGGGAAGCTATCTTCGACGGCACTGATGCCTGCGCCACCCCCGTTTTCGAACAAGGCGAGTTAGAGGAGGCCGGGTATGAACAAAGACCCGCTGTTACGCTTGGTAAAACACCTGCTCATCCTATCAAGCCGGACGACGGCGGGTGGACTGGAGGTGGTCTCATGGCTGGAGATGGGGGTGTGGAGACATTGCGGGCGTGGATGGGATGGGAACCCAACAAGGACTTTCTCGTTCGGAAGGACGGCGCGCTCCAGTCTGTGGACGGCAGAGCGAAGCTATGAAACCAGGTTTGCGAAAGTGCCGGTCCTTTCATATTCCGATGAAAGTGAATGTGGATTGGGATTGTGGAGAGTGGGTTTCGCATTTCACGTCCCAAGTTACTGTACATACATCAGGTATCTGTACATACGCCATTCGTATTCCAGTTGGTTGATCTCGTATTCTTTGATCAGACTTATCTCCTTAATGGGTAGGGATCTTCATTCATCAGCCTCATATCAGGCGCACAGCGCGTCCTACTGTAGGTACCTGATCCGAATTCAGGCCAGTCGAACCGTCATCAGGTACGATGACACACTTCATTGTTTCTTTCAGAAGAAACAAAATGACTGGAATCGGTAAGACATGACTACGTCACCACTGGCCGATACTACATCACCACGTGCTGAATGTGGCGCAGTCTGTGGCACAGGCTGCAAATTTACCATGGTACCGACCCATATTCTGTAAATTACACAGCCCTATGAAAGCACCGCCACAAATGCAACCATCAACGGTCCCTACGGGGGGCTTAGACGATCTCTAAATCAATGTCTCAGCCAAATCGGACGAGTCCAAATTCTGGTTTAGACGGGTGAGTTAAGTCTAAATTCTACGTTGGTTGTAATGGAATGTTTGTAAATTCCGGACTGGTTACGTTGGGAGAAATACGTAAGATGGGCGAGCAATCACCCCAAGATTAACTCTTTTAGATCGTGTCATTCGGCAGGACACATGGAGTGGCTGGAAAGACCCTAGGCTTGGCAATTTTTTGCGATTCGCGGATAGCGGCTTACTTTGGGAACTTTGATAAATCAGCTCTGAGACAATATTCGGGATCACCAAGTAGTCGGGAACTTACTACAGTAGCTTACTAGGGGGCCACTAGTTTTCCACCTAGTCACTTGAACCAGTAAGAGCGCCCGGAAGTTCCATATTGCGTCAAAATGCTTGCTCAGCACTTCACAATCCAAATGTTGCTTTCCCTGGAGATTATGTGATAACTGTACAATTTCTCACCACGTTCAAGGTCGCGAAGACTAAGGGGCTAAGACAACACACGGCAATATAACTAGTACTACTAAGTAATAAACAGCTGCTCACGGGTTAAGATTGGTGCTAAACTTAGCCCCTTTCGATAGTAATCTATTCATAATTAGTTCATTGTGGATAACTAGATACTGTGTGGATTAAGCCGTCTATGAACCCATATTTAATACACGGCAAAGAAAGCTTTTGCACAAAGACCTGACAAAACACAAAACACCTGACCCTTACTCGCGAATACTAACTGGAAAAGAATCCAGATAAAGTCACAGGGTGTCATCAGCTGATCTACATAACTCTGGATCATCAATGAGCTTTCTGGTGATTACCAGTGCGCCTGGGAACTGGTTGTCCTGTAATTCAATCACCACAACCTTTTTCGGCGGCTTTCCCTTGAAACCTTCGATGATAAAGTCTTATTAGTCCTCAGGATAATCCTGGTTTGTCGAACCATAGTTTGCTCTTGTCGCCCTTCTATCTTTGTCGTTCTTCTTTCAAAAACAGCCCACTTCGCCACCTATTTTTGGAAATTTTATTGACTGTTCATAGTTTATTACAAGTGATTTTCATCAAAAATCGAGACTCGGTCATTTATTGTAGTTGCAGTGGGAGGCTTCATCACGGATAGTGTATGTACTAGTTATACACTGCTATGCTCTTCCAAGGCTACCAGTAAAATTAGTAACTGGAACAGACCCGGGATCTCGAGTCGGTTAAATTCAAGCTGGTGTTTACAATACCATCGACCCCAAGGTACCTCGTAGTAAGTTTGGACGGCACTTCTGCAAGTGATTCCTGCATGCACACGGTGATCTTGCGTAGTGACCCCGTTGGTGGAGCCCAACTGCGTACACAAAGTGAGAGCGTCGGGTCAGCATTTATGGATCTGTAAAGAGATTCGTGTGAGGCTGCAGGGTAGTCTCGTATAACAATTCTCGACCCTCTGGATTTCTGATAGATATATCGAAGATACGAAGGGCAAAATAACTTGGCCTTGCTGCTACAGGGGTATACCCCGCATTATTACGAATGCCTACTAGTACAATCGACCCGCGGTCATCGGCCCTCGGCATCTGGCTTCACATCTGCGCGTCTACGAATTCCAGTTATATAGAAATCATGAAGACCCCTGAACGCTCTCATTTTTAACTTCAACCAAGCCCTGGCTATCCCGCTCCCTTTCCAAATAAGAAACTAGTACTCCGTGTTCCTTTTTCAATATGACCCGCCCAGCGGCCCCCACTCAGATGATCATTCTGCCTATCCAGGAGACAGTGCTGATAGACCAACCATCGACGCAGGAAGGGCAGATATGGTTACAGATATTGGGCATTTTGAAGAAGTTTACGGGCTTCCAGCGTCTAGACTGGGGGCGACACGTGGAAGAGCCTGGAAAGGTCCACCTACATATCGGTGAGAGGCGCCCGAGAGTCTAGAAGTGTATTGACTGCATATTCGACCCAAAAAGCAAAAATAAAAAGGAAAAGCAATAACCAGTGGCGTGGCTGTAGTTCGCGAGAGTCTGCATCAGCACTACGCCCTCCTCGCGTCTCCCGAGTGGCAGCAGATCAGCGATAGGCTGCGGTCGCTAGGGGTTCTGGATATCGCATCACTCGTGGTGCGCCATGCGATGATGGAGGAGTTTAGTTCTAGCGAAGGGCAACGGGCACCGGTGACGGGCACGGCCATCTATCTGACCCCTGACCAGGCGGGGTGGACAAAGACATGGGAGCTTTGGACGACGATAGTGGCAGCGGTGCCTGGATGTATTGGGGTTAGAGGCGGATGGATGGTGGAGCCAGTGGAGAGTCAGCCAGCTTATGTGGTGTTTGTCGGATGGGCGAGCGTCAAGGTACATGACGCGTATCACCACACCAAGCATTTCCGACAACGGGCATCAATCCTGCGAGAGCACAATCAGGGGTTCCGAGAGTATGGACATGTTGCATTCAGTCAGTTTGAGTCCGAGTCAGGTGGCAGAGCCAGCCTGTAGCAGAGAGTGTCAGCCAGTAGTTAGCAGAGCCAAGAAGCGACTCGAGAGGCAATACTACAGTACCACAGGGTCACTTGTACTGTCGTCAGAGTGTAAGTGTAATTTTCAATACCGGATACAATACCTGATACAGGCTCAGCTCGGGTCCGCCAGTTCCGTAAAAAAAAGTCGTAAAACTGGGTAAACTGGGTATCGCCCAATCACATCAACGCGGCCAATCCCAGTCTCTCCTCGGATGGTCGCTCCCCTCTCCCTCCTTCTACAAGAGAGAACATCCCCTCTGCCTTGCTCATCTTAACTCTTCAATCCCTCATACCTTGCCTCCTCCTCGCCAGTCGCAGATTTCTCTCCCAACATTTCAATTGACCCCTTTTCAGGTGACTCCCAGCCGTCCCTGTTCCTGCCTGTCAGCGCCCAACTCGGCGCTTCCTTTGCCAACGACATTGTTCCTGGCCATTGTCCTACCTTCTATTGGTCGACCATCCCAAGTCATTCGGGACTTTGAATCGCCAGTCTCCCCGCTTCGACTGTCCCTAACTGGTCTTGGTGGCTGCATCCTGCGGTGGGTGCTGAAACTGCAGATCTCATCCATCAGCCGCGCGCATCGGACTCGCGGCGGACGACACTACTTACCTGCCTGAAAGTGACCGGCCACCCCAGCCCTATACTACGGCCGATTTATTTCCTTCCACACACACACACACACACACACACTTGCCCCTGCATCAGCGCAAGTAGATTTGACATCCGGTCCTCCGGTTGCAAGTGAAGAGAGTTCATGGCTGGTGTCCAGCCTCCATATACCATGACCGAATTTCGTATCCCTCATCACCAGGGCCCTCCGCCACGGAAACCCGTACCGAATGCCCAACCTGGCTACCAATACCAAGGCTACGATGCCCCGAGAAATCTTGCGCCCTACTCGGCCGTCCCTCAGACCACACACAGTCGATCACGAACCACCTCCTCCAACGTTCTACCCTACGGGGGATCTCAGTCTCAACACTACCAAAATACCCCTCCACCTCCCATTCCGCAGCAGGCAATGGTGCCACCGCCATCTTTTGCGCAGTCGCGTCGCCTGTCCAGCACCACTACATCTACCAACTCTACCGGCAACCCGATGGCCCAGGGAGACGTGGACATCCGTCGGAGCGCCTCTAATAGATCGGCAGGTTCTCAACTCGGATATGTAGCCCTCATGCGACGACAAAAGGCAACGGTATGGTGTGATCGGGCGCAACCCGAGGACGCTCGGATGCGAGAGCAGGCTCGTCGAGATAAAAAGAGGGCCTACCTCGAGGTTCACGGCGCAGGCCGCGCAGGTGGAATGGGTGGCAAGATGAAGCACGGCGGCAAGGCCGGAATAGACTTTTCGCCTTCCAACCTGGTGGGCGCAAGTGTGCCTCTGCGACTGAGTGCCAATGAAGTGGGTGATGGCGATGACGATTCCCATAGCGCCGAAGGTGTCATGATGCACCGCCGCACCGGTAGCGGCCGGAGCTCGCTAGGAAGCAACCGCTATCCCAGTGGTTACCAACGACCACAAGGCACTATGGGCAGCAACAGTACTCCTCCAAATGAGAAGTCCGATCTCCCCGAAGTTTCCGAAAATACGCCCGCGGAAATTCATGAAGAGGAAAAGAGCAGGGTATCATCTTTGGTTAAGGATGATGCTGCTACAACACACACAACGAATAGCAGTGAACAAGAAGACATGGTGGGCGAGATGGAGGCCCCGAGTGCGGCTGTTCATGCAGCCCAGAAGGCCAGTAAAGCAGACGAGCTGCGACGGCGAGGCAGTGTGGACGAGCGGACCACTTCCATGACCAACGTGCGGTTATTTGTCGCTAACCCTGACGACCTCAGCGACTGAGAAATATCTCGGACCTATCCTTTTATTCTTCACGCAGCGCCTGTTCTTCTATAACCTTTTTTATCATCTTCTCTCTTGTTGTGTCATCTTCTGCTCTATGATCTCTAAGAGTTTGGATTACGTTTTTAACACTGCACATAATACCTCCGTTGCTTGAAACTTGACTGTTTCATACTTCACTTTGCAGGTCTTGAAGTTTTTACTCCTCCACTATCGTGTTCATACCCCGGGTTTCTTCTACTGGTTCTTGGTGGCCTTGTCAATTTTATAGCAACGGTCTCGCGATCTCACTCGGCATTTCAGACGTTCACAAAACAG
Source organism: Penicillium sp. S1701 (assembly GCA_023626415.1). Lineage (NCBI taxonomy): Eukaryota > Fungi > Ascomycota > Eurotiomycetes > Eurotiales > Aspergillaceae > Penicillium > Penicillium sp. S1701. The sequence goes on along the minus strand of JAMAGY010000005.1, from coordinate 765,739 downwards.
CTTCTTTTGGTCTAGCCCGCGCCTTTGACATCTGCATCCGGGCCCTTCCCGGCTTTCCTTGAGTGTTTTCACTCGCAGTCCGAAGAGAAACTTTAATTGTAACACGAGATTTACTGTTTTGGTCCATTTTCCAGTCTCTTAAATTACTTGAAGTAGGCAACCATCGTAGTCCTTTAGCCATCATCCAATCTACGGTATCAATGAAATGATATCAGCGAGGCCCATGTTGTGCACGAGAGCCCAGTAAAAGGTTGCAAGCTCCTCGCCATCCAGTGGGTAACTTTTAAGTCCTTTCAAAGGTCCAAAATGGGTCTAATGATTCTTCGCTCTACTTGTAGTCTATTAAATGCAAGTAGACAGTACAAGGGTATAGTAGACCTGTCCACCGCATCTCGATTCGGCCAACAATTGGATTACCTAATCCCACACGCGCCCGACGCGTTCTCACGCGTCCCCGCTGCGGCCTCACTTCACCATCGATCCCTCTGATCCCTCCTGGACCTGCTTGATCGACCTCCCCCTTCGCTGCGCATTCGCTTTTGGAAATCTGTTCTTTTAGTCCCATTGTATCGCACACTTAGTGGATTGCCTTTTCTTTTGGCTTCCCCTAACTGCTCTTCACTTTGGAATCGATGATTTGACCACCGCACTTTCCTTCATACACCGAGACAACCATGAGTCTCTCTCCTCTTCCACCCACAAATCCAATGCCCCAACCACCATCCGCCAGTCCCCGGAAAAGATCGATTCACGAAGTCGAAGACGCTGCCGTGCCCACACTTGGCCCAAAACGGCCATTGACCGACCAAGCGATCGAGAACCAGGAGAACCACGACCCAAGCATTCCCCATACACAAAAGGATAGATCCACGACCCCGAACCATTCCTCTGCGTCACAATACCCTATACCTGTCGTTGAAATTCCGTCCAGAAATTGTTCACCGAAAAGCACGGGCTCTGGAAGTCCCGTTGGTCTTACCACTGAATGTACACCTGCTAAATTGAATTCTACGCAACGGTCGACTATCACGATGCCGACCCAACCGGAAACTACTACGACTCCCGCTTCCAAAAAGCGAAAGCTCTCACCGGCTAGTCAGCAAGCTAAACAGGAAGAAAAGGACGCCAAGGAGCGCCAGCGTCTAGAGGAAAAGCAGCGCAAAGAGGAAGAAAAGCGCCTCAGGGCCGAAGAGAAAAAGAAGCGTGATGCTGAACGTGAGGAAGAGAAGAAGAAACGTGAGGCCGAACGTGAAGAGGAAAAGCGTTTGAAGGAAGAGGAAAAGAAGAAACGCGAGGCTGAGCGTGAAGAGGAGAAGAGGCAACGCGAGGAGAAGAAAAGAGCCAAAGATGAGGAGAAAGCCGCCAAAGACGCCGCCAAAGAGGAAGAAAAGCGCAAGAAGGAAGAGGAGAAATTGAAGAAGGAGAGGGTCAGTATCACAGTTTCTTACTCCCTTACTAGACGTACCCTACTAACACGGCCCAGTCTCAAATGAGATTGAACAACTTCTTTGCAAAGCCCCAGCTACCTTCCTCTGTATCGTCCGGAGTTATGGCTTCTCCCAGCAAAAAAGCACCCAATGGTGACACCGTTTCCGAGACCTTGCAGACCTCCAAGTCCGACTACCACAGGGCCTTCCCCGACTTCTTCCTCCAATCCCACACAACCCTCGCACCTCCTCACCGATTTGAGCGCGACTCCGATGCCTTAAAACATATTCGTGACACCATTGATTTCAATCTGAATTCTTCCAACGGCACACATCAGCATTTACCATTCCGACCATCGGAGATTTTTCACATGATACCATATCGTCGACGCTGTGGGCGCCAAGTCAACTCTGTCAGAGACATTTTGCAACAAATACAAAATTCAGAAGGTGGCACCTTGCCACCGGCTGAGAATAAACCAACTAAACCTCAGGATCAGCTGCGCAAGGTGACGATGAAATCACTCAAATTTGGCGAGGATATCCGTCCCCCCTACCAAGGAACCTATACTCGTACTATGTCGGAGTCAACGGCAATCAAACTGTCACGCAATCCATACTTCCGCGGTTTGCCAGACACTAATTATGATTACGACTCCGAAGCGGAGTGGGAAGAACCTGAGGAAGGTGAAGATCTTGATTCCGAAGAAGAAGATGAGGGAAGCGACGAGGGCGACGATGATATGGATGGCTTTTTGGATGATGAAGATGATGCTCTCGTTGGAGGCAAACGACGTCTAATCGTTGGTGATCTTGAGCCAGTCTGCAGCGGTATTCAATGGGCAACAAATGGCGTTGATGACGAATTCAAGCAATACCAGATCCAAACGATCTCAGACGCCGTGAACTTCCCCATCGACCCCTTCTCCACGATTTACTGGCAGAAACCCCGTGCTGTCGAGCAAGCCTCGGCCAAGAATAAAACTACAACCAACCCAACCAACCATGCGAACACACTGGATGCCTTCAAAATTCCCGGTTCGGACAAAGCATCAGCTGGTGCTGCACTGCCGCCACCACCTGCAGCGACTAAACCGAAGCGGCCGTTCCCCCCTGAGCATCTAGAAGAATTCAAACAAGCGGTTGAAGGTAGTGACCTCAGCAAGATTGGAGTGGTCGAGATCCTCAAGAAGCGGTATGTTTTCTAAGGACTTGTAGTGTGCACACTCGGTACTGACAGTCTTCCAGTTTCCCCAAGGTCTCTAAAGACACATTGAAAGCAACCCTGGACCAGGTTGCCGTGCGCGTTGGCCAGAAAGAGGCCGATAAGAAGTGGATTTGTCGGTGATTATGTGACTATGATCATACAATATCTTGTACCCTCGTCTGTTTGAATTCAGGCTGGTTGTTAGGAGTATTTTGCATATTACCTTGGCGGGCGTTGTGAGTTATCATCATCTAGCATATATCATGTCCATTATGAAATAAAATTCTGTGTCTGCTTCAAATCAACCTTGGTTTCAGGTATCAAAATTCCTATCTTATTCAAGTTCATGTTCTTGGTTTACCTCAACTCATCCATGGATACTATATAGTACGATGAGTGCCACAAAGAGACATCACCTGGGGGCACCTTGGTCAAACTCACAGCTCAGCAATCTTTTAAACGGTTGGCAACCTTGGAATATACGAGCAATAATAGGAGCTTCAAGAAAGCTGTTTTTGTTTTTTACTTGGGAAGATTGCGGTTTTAAAATATGCCTCCATGACTGATTTGATTTCAAATTGCCATTTGTTCGTGAAGCAGACTGGTACGGCGGACTAGTATACAGGAAAAGAGGGGACCGGATCGAAATTCTATCAATCAGATAGCGCTTGCTGTCTTCGGAGGCCATTTGACACGTCTCTCTGCGCGAACGTAGAGGTTGTTCGGCCTTATCAGCTGAAACATGGGATCGTACTCAATTGGCCCATCGCCGTCCCGGGAAAACTTGTATCTATAAACGAGTTTTGGAAGGAAAACCTTGATCTCTTGAAGAGCGAAGTTGAAGCCGATGCACATCCGCTGCCCCGTTGCAAATGGGATATAAGCGGCCTTGTGTCTGGATTTCACGGCCTCGGTGTCCCATCTTCCAGGGTCGAATCGCTGGGGATTATCCCATAGCGCTGGGTTGTTGTGGATGTGGTGTAACGCGGGAATAACCACGGCATCCTTTGGGAGTTTATAGCCTCCTGGAAGGATCATGTCGATTTTGGCGGTTCGGCCGGGCTGAAAAGAAGGGTTGTGTCGGCGCTGTGTTTCCTTTATGTACTTATCAAGGAAATCAAGACGGTCGGTGACATCGGCCGTGATCTCGGTGTTTTCATCGATGTCGTTGTCAATCAGCTCCTGAAGGAGGCTTTCTTGCATACCGGGATATGTCACAAGGCCATATATTAGCCATGAAAGAAGAGAGCTCGTTGTGGTGAATCCGGCACCGGTTGCGACGACAAGTGCCCACACCAAGCTAGACTTAGGCAGTTTTTCTCCTTTATTATCAGTCGCCCGAATAGCGTAATCTAGAAGAAAATCAGTGGATAGGAACAAATCGGGACAGAGACCTCAAACCTACCAACCATATTCGAGGCCTTCAGAGCGGCATCTTGCAGAGGAAGATCTTCGACACCACCTCGTGCTGCTTGTTCAATAGATTGCTCGACCATTTCTTCGACGCGAGATTTTATCCGCCGCAGCCTCTGAGGATCTCCAAATGGCAATCGGCCATACCAATCACCTTTCGAAGTGACCTTTTTGTTCAATGTCAGGATCTCGGCAATAGAATGGACCATTTCATGCAATGGAGCCTCCGTCGCGTTGAAATGTTCAAAGTCCAAGCCAAGTGTAAGCTTTCCTACGGCTTGTGACCCCAACTTCAACATATAGTGGTAAACATTCCAAGCTTCACCCTGCTCATCAAAGGCATCGAACACTTTGAAAGCATCTTCAACAGTTCTCTGCATTGTCGGAGCATAATGACGAACTGCTTTGGGACCGAGGGCTGGGGGTAGAAATTTATGCGCAATTTTCCACTCGGGTGTATCGGTATCTCCAAGAAAAACTCCGGCGGGAGGTGTTTTCAGAGCAGCAAGGGGATGAGCTTCATTGATTTTTTTCGTGAAAAAATCAGACTCTGCGAAGACAATCGCTGAAATTTCTGGGTTGTTGGTTTGATAGGTGGTTCTACCCATATTCGTCGTCTTAATCAATGGTCCGTACTGCTCAAAAAGACGCTGATGATTGCCCAGGTGATCGGGGTAGACTTCGAAGTAGTTTCCGATGTAGGGCAAGCCAGTCGGTCCAGGTGGATCACGCACGCCATGGCCATCAATCGTAATTGCCACTGGTTCAGTTGAGGAAATTATATCTGACGTATCGGATAGGTATTCATTGTCTTGACTCTGGAATCCGATCCCTATACACCTCTAGTCAGAAGCTCCTTTCTCTCATACCGGAAATACGACCTTGATGGAATGCCTGTACTGACCTTTTGGCTCGACAATGGCGAAATGAGCAGCGATCAAATGTTTCAGTTCATTGAGTTCAATGCGAGAATCAACTTCAATGGGTTTGGCAGACGAGACCTCGTCACCTAGAAGGTGAAACTTCTGCAAGGTCATTGTGAAGCAGATGCAAGCTTAATGATTTGCAATTATTTTTCCATGGTGCCAGGCAGATCAATGGATATAAATACAGTACTCCTTTTAGGTCACACGGTTTCTATTACTAAAACATAATTGGAGCATCAAAATCGCCTCGACAATGTACCTGTCGGCTTCCCGAGGTATTGCTACCTCGGAAAGGGCCGCTCCACAATTATCGCGGATCTACCTCGGAACACATAGACTGCCCAGGCACAGGAAAAAAATTAGCCAATAGGATGTTTCATTTTAAGCTGAAGTATTATATTTAGAAATCCGAGGTCAGATATTGCATTGATAATAATATATAACACTCGGCCCTATTTGAAGCGTTCTCGAGAACTTATTTTTCGCCGGACATTTGATATTAGTTTCGGCAAAATCACAACTTCTGATCTAACCGAGACTCGGAAACTACATTATTTCCTTCAAAGATAATATTCAGGGCAGAAAACTACTTCAGATCACTCCAAAATGACATCTATTGTGGAGTACACTATTGAAGACGTTGCCCAGCACAAAGCGAAGAATGATCTCTGGGTCATCATCCACGGGAAAGGTTCGAGATAACTGACTCAAGATAACAAGAGAAATCGATAAATATACTTACTCAACATTCATTTCTAGTTTATAATATCACAAACTACGTTCGCGACCACCCTGGCGGAGCTGATGTTCTACGCGACGTTGCCGGAACGGATGCAACAGAGGCATATGACGATGTTGGGCACTCCGAGGATGCAGATGAAATTCTCTCAACTTACCTGATTGGTAATTTGAAGGGAGCTCGTGAGATTACGCGCCCGAAAGCAGTTCGGGTGATCCAGCAAGCGCCGGAGCAAAGAGCTGTTGCGAATACTTCGACTGTTACTATCACCGTGGGAAAACTTGCAATCACCATCGGCTCTGCTGGAGCAATCGCTTTGCTGGCCTTTCTATGTACTCATGGACAATCTTTTTCTTCGGACCTCCGACCCCAGCTTTTGCAGCTTCTCCCCAATTGGGCGCACAATATCTGTATTCCCAAGCTTACCTCCACGACTGGTGGCTTTTCCAATGGTTTCATTTCTGCGAGTGGAATTTTCACCGCGATTGGGACGGTGATTGGCATGAAAGTATCAAGCTTAACCCAGATTCAGTCTGGGTTCACACACTATCCAGCACACCGCAAGAGCAAAACAATGGCCAAGCCTGATCCACATCTGGCCAAGGGATTCCTCAATCCGAAGGAATACCAAGAACTACCGCTCAGCGTTAAGCAAAAGCTTTCGCCAAACGTGTATCGATTCATTTTCACGCTTCCCAAGCCGCGAGATATCATTGGTCTCCCAATCGGTCAACATGTAGCTATAAAAGCTACTATCGAGGGCCAATCTGTTTCCCGCTCCTACACACCAACATCAAATAATATGGATCTTGGGGTTCTGGAACTGGTGATTAAATGCTACCCAGACGGTTTACTTACTGGGAAGTATCTTGCAAATCTTGAAGTTGGCGACAAAGTTCTTTTCCGTGGACCGAAAGGCGCCATGAAATACACCAGAGGTCTCTGCAATCGTATTGGTATGATTGCAGGCGGGACTGGAATTACCCCTATGTATCAGCTCATTCGTGCCATATGCGAAGATGATGAAGATACCACAGAAATCAGCTTGATATATGCAAACCGGTCAGAAGAGGATATCCTCCTACGCGACGAGCTTGAGAAGTTTGCCAGGAACTATCCCAAAAATCTGAAGCTATGGTACATGCTCGACCATCCCCCAAAAGCGTGGGATTATGGAAAGGGGTATGTGACACCTCAAGTCATGTCTGAGAGACTTCCGGCTCCGTCCCCTGAAACAAAAATCATGCTTTGTGGACCTCCTGGTATGGTTAATGCTTCAAAGAAAGCATTGTGCAGTCTAGGGTTTGAAGCATCTGGAGCCGTGCCCAAAATGACTGATCAAATATTTTGTTTCTGAGCTGAAATGCATGTTTTGTTCAAGTATTCAGGTACTTGCCACAGCATACGCTGTGGCTTTTGGTCGTTGAGTATTAATTTTATCCTAGCGTCACAATATTGAACAGCAGATTTTGTTGTAGCAGATGTCATCCTGTAATCCACAACTCTTAACTCTTTATAATTTTGTTTGAAAAAAGCTACCGAAAGAATCCGTACCTAGCCTAGTGGGCTGTGGTTTAGAATCCCACTTCGGCGAGAAGTCGTGGTAAATGAAACCTACTACTACTAATACTATCATAATGATTAGTACTACTGCTGCTGTATGAAAATATTCTTTGAGGCCAATTATTGGATGCACATGTATTCTACCTGTAAGAGGCCCAGAATTGAATAATAGTCCTATACTGCCCCTACGTATCCCAAGACAAATGTGCAATGTGTATTGTCTCAAGATTCCAGGGTGAGCAATTATATTCTGCCAAGAAGGGCTCAGCTGACGGGCGTCTGCATGTATCTTCCTGTTCAATCCTCATTTTTAGCCTCGCGGCAAGAAGGTGGAGGTGTGCAATCATATTCCGCCACGAAAGGCTTGGCCTGATGGTCGCTTACATTGCAGGGCAGTCTGGACTTACCCTCCCTCGCCCCTTTTGGTTAACTTGATGCCCATAAGAATTTCCTATCCATAGATACTCTCGTTTGTCGAGGCCATTGTGCCAGCCCAATAGTCCCAAGCTCCCTGGATCAGTTCTCCGAGGCGGCTCAGGTCTGATGGAATCACCGAAAGCCGACCAGGCGAATCAGGCCAAAACGGACAATGAATCGCCAAGTGAACTTGGTTCTCAAAGATGCCGTGGGCAGGAAATTTTCATTTCCATTTGAGATGGTGAAAACTTGGGCTGTAAGTCACTTCTCGGTGTCGTCAGTCGGTAAGCGCTAATTACCACAGGGCGTGGAGGACCTCATAGCACAGGGCTTTTCGCACATAGAAGTGCTTGGGCAACATGTCAAGGACGGCCATTACGACCTCATGAACTCCGATGGCGAAGTTATCCTCCCAGAGGCATGGGAACACTCTGTCGTACCAGGCATGCTGGTGACGATGCACCTCTGGCCTATTCCATCTCAAACCGATCCACAATTTGATGCTGCAGATTCAGCACCAGCGCCAGCCCAAAATATCCAGTCAAGTGTCTCCAGCATTCCTCAGCCCTCAGTCACCTCGAGGGAGGTTTTTAACTTTCCCCGTGGAGCAATGAGAGACGATATTTATCAGTGGCAACTGGTCCTCCTTGAATTCTCATTCCACGATGAAGTTCGGGAGCTCGGAGCCAACTTCAAGATTTTGATTCACATGATGGGATTGCAAACTGATGACTCGGAAGTAAGTCTGGAATATTTGGATGTCGGTTTCTTTGACAACTCTCGAAGCAATTCCACGCTGGAACCCATCAACGAGTCGCACACTGACGCACATGGTACTGTCCTTGATACAGAGGCTTCAACTTCAAATATGATGGCCATTCTGGTACGGGGTGAACGGATTGATAAATTAGTCTCATTGCAGTTTCAAATCGTCTTGGACTATATTGGGAATCAAGGCCATGTCGCCTGCCATGAAATTGATGTATTGGTTGGGTGTGACTGGACGAAAGAGACCGATTGGACACCTTTGTCGTGGGCAGCCGCACATGGATGGTATGCCGCTTTAGAAAGTTTGTTTAGCAAGACGGAAATTATAGAGCAATTGGATCATCGAGGAAGATCGGCGCTGTCGTGGGCGGCTAGTAGAGGGCATAAGAAAGTGGTCGCTTTCTTATTAACCAAAGATGGGATAAACGTCAACAGCACTGACCAGCAGGGCAGGAGTGCGTTAGACTGGGCCGCTGGCAATGGTCATGTCGAAGTTGTGCGCACTTTGTGTGCGGCAAGAAATACCAAAGGATGGCAAGGGCTGTCCCCTTCATCACATGGGAATATGGGTCAAGTTCATTAATGCTCAACGACAAGAAACCGAGTAAACAGAGAGGCTGGTATTCAGCATGTTAAGGCGCCAAAAAAAGAAAAGGAAAAAAAAAGAAAGAAGAAATAACTGCTGAGCTTGAACGGCATACTTCTAGCCGAAGCAGTCGCATTTAAATTGAGTCTCATAGACCCTCGTAACCCATGTCTGACCCGCTCCGTTGCAACCACTACACCGTGGGTATTATCCTTGACAATTATATTCACAAGCGTATGCTACCTGTTTCATGGCCTCTCCAGTGTAATTGCCGCTTCCTAGGCAGACCTCACAGTTTGGATCAGGTTGCTGCATCCGACGATCCACGCTGAACTCGGATGCGCCCTCGGTGGTGCTTCCGTCTCCGTAGTAGCTCATGTTGTCCCTAATTTGTGGTCAGTCACTGCCTCCAAGCGGCGAGTCAGTGTGGTATCATACTCAGAGAAAAACCTAAGACAACCTTGGAACGTTGCTTCCAAATTCACGGGCTTGAGTGGCCCTGGTGGACATGCAATGGGCGCGGCAACCTTTCGGAGGCTGGGATTAGCACCCAGGTGGACTGAAAATGACGAGATGAGAGATGAAGATCCAAAGCGCTATATATATTGGATTTCGGCCAGTGATGAGCCTCAATACCCATGACATAAATATGTGGATGAGGTGAGCACTAGCAGTCTATGCGGGGCGACTTCGAATAAGCATATCTATTTATCCGAGAGTCTGTTGCATCAACAACCGCCAATAGTTCCCTCTCAACTTATCATGATTCCTAAGGTTCAGTTTGGGTCAAATTGGGCGATACCATTGAGGTGACTAAACCATTTTGCGTTAGAATGGCACTGACCGTAAAGTGAGGCATGTCGTAATGTTACTGCCTGAGGTGAGCCTTGCGCGTGGTAGTGCGTGAGGCGTTATCATGCATTGCCTTCCTGCTTAAGTTGCAAAAAAGCCTGCTTTTCTCAGGAGTTACTTTTCCCTTCTGAGACACATTCATCAAGTGGGATGGCCGTGCGGCTTGCCCAGAAGGCCCGCCGAGCCTCATGTACGTTGATGTTTAATATAGTCTGAACCGTCTTCGCTCTCAATATAGTGCCTACATTTCCTATCCTTATCTAAATCTCATAGCAGACTCGACATACTGCTTAGTACATCGCTACCCTTTCTTCTTAATTTTGCTCTCACCTCTCAGAGCCTTGGGTATTCTACCAACATATAGGTGACCACATGCTACACGCCACACTCATATAGACTATTAAAATAGAAACTGAATTTATTTAGATAATTAGATACCTAATTGTGGTTTTTATATATTTATATTAGGAAATATATATGATTCCCTTGTAAACTTCTGTACAGCTCTCCAGTACATTTCATTAGTCGTGATGATGCTACCTGCATACATCCCAATCGGGACTAGCGCCGCTCTCACTTCGTACAGCGTCACCCACTTTATTTTCGTCATATCACATACTTTGATATTCATCTAATCTTTTATCGTAGTCTGGACCTTCACAGAAAGGATTTCAACGTTTGTTTTTCTTATAAATTTTTCTTCTTTGTGATTAAATTTATTTCTTCTGGCTGCACGAGTTGGATGATTCTCTAATGATGATGAAGAGTACCTGGAAGTGGTTTCGTTGAGCCTTCTTGCATTTTACAGTACTATAATTAAATCCCTTCTTGTTCCCCATACGTAATTCAGCAAGTCAACCCTAATTCAATATTTAGTTCCGAAACAAAGTGGCAAAAGTTTGATTCGAAAACTACAATCCCTTCCCGAGGTGAGCTTTCCGAGGTAAGCTTCAGAATTTCCGAGGTTGGCCAAGTTCTTTCTTTCCGAGGCCATCCCCAACATACACTGTGGATAATCCAGGATCACCAGTGACTCGGATGGTTCAACTCGGCATTCCGGTTTTCTTTTGGGTTCCGAGTCTTCCGTATTTACTTTCTGGAACCGGTAGTAGAACAAATCTAATCGGTATATTAATACCAGCCATTTCCTTCCAATAAATCTCTACTATAACTGAGAACCTATTCAACAAAATACTCATCCATCGTTCGACTAGAACCACCATTTTTCATTATGCATCAAAGCTGGGTCCCTCCTCGGAACTATAGAAATAGACCAGTCGTTATCCTTGGCGCCGGAGTACTAGGAAGGCGCATAGGTCAGTATTTCCTATCATTATTCATACACAGGTACTAACTAAGAGTCGCTCTGTAGGATGTATCTGGGCCTCTGCAGGATTCGATGTGCGCTTGCGAGATCCTAGCAATCAACAGCGCGAAGATGGCATAGCATACATCCAAGAAAACGTTGGATCTTATGCTAAGAAAACGGGAGATAAAATTGGCACGGCGCGGGGATTCGAGAACTTGAAAGATGCTTTGAAAGACGCTTGGCTTGTGATTGAGGCTGTTCCTGAGAAGCTCCAGATCAAGATTGATACCTTCGCGGAGCTTGACGCGCAAGCTCCAAGCGACTGCATCTTGGCTTCCAACTCTTCGTCCTACAAATCTTCCGAAATGCTCGAAAGGGTCTCGGAATCGGCTAAGAGAAGAATCTTGAACATGCATTACTACATGCCGCCACAGTGTATGGTCGTGGAACTCATGACTGATGGCCATACTGAAGAAGACATCTTCCCTTTCTTGGTCGAACGCTGCAAAGAGGGAAATACTTTGCCTTTCGTTGCCAGAAAGCAATCCACTGGATTCATTTTCAATCGACTCTGGGCGGCCGTTAAGAGGGAAACTCTGTGTATTTTGGCAGAAGGAGTCTCCGTTCCAGAAGAAATTGATGCATTGTGGACCGAGATGTTTATCCAAGGACGTTCCACTCCTTGTCAAATGATGGATCGTAAGTTTGTCGTCTGTTCATGATAATGTTCATCTACTGACCCATAAATTAGAGGTTGGCCTAGACACGGTTGCGTTCATCGAATCACATTATGTTCAGGAGCGTGGCCTCTCACCAAAGAATACGGTCGATTATCTTACCGAAAACTACATCGAGCATGGAAAACTGGGAACCAAGAGTCCCCAGGGTGGACTATATGCTCCGGTCGTATCTGAGGCATTGACTCGTCCTAATGAGCCCAGTCTGGTTGTTTTGGATCTTGGCTTATCTGCTACTTCTCCAACGACCACATCAGGCTCTATCATTGAGCTCACCACGGACGGAAAACATAAGAAAATATTGGCAGAGAACCAGTCACTGCCTGATGGTGTGAGCGTCGACCCTCATACTGGTCGTCTATTTTGGACCAATATGGGCATTCCAGGAAAAAAAGACGGCAGCGTGCTCTCCCTCGACCGCAAAGGGAATACTCTGGAAACAATTGTGCCCAAAGGTACCATTAATACTCCGAAGCAACTTGCACTCGATACATATTCGAAGAAAGTATACTTCTGCGACCGTGAAGGACTTTCTGTCTATCGATGCAACTTTGACGGCAGTCAACTAGAACAGATTGTGCAAGCTGGCAATCCAGACGATCCTAAGGAAGCTGAGGATGCTAGGAACTGGTGTGTCGGTATCACAGTTGCACCGAAACTGGGAAAATTCTACTGGACTCAGAAAGGCCCCTCGAAGGGTGGCCAAGGTCGCATTTTCTGTGCCAATATTTCACTGCCAGCAGGCCAGTCTGGAATTTCTAGGACTGATTCCGAGTGCATCATTGATGGGCTTCCAGAGCCTATTGATCTTGAAATTGATGAAGAGTCCTGCATCCTTTATTGGACTGATCGTGGCGAGATTCCTTACGGCAACTCGCTGAATCGGATGCAGCTTGATGAGTCTGGACATCCAACCGAAATCTCGAAAGCCAGCAAACACGAGGTTCTGACTCGGAATTTCAACGAGGCGATTGGACTGAAGCTTGACGTCAAGAACAACACGATCTATGTAACGGATCTTGGGGGTAGTGTCTATCGCTGTGATTTGAACGGAGGTCAAAAGTCAGTCCTCTACTCTGATGACCTCCGAGCTTTTACTGGAATTGCGTTGGTATGAAATCATTTGTGTGTGAATTTATTAGATTTTTTTTTGTCTAGAATGTGTAGAAGAGAACAGTATCAAATGAAATTTCCTTTTTTTTTGGCCTTCTCTCTGATCGGATGTTGATGTATCTCTTAAGGCAGATCTTCTTGTGAATTTTAAAACTGAAGCTTTCAAAACCAAACCGAAAAAGAAAAGAAAAGAACAATAAAGCTTGATTTCTAATGCCAAATAGTATTCACGCCTAGACAGGTTTCGGGTAGATCAGGAAGTTTTCTGCACGGCTTGTAAATACCTGAGTATGTTACGGCGTCTTCGCATCATTTGCTCAAATGAGAACTTGAATAATATATGTATAGCGTAATAATGTTCTGATGAGAACACCACGGCCCGGTTTTGCTTGTCTTCGGGATGCCGGCACAGAAAAGTGGATGATGTCAGCGTTACCGAGGTCATCCCGAGGTTTCGCGGCAGGTTCTACTCTAACGACAAACACCCCCAGGCAAGTTCAAAACTCAAGTCCTCGGGATTAATCCCATCATTTTAATGTCTTTTACAAATCAAAATTCTCGTTCGCGGCGTCATAGGTCGGCCGTGGCCTGCCAAGCGTGTCGCCAACGTAAGGTACGCTGTAGTTTGACCGTCACTGGTGTTCCTTGCGCCGGGTGTACCCAGGATGGGTCAGATTGTATTGTGGATATGAATCGAGCGAAATTGTAAGTTCTCAAACTGAATTAGCTATACCTACGAATGGCGCTAATCGCTAGGAATTGACACAGAGTTCAGCAGCTTGGCCAGTCGGCACCCCCTCGTCCTCGTCGGAGATCCCATCAGCCGGTTGCTTCAAATTACCTGTCTAGTCAGAGCCAAGCGGCTTCACTCGGACACACGACTGGGCCTGTCAATAATTATACCAGAAGCACCCAATCGGATCGCGCTACATCTAGTACCACCAGGGTGTCGGATGACCGGCTTGGCAATATTGAAGAGGAAGAACGCAGTGGGCTCGAGATAGCGTCGGCTGCTCTTGGTCAACCAGAAAGAACTGGAGAAGTCCCCTTTTACACGGGTAAATAGTAAGCCTGCTCTGAGTGAAAGAAATATGTTAACTCGATTTTGATAGGAGAACGCACAGGACCTACCTCAGCTCTCGACATATGCTCACCTGGACAATCGTTACCGAAACACTTCCTGATTCCATCACATCGGAAGGATTTAGCAGATGAAGATCGTGAATTTTTGCGTCGCAAGGGAGTTTACACACTCCCGAGTAGAAATGTTTGTGATAGCATGGTCGAGGCATATCTACTCCATGTGCACCCCATCTTACCAGTAGTCGAGGCCGACGTACTTGTGCAACACTACCAATCCGGGCAGCTTCATAGCTACAACATCTTACTTCTCTGGAGTATTTTCTTTGTTGCAGTCAATGTGAGATTTGGAACCCATCGCTTTGTTACCACTTATCTAATGAGGGAAAAACTCAAGTTCATTCCAGCAAGTATATGCGAACAAGAAGGTTTCACATCTAAAAGAGCCATGAGATTTGATATGTACTCACGAGCCAGGGTAAGAAGCCTCCTATATCATGGTCCTTTCCACGCTAAACATTGCGGAACGATAGTGCATGTACAATAATGGAAATGAAAGGAGCAATATCGTGTTGCTACAGTGTTCGCTTCTTTTAGGATTTTGGCATTCCGATATAGAGGAACATACACAGCCCTGGTACTGGACAGGAATTGCGATAAGCCTGGGTCAAATTCTCGGCCTCCACCGGGACCCTGGCGTATCAAGCTATAATTCCTCCATCACTGACCGACAAAGATCCTTTTGGCGCCGTCTCTGGTGGTGCTGTTTCTTTCGAGATCGATGGCTTGGCCTTACTCTAGGAAGGCCTTTGCGCATCAACCTTGATGACTGTGATATTCCCATGCCGTCAACCGACGACATGCTGTTTGACATCGGCATCTCACAAGGATCCAGCTCTCCGTCATGCTTTCCAGGCGACATGCAGAAGTCAGCTGAATACTGGATCATTCTTATTGAACTCAGTTGCCAGCTGGGTAAAATTATGGCCATGAATTATCAAGCAGCAAGGTCTAAGCCATCCCTTCACGAGATGAACATGCTCGAGGGACAACTGCTACAGAGCAGATTACCGGATCAATACGAAGTTGGACTAATACCGTGCACCCGATTTTATTCAAATCACGTCCATTTACATTACCAGTAGGTTCCGGTTATCCCTTCTTCTGCATTGTGACCCATTATTGACGAATACTATCCATGCCATAGAGCGATGCTGGTCACATTTTATCGACCGTGGGGAACTGACTCCCCCGAAGAGCTTCAAGTGGATGCTACCGCAAAGAAAGACTGGCAACATCGAATGCGACTCAAAGCCGATGCCGCTGCTTCCAGAACCAATGAAATTTTAGATGCGCTTGTTCAAGACAACCTCCTTGGGTTTGCAGGGCCTATGACGTGAGTTCACTCCATGGGTGGAAGGGAAAAGATGGGAAGAGGATGTATAAGAAGGCCATGCCGAAGCTAATTCGTCCTGGGCGATCAAGACCTCCACTTTTAGTTCCTGCGATGCAGGCGCATCTCCTTCATTGCAAGACCGGGGACCCCCTCTCGAGACGCGTCAGACTAAACAAGCTCGAAATGTGTATGCTAGTGATGGAGGAGCTTCAGAAAACATACACGGTGGCCTCGATCTACCGAGCAGTGTTCACCAAGGCCATCGAAGTGATTTTCCCAGGGTATTCGGCCCCTGTGGCACCTTTTAGCTCCACAGCCAATGCAGCAGCCACAGGTCCTACTCCTACGAGCGTGACTAACGCAGAAAATTCAAATTCTCCTACAAATGCCGATATTCCGGAGGAGACCCATATCAACGACAGCAGTTTTAGTGTAGGGGAGGAGGATCTCATGGGTGCATTAATGGACGAAGCCTCGATTTTCAGCCTTTGGGAGACCTGGAATCAGATATAATCATCCACAACTAAAAATTAACTATTAAACTATTCTCATCAAATTAAGTAAGGTATATCGCATGTAGTTACATACTGTAGCTTGAAATGAAGACTTTATTCAAGATGAGAGATGTACTTACAGTAGGGTTGGCCCAGGGTTGGCAACGCCAAGGCCGAGAATTGTTCTGTTGCAGGTCACTTGTACCTCTACCTCCAATTTACGTCCACATCTACTTACATTCAACCACCCACCTCACTCGGTGTGCCACTGCGCATTGTTTGCTGTGCTGTACTAGTATCCCCGCCACAGGTCACCGTTGCTGCATGCAAGCCAATGGCGTTGTCACGATCATGAGATCTTCTATCTTGCACACGCGGGATCCAAGCATCTGCACAACGACTCACCTTCTGGTTGCAAATTGGCCAGCCACCCCGGGGATGGTCGACTGAGCCTTCGACTTTAAACGAGATTGCCACGGGGTGATTTGTTGGAAGCGCTGAGATGCTGCATAGTCATCAAATTCTCCAACGAAGTGCTTGTCTCGACAACGACGACTCCACTTCGCTGTGCCAGCGGGTTTCCCCACAAGCAACGCCCCAGCAAAGACCAACATGGCACGCAGAACTCGATTCCCTCGCTTCGACCACCAAGTTATTTCATGCGCGCAAGACTTCGTCATTGGTCACAGCGCGCGATCCACGGCCAGCAGAAGCTGACTCCGCAGAGGCCAAGGAGGGCGGCCAGCGAATCAGATGAGCCGGCTGGGCTGTCCAGCTCATTCCTGCATGCATTGCCAGCGCATCGTGGCCGTGTACTCGGTACTCGCGGCCAATGTACTCTGCAGCCAGCCTCTCCCTTGCCGCAGAACTTGCTGTCACCGACTGTAACCTGCTGGCTCAGTTGCCCGGTACTCCATGCCTCCGAGACAAATCGCCATCTGCAACTGTCCGCTTCGAGTCGTGTCCATTCCCTTCCGACCTGGCCTTTTCGACAACTCGGTGATTTTATACTTCTCCCCTCCTACCTCCTCCCCTCTGTCGATTCACCTACTACTTTCTCTCCCTCCCCGTTCCCACCCTGGACTCGTTCGCTAGTTGCCCCGTCCCCTCCGTCCGGGTGCGTCGTCATTCCTATGACCACCGGCTGGTTTCTTGCCCCGCGATAGAGCCATGCGATAAGGATCCGCCCATCGCGGCCAGGGGCTTTTCGCGATCCTGCTCTCCGCCTGGCGCGACTCAGGGCAAAATGATGAACCAGCACGAGCATCATTTCTCGTCTTCGCTAGCATCCACTACCAGTAAGTCTTTTATCTCTCATTTGGAATCGTTCTCTTTTTTTTTTCCTTTTCTATATATATATATACAGTACATTTTTTGTGTTTCAGCTTCTATTTGGATGTCACCTTCGTGGGGTGGAACCCACTCCCCTGGTTCCTTACCGTCTCGGTGCCTGATTTGATCCCAATCTGATCTGCTCCAGCTGTGCGGATTCCCGCTCTCCAGAATGATCCACCATGTGATCCATCCTATCGGGCAGATCCCACTTCAGTGCCTCTTCCTCCTTCACCACCAGCGTCGCCTCTAGCGACTACTCCCTCCGAAGTTCCTCTTATACACCCAGTGGAACAAGGCGTGGGGCTAGGTGAGTTGGATGGCTCGGCCCGTTCCAGTCCCAAGTACATGACCAAATCTCCCGGACAAGAACCCCCGCATTCAACTATTCCCACGATGCCCAAGGCTACCAGAGATGAAGGCCCCCATGTCTCCTTTGAGGACTTTGCCACACGATTTCGACAAAGCCAGCGAAAGCAAATCCAAAGGAAACGATTGGAAAAGCGACTGCGCGCCACCAAGGTCTCCATCGGTGTTTCTGCGCGTATGATCCGGATCGGCAATACAGTCCAGCGCGGTCTGGTTGAAGCTCTCAAACATGATGACAAGGCCAGCTTTGTTACTCTTTATAACACGCTTTATGATCTTCAGGAGTCGTGCGCACCCAGCGCACGGCGGGATGACCGGGATGAATCGCTGGACGACCGAGACCCATCCTCGGAGTCCGATTTGGATCGTTCATCTGACATTTTCCACCAGCTAAGCCCTCAATCCCGGGCGGATTTACTGGAAATATTGCGACTGGTTCGTTCTGATTCACAGTTTCTGGTCGACCGACTGCGGAGCTTTACCTCGTCACAACTGGCCTCTTTTACCAACGCGGCCACTGTATTGGACTCTGGAGACCCTGCATTTCCTTCTTCTCGATCCTCCCGAGGCCAATATTCCTTTAGCCGAAACCCAGCCCAGTCTGCCTCGTTTAAGGACCATGCGTATGCTTTTGAAAGGACAAACCCGCTTTCCATCTTGCTTTCTAACGTTTATGCCGCCCCGTTGGAGTCCGAGACCCCGGAGTACACACTACGGCTGGAGACGTGGTCATCTGTCTGCGCCCAACTAATGACACACGGCAGCAGTAAATTCTACCCTCTCATCGGCCAGCTTCTGTCTTCTTGGGCCACTGGCAGCAATTGGAAAGCCCGCCCCAAGTTCGAACTCTATATTATGGATATCCTGCAGACCGGCGCTTTCCTTTTGGAACACATAGAGACCCCTGCCGGCTTGGAATATGCTGCCGAGGCCCTGGACCCTCTCCGAACGGACGTGGCCGAGGAGTTCTTTACTTCTGCTGTGGATGACCTTTTCCGTTTACTCGACGATCCAGATGGTGGTTTTCCTTGCGCAGTCCTCCAGTTTGCCAAAGCTGTACTTCGCAAATTAGACAATTTTGACATCCGCAGTCGGTTCCTGGAATACCTTTTCGTTCATTGGTTCTTCCCAAAATTCCTCTATAGCGCCTTGACATACCCAGAGGTACGAGACTTTCTCCACCAGTCGAATTTATTCTGACGCTATTGTCGGATAGGCACACGGTTTGTTACTCGACTTTCACATTCGAAAGGACGCTCGTGAGAAGCTGCTTGGACAGGTTGGGCTTAGAGCTTATTCTCAAGTATATGCGGTTTTACGTTCTATGTGGGTTTCAATCATCACTCGCTCCACTTTTCTTCTGCATGGATATGTTATAATTGTGTGGAAACTGACATCGATAAAGGAATCATTTTTCGATTCTTCGGCCATCCATCAAGGACCGTGTTGACAACATGATTTCCCGTTTTCAAAGTCCTACGTCTCCGGACGCCGCAACGGTTGAATTTATGACACCACCCCGAGGAAACAATTCATCAACTTTCCTTTTGCTATCTGCTAGCGATATACTCACACTACTAGACGCTCTTTTCCCGCACTCATCCTCCACATTCCATGGGCCTCACAATCCAGGTAGTATCTCGCCTTGGTCTCCCAGTCTATCATCCTCTTTTAGCACTCGAGCGGACTCACACCATGAACCTGGCTTCTTCAGATCTCCACGCGATGTGGATAAACGACCCTCATCTCAAAGTAGCTCTGTCTTTTCCACGGAGACTTTTCCAGCATCCATTATAGATACTAGAATTGGTCAGGCTGCAGCACGGATACGCTTCGAACTTTTTGATTCAGACGAGTCGGTGGAGCGCTTACGATTGGAAGCCCCCTCGGATGAGCATTGGACAATATTCTCTGTCGCTCAGGATGGCCGCAATCTTACATGGAGCCTACTTCCAGAATGCGGGTCACGGAGAACTTCCGTCATTGAAAGCGATGATGACGCCCAATCTACCAATCTTGGCCTGGAAGAAAATTATGAGGCCCTCCAGACAGCCATAATTCGACTAGTTCAGGAAGACCAGGTCTATGATTCGGATGACATGGGTCGCTATTCAAGGTCCTTCCACGCTATGCCAACATCGCTGAAGGAACGCTTCAACCAAGCAATGGCGGCTTCACATCACTCTTCTGACTTTGTTGGCGCACACTATTGGTGGAATGCATCACGCCAACTTCGACAGGGTCATACCGCTGACGCTTCGCTTACTGGCACCGACTCATGGATCCTAGGCCCAATGCACAGCTCATGCAGTCGCTCTCTAGCCAAATCGCGAACTATTATCGATCGGTGTGAAGGTGATTTCGTGTCACTGGGAAAGAACCTGCGCCGTTTGCAAGCCCATGTGAAGAGTTTGATGGAAACCATCTCCAAACTCCGCAATAAAATGTGGTACATGACAGATGTCAAGAATTCCATGAGGTACGAGGAAGCGCGACATGTCGCCATGGCTTTGAAGACCATGATCTACTCTACCCGGCCGTATCTGGATACGCCGGAGGAGCCGCGCTCCCGTACGAGTGCACGTTCACTAGGGGGATCACTCTTCCAGAAGCCCGAAATACAAGTCATGAACATGATGAGAGCACCAAGCAGTCAGGGTGGCCCAAAGAAGTTATCAGATGAACAGGTGGAACTTACGCGCAAGTGGCTGGCCCACAACGCAATTGATAACTTCTGCAAGGGCGAAGAACGCATCCATAGGTTCTGTTATGAGGTTCAAACAAGTATCAATCGCCTCGTTGGCGAAACGATGGCGGAAACGCCCGTTTTATGGGCCAGCGAGCTGTTCCAAAGGGAGCGAGCACGGTATGAGGGCTATGGTACTCATTCATTCCCAGGATTGTCTATGCCAACAACACCTCGGCCTTCTACTACTGCGAGTGAGGATCCAATCCATGCGACTTCGCTATATGGAAGTAACATGCAGACACCAGATTCTCTGCTACGCTTTCCCCTTGAAACCTCGTCTATGGGGCGAAGACCATCCATCCAGAGCATCGTATCAGATAAAGCCCGCCCTGCCCGAGACCTTCCTTCCATTGATATATCCTCCTTTGCTGGCTCCCCTAGTCGTGCAGCATCCACATCAACTGGCGATAGTTCCAGTACATTCTGGTCTGCGCCACAGCGGCACCCTTTGTACGCCACCAGCGTATCGAGTGTGTACTCACGGCCACCATCAATGTTCAGCGAAACTGCAACACGGCAACCTCGTCGTTCCGAACGTAAGACAGTCGGGAAAACAATGTTCATGAATGACCTGAAGCAGACCTTGACTAGCCTGCTTTTAAGTGATTTGGGCTCTCCGGTCTGGAGTTGCGGAAGTGAAACAGATGCCTGGTTCACTAACAAACTCGATGAAACGCGCGTCAGGGTGCAGATGCAGAGACATGCTGCCGTTGGTAAATTTTGGGCAAATTACGAAGAACGCTCAAAGCGCGCGAGGGAGCACCGCCGGACAAAGGGTGGCCGGCGAAGCATATCTCTCGAGCCCCCAGTTGCCCAATCTAGAAGCTCACCACCCCAGGAACCGTCATCGAGTGTGAATCAAGAATCGAATCAAGATGACCAATCCGCCTTCTCCTACAAAGCAGTTTTCCATCGTTTGATCGAGGTTTTTTCGCGTCACGGAAATCCTTTTGTGAAACTGAATGCTCTCCGAGACCTCAGGTCCCTGGTCGTGGCCTCTCTGATCTCGTCTCACGATTCCAATTTGGCGGGGGCCCCTAGCAACATATACTCCAGCAGGACTAATCATGTTCGAAACACCCACCAGTCACGTCCTCGGGCTGCCCGTCATAGCTTCTCAGAGATGCGACCAGGAGGACTAGCTTCGATGGATATAGAAGCTCCCGTTACCTCGGTCGAGTCAGTCACCTGCGGTTCACGCCCGTCTGACTATTGCACACCATCCGAGGACGAGATCGTGGCTACCTTGCGTGACCTGATCCTAGAGGTTAAGCCCAAAACTCTTTTCCGTGACCTGCAATTCATTTCAGCCTTTGTACCTAGTGACCAGTTGAGCAAAACCGACCGTGGTACAGCGTTCCTTCAATTTGGTCTAGCTGCGCTGAGTCTGAAGGACGAGGTATGCAATGCTATGGTTGAAATAGCAGACCGGATTGTGTCTCAGGAGCTAATGTGTCGACACCCACTTCCCGGCTCCGACTTCTATCCTCGCCCTAGCCATGCAATTGAAGACGCGGCGTCGATGTGGATCGTCACCGCCAAAGAGGGCAACCCAGTAGCCCAGCGTGAGCTGGCCATTCTCTACCTAACTCACCCAGAGCGCCTCCCTCGCGTCACGCTACCACTGACCTGTCCGCGCGATACCTTCAAGGCTGAGATGATGTACATGCGCGGCAAAGATTCGAAATCCGACCCTCAAAGCATGTGTTTGGCACTGCACTGGATGCAGCTGTCGGCGAACGGAGGGGATATTCTCGCACGCAATCGTCTCCGCGAACGAGAAGAGTTCGATTCGATTGCATGAACAAATCCTCTCCATTTCTTTCTCTTCATTCCTTCCATTCTTTTCATTCTTTTGATACTTTCGTATATCTTTCTTTCTTTTTCTTCCCCTTCTTTTTCCTTTGCATTTACCCCCATTATTTTGAACTACACGAGGCGGGCCTTGCTTGTTTGCATATACAGATACCCAAGTTGGGCGATTCATCTGGTGTTAGAGGACAAATCATATATGGATTCTCAACCATGCGTGATGCTAGGGCTGTAGGCGTACTCGGGGCGTTCCTGAATACAGTGAGAGGCCAAAGAGGCCCATGTACTACATGAAATCTTTTCTTCCTCTTTTCAATAATTAATCAATATAGTAACACGCATTCCCAATGTTTCAGATCGCTAACCCTTCATGCCTGACTGTATTCTGCCTCAGGCATATAACAGCTGAAGACGTCAGGCGCCAAGGCCGACGTCATCTGCCCCACGTGTCTCGGTCGCAACTGACCATCGAGAAAGTCCCTCGTCATTTTGGATCTTCTACCTACTGTACCCAAGACCCTCAATATCCTCCTACATCTAACACTAAGCTGAGGCTTGAACTCTCCTTTCAGCCTGGTCCCCCAGCTGAACACTCCGCATCCCCCATCTGACACTGCGGCTGACAACCGAACCCTACTCTCTTACCTTACCCCTCCGAGGGATTTCTTGTCTACGTCCACTTGAAAATTGGACGGCGTCCCCTCTCTTTCTTCACCAGCTACCAACCATGACAACCGCACCGCATATGCCGGCGAAGGCACACAGCACCGAAGATGTGCATCCACGGCCGAGGGGTAAGCTCTTTTCCAAGTGTCAAGCAAGGAATTTAGAGCTAATAGGCTGGCTCTCTGTCCCTTATGATTTTAGGTATCCTCAAGAACAACAAGTCCTACTCCTCAGCCCCTCCCGCTGCTCCAATCAACGAGCCTATCCAAGTGCCTACCATCTCTGAGCTACCCGACACCAAAGAAATCACTCTCCAGAACACTCTTCAAAACGCAGGCCGTCGTCGGTCCTCCTCCACCACCCGGCCTGGATCATCGTCGCGCAGGCTCTCCGCCCAAAGCGCCCATGACGAAAACGAACCCCGTTTGAAGTGGGATGAAGCCAACCTCTACCTGACGGAGCAGGACCGCACCGCAAAAATGAAGATCGACGAGCCCAAGACCCCGTATGCCCCTCATTACGACCCCGCCGAAGACGAAGAGGAAATGCGCCTCGAAGAGGCCAAGGAGAGCCTTATCGATGCGCAAGACGTTGTGGTCGACGAACTTGACAATCCAAACAAGGTCACTCACCACCCTCATCACAAGAAAGGTGTTACTGAAGACGACATCCCCAATCTCGAGCTCGGTGAGCCTGAGGAGTCATTCCAGGCCTCGGTGGATGCTGCTTCCGACCCCCGGATTTACCGTGATCGTAGTATGAGCACGGATTCCCACAAGAGCGATAAGCATGTGGTTGTTGGTGGTGAGACGAATAGTGACGCTCTCCTCACCACGGATGAGGCGAAAGAGAAACACCGCCAGTTTGAGGAACACCGGAAGAAGCACTATGAGATGAGAAATATCAAAGAACTGCTTGCGTATGCCGCCCTACGCTCGTATAAATACAATTCCCCAAGGCTTGCTAACACTTCTTTCAGGCACCCCGAGGAACTAGATGAAATGGAGGAAGACGAGGATGAAACCGAACCCGGCCCCCCACCATCTGTGCCCCAAATTCCTGAACGCTTTCGCAACGGCCAATAGTTGCGCATATTGATATTCTGACTTCATGCTTTTTCTGTTTTCTCCCTCGCTTCTTGATCTGCCTCCCCTGACGGTGGTACGACCGTCTTCCTAGGCGGTCTTGATCTCGTTTTGTGCTGACTTTTACTTTCGTCATCTGTATATCCCCCTAGCGTTTTTACTCTCGCTCCAGGCTTTTTTCTTCTATTTTTCATTCTTTCGATTAACTTTGCTGTTCCTGTCCTTTGGTTAGGAAACATGCCAGAGTACTCAGATTGATTTTCCCTACCTGTCGGTGAGTTTAGATCCGTAGAGAACCAATGAGAACCATTTCTGACTTTGTACCACATACAAAGTCGGTTTAGACTATCTTGCTTGCTTGCTTGCTTGCTTGCTTTTTGTAATACCTCCTGCCTAGGAGTCCCATTGCTTGTAATATGTCTGAATCGATAGTGTAAAAAGGTGGGGGACGCATGAATCGTCTACATCGGTAAATCACGGTCAGCTTTGTGGGAGGTCAAAAGTCTTGATCAGCAAGAGGAGTATCTGCAGCCTCGAATCCTTGAGATGTACTACTGAATAAGAAGCATCATCAGCTGTTCACTCACTATTTAAATTTCAATATACTGCGAGAAATGCCATATTGACAGACCCTCCGCATCTATCATGAAATGCCTTCCGACAGCAACTATAGGATGATTCACATCTAAATACCTTGGGAAAGTGTCACTGAAAACATGTGGATTTCTCTATTTGTTGATCTACCTGTAGAGCTTCTTTGAAAACATCGATTCTATTCAATGTTCTTGTCTTGGTGTTTGTACGAAAATTCGAGCTTGGGTGTTACTCGTAGCCTGCGGGAAATCGGTGCTTGTCACACTCGAAACGGGAAGGAGTGGTCGCACGACCGTTATGGTTATTTTGGGATCTCCTATTGTAGCAACTGAGTAATACAACTAGAGAGATGCCATTTACTTGAAGTATTACCTTCCAGTATATTATGGGGCAAACTATTTGAATGTGGTTGCGCGATACGTTCGACATACCTAGCTCGAACACTTGTGAATACTAGTTAGATCGCAGCGCCTCTGAAATGCCATGGTAGAAACCTAGGTATTGTAGTATATTCCTGCAGCCTTGGAAGAATACACAAGAAATAAAGACTCGGGTTTTGAAAAACTCTGGCAGATATATACACAGCATCGTGATACTAGTAGTAGACTCAGAGTCTTGGCCTGATAACTCGAATATATATCGAGTCGATCGTTGAACGAACTTGAATAATTATTTAATGTTTAAACTGGTATTTGTGTCTCAAGGTCATATTCCAAGTTTATTTTTAGATCTTCAGTCTTCCAGCGAGTCAAAAGAACACATGGTAGCATGAGTCAAATCAGGCATACTATTGTACTTACAGTAGTCAATGCTGAAGTATACTTGCCAGAATGAGGGAAATCATAACAAACGCCAAGGCGGAGTGAGTCAGGCCTTCCCAAGGCTTGAGAGAGCTTCTAATCTCCATGGAAACCCTAAGTTGATGTGTGCGATCATTACGATTCAGACTAATCGACGCCCAAAATGCACCCCGGGTCTAGACTAGCATCGGCCCTGGGTGGTTGAGCTGTCAAGCTTGAGCTGTCGGCGATCCCGTCCCACTTGCGATTCGGATTGTTTTGGTCCCAATCAACCGAAGACGAATGGACCACAGGCTAAAGTGGTTGGACCATGTAATGTGCAAGGACCAGGACAGGACCCTTAATAGAATTGGACCGGTCGCAGGTAAAATTAGCGTCGGAATGGAATGCGAGTCGGGATGGGATGACAGGTGGGGAGGGTGGGCCGCGATTGATAAGTGGTCCCGTTGACAAGGCAGGCAGGCAGGGGCCTAGTACCCTTTTTCTTCCCCCTGAACTCCCATTGCTCTCTCTGCTCCTTTCCTTCTCTTCCTTGCCCCCTACAAGAAACATTCGCCATGTCCGACCAGAAGCCTGTCGAGCAGACCCTTGCAGCTGAGACTGAGCAGCACAACGCTGTTGAGGCGGCCAAGCCCTCAGAGACTCCCGCTGCCCCTGCTGTTGAGACCAATGGCACTGATGCCACAAGCAAGCCTGAGGAACCTACCAAAGACGAATCTGCCAAGACTGAAGAGCCTGTGAAGGATGAGATTACCCCAGCCGCCGCCACCGAGCCCGCAGCAGCTGCACCAGCAGACAAGCCCGAGGAGCAAAAGCCCCAGAAACCGGCATATGTGACCAAGATTCCGTCCTTGAGCGAGTTCTTCGACCACCTCCCCGCTATCCTGAGCAAGACTGGTCACGATGAGATGTGGGGTGTACCTCTCAAGGGCACTGAGGATATCCCCACTGTCAACGTTATGATCAAGTTTCTCCGAGCCAACGAGGGCAACCTGACAGCCGCCGAGGACCAACTTCGCAAGGCACTCGAGTGGCGCAAACAGACCAACCCCTTGGCATTGATTGAGTCGGGTACCTACAGTGCCAGCAAGTATGGAGGTCTGGGATACTTGACTACCTATGAGGAGGACGGCCGTCCCCTGGTGTTCACCTGGAACATCTATGGTGCCGTCAAGGACATGGCCGCAACTTTCTCCGACTCAGATGAGTAAGTGACAGCTTTGATGCAGCTCAAAACACGGTACTGATCTTGAATAGATTCGTTAAATGGCGTGCAGCCCTCATGGAGCTTGCTGTTCAGGATCTCAAAATGAAGGACGCAACGGAGGTGATTGACTACGACGGAGAGAAGGACCCCTACCAGATGCTTCAGGTCCATGACTACCTGAATGTCAAGTTCTTCCGTATGGACCCCGCTGTTCGTACCGCCACGAAGAAGACCATCGATGTTTTCTCCACCGCGTACCCAGAGCTCTTGCGCGAGAAGTTCTTCGTCAACGTGCCATCCATCATGGGCTGGATGTTCTCTGCTATGAAGCTCATCCTGAGCCGCAACACAACTCGCAAGTTCCATCCTATTACCAATGGTGCCAACCTTGCCCGCGAATTCCCTACTGCTATTGCCGATAAGCTGCCGAAAGCCTACGGCGGAAAGGCTGCTGATTTGAAGGACGAGGGTCGCACCGTCCAGTTAGTTGAAGATAAGGCAGAGAAGAAAGAAGAGACAAAGGAGGAGGCAAAGCCTGCTGAGGCTTCTGGCGAGAGTGTGGCTGTTGCTGAGGCCTCTGCCAAACCCGAAGAGGCGAAGGAAGCTACCAAGGACGAGTCTGCTACTGAACCTGCCAAGGAGGAACCTGTCAAGGAGGAGCCTACTAAGGAAGAGCCTGTCAAGGAGGAAACCAAGGAAGAGGTCAAGGAGGAAGCCAAGGAGGAAGCCAAGGAGGAGACTAAGTAAACGCTCTTATACCTGCTGAGCCGTATGTTGTGATACCCTTAGGAGCAGTGCGCGGCACACTCCAGTCTTGTTTTGGTGCGTTATTTTATGTGTTTTGATAGATAGGCAGCTGTAATTGAAAAGTAGTATTTTTTCCTTTCTATATCCTTGTATGTTCAAAAATCAATGAGAAATGAAAGTCCAGTCTTTTTCAAAAGCACAGTTGAGTACTGAATTATATTTCACGGATGGAGAGTCAAACTACCTCAACGCACGTCCCAAGCTTCTACGGTCGACCATATTCACCAGATGCGCATCTCACTTCCTTATCGTCAAGCTTCCTCCCAGCGCGATCAGCTGAATCTCACTAGGGTCGTCACTTTTGGCTATCGCCATTTTCAGTTTCCTAATATTGAGTGCAGTAGCTCTCATAATGCGACTCGCCTCTTATTAAGCCTCTTTAGACACCCGATCAGCGCTAATTTCCGGCTGCCTTGTCGGTCAATGATACCCCCGATCCATCTACTCGCGCACCGAGACCACAATTAAAACAATATGTCGGTCTGGAATCCGGATAATATTCGCGATGTCGCCGAATCAGTCGGTATCAACAACCTCAACCACGATGTGACGGAGAATCTTGCCCGCGACGTTGAATACCGGGTCGCGCAGGTACTTGAGGAGGCCTTGAAATCGATGCGCCACGCGAAACGCACCGTTCTCACGACCCAGGACATTTCTCTTGCCCTGCGGAACCTGGATGTGGAGCCCCTCTACGGATATGAGTCTCTTCGACCCCTGCGATTTGGGGAGGCATCATTAGGGCCCGGCCAGCCGTTGTTCTACGTTGAAGACGAAGAGGTGGATTTCGAGAAACTGATCAACGCACCTTTGCCCAAGGTACCGCGAGAGGTATCATTTACTGGTGAGTCTTGCTTCTTTAGCTCCCTCGGAATTGGTTTTAGAAGATATGAGCTGACACAGTTTGACTATAGGTCACTGGCTCGCTGTGGAAGGCGTGCAGCCCTCCATCTCCCAGAACCCTACGGCGTCCGACTCCCGCAACCTCGAGCTGGCATCGAAGGGACCCAACGCCAACTCTACACTGGCAGCAATGAGTGGCTCCGGGGATGTATCCGTCAAGCCGCTGGTGAAACATGTGTTGTCCAAAGAATTACAACTCTACTTCGAGAAAGTCTGCAGCGCAGTCTTGGATGAGAACAGCGAAGAATTCCGGACCTCTGGGTATTCCAGCCTGCGTGAGGACCCAGGTCTGCATCAATTGGTCCCATACTTTATCCAATTCATCGCTGAGAAGGTCACCCACGGCCTCAAGGATATATTCGTCTTGACACAAGTGATGCACATGGCCGAAGCTTTGGTTCAGAACCAATCACTCTACGTCGACCCTTACGTGAGTCTACTTGCCCCTCCACCGTCACACCTGGGGTTCTTTTCCTTTTCTTCTTTTCTCGGAAACTGACGATTCTTTCCCAGGTTGCCTCCCTTGTCCCCTCCATCCTGACCTGTCTCATCGGTCGACAGCTCGGTGGAGCTGCTG
Organism: Penicillium sp. S1701; assembly: GCA_023626415.1. Lineage (NCBI taxonomy): Eukaryota > Fungi > Ascomycota > Eurotiomycetes > Eurotiales > Aspergillaceae > Penicillium > Penicillium sp. S1701. The sequence goes on along the minus strand of JAMAGY010000005.1, from coordinate 736,811 downwards.
ACCTGGCCGAACAGTTTGCGCTTCGTGATCTCGCAGCCACACTCCTCGGTCTCATCGCCAGAAAGTATTCCCATTCATCTCATATGCTCAAGCCTCGACTGGTAAGATCCTGTCTGAAGGCCTTCCTAGACCCCGCCAAGCCGTTCGGTGCGCACTACGGAGCTATCATTGGTATGCAGGCGGTGGGTGGAGCGGAGGTGGTGCGAGTCCTCATTGTCCCCAATTTGAGCGAATACTCGAAATTGCTCAGCGACGGAATTGAGGATTCTGCTCGACGACCTGCTGCTGAACGCGTGTTGCAAGCGCTTCTGGCCGTCCTGGCGTCGTTGCGGGACAGTCAGGTTTCGTTGGCCAATGGTCACCCAGCGTCCGTGTCGGAGGAATTGCGGTCAAAGTTGACCGACAAGGTGGGCGATCTGATCGCGACTCGCATTACCGAGGCCAACGAAGTCCAACTAGCCCATATCATCTTGGAAGCCTAGTGCGGAAGACATTCTCATGCCTTAGACCTAGGGGGGAAGGAGGAAACTTGATTGCAGCACATGGCGTTTATGACTCAGGCGTTGGGGGGGGACATCTGCAGGGGGACCTATATAGCTATGACGTTTCTTAGACATCTAGGCCCTTTTTATTTTTGAACCTGTCTTGTGTACTCCGCGTAGTGCATCCGGATGTGCATTGGCCCAAGTAAAAGTTAACCATTCGTGGTGATTTCCCCGACGATCGCCCCTTCTCCGCTCAGGCACGCCGGAAGTTAGTTCTGCCTTGCCTCACCGCTCGCGTGCCTTCCCAGTTGGGACTGGCTTTTGCTTGTCGCCTGCTGCTTCTTTTTTTGGCTTTTTGTCGAGGCTTCTCTTTTTCTCTTTTTCTCTCTCTCATCCAAGAGAGCACCATCTCCACTCTGGACACGATCCTCGTGCCCATTCAAAATAATCAATCTTTTGGTACGTGTGTTAACCAATCCAAGTTCCGTCAATTCAGCAGCCCAATCCACACGCTAACATTCCCTGATGTCAGATTTTGATCGCGCCCCACGAGCCCGGGCCCACAGACAAAATCGCTCATTACCCAAACCAAACCATCCACGGCAAACCTTTTGCAGCTGTCACCCCTCCTCTTGAGGTCTTCAAATTGACCACTTGTGGTATTTTCTGACCAACTACATCTCAGAGAGAACGCCTTACTCTCTCATCCCGCGCCCAGAGCAATCAATCGCATCTCGGGCATCAAATTTGGGCTTTCGGAGTCTAACCGACACTCGTGCCCGTTTTTTTTTTTTTCTTTTCCCCTCACTGATGCTCATGATTGTGGCCCCGCGCGACGTCGTGCAATTTTAAACCAGATTTCCTTGCGCGCCTTCCATGAGCCCAAAGGATCTTCTGCGATTTCTATCCAAGCCTGCTAAGTAAGTGACTGTGTTTGGTTTATTTCCCTTAATCTACACTCCTCATTCTGTGGTACAACCCATCTGGACCACGCAAATTGTGCTCTTGATTGACCGCGCGGTTGACCCGAATGGGATCATAAAACCTTGTTCTTGTCACAATGACAATTGATGATCGCTCAAACATCCCTTTCCCGGCTATGCTCTTTCTTTACTTTATACATGCCATTGCAATTGCTAACCTGATTTACTTCATCTTTCCAGGCCTCGATAACGCGACTCCCGCAAGTCGTTTTCACCCACCACTTTACCCCACCACCTCATATCAAAGCAGATACTCTCGTCTGCTAGACCCGATACTTTGACCGGTATCGGTATCTTCCAGCACGAGGGTACTGGACTGATCGTCACAATTCCTTGTACCGTCTTCTTCCTCTCCTTCGCATTTCTCCCTCCCTAGCGGCCCTTCTGGTCTGTTTGGGTTCATATCTCGCTGGTCTGTTAGCCAGTTCATTTTCATTCTAAAGGCCTTCTCTTCTCAGACGGGCACCGCCCCCTTGTTCGTCTGAGCAAGTAGACAGTGCTTCTAAAGCCTTTTGTCTTCAACACATACAATTCCCAGGGCGGTCCGACGTCTCCCACAGCTTCTTCACTCCGTTTAGTGCTTCAAATCGTCCCAGCCTCGGCTGCAACATTGAGCGGAAATGGTTTACGTCGGTATTCCGAAGAATTACACCACCTCGCCGTCCTCCTTTGCGGGGACGCCTTCTCTGACCATCAACTATGAGGCTACTCAAGACCTTGACTCCAGCAATGCGTTTGAAGGTTGGTCATTTTCGACTGCTCTGTACGTTGTTTCGAGTGCTCACTAAATTCAAATAGGTCCCGAGAAGCTACTCGAAGTATGGTTTGCTCCGTCTGCCACCGAGCTCGGTGCTGCTGGCCCTGAAGGCCTGAAGAAAGTCCCCAGTGACATCTGGAAGGACATGCTGGACCTTGTCAATTGCCAAGTCCTCTCGATCGTCTCTTCCGAGGATGCGGATGCCTATCTGCTGTCCGAGTCCAGCATGTTTGTCTGGCCGCACAAGCTCATCCTGAAGACATGCGGTACCACTACTCTGTTGTCCGGTCTCCCGCGCATCTTGGAGATCGCTGCTCTGTTTGCCGGCTTCCCGCGCGCCACCGCACCTCCTTCTCGCGGTATCACTGTCGCTGCGGCCCCATACCGGGTCTTCTACAGCCGCAAGAACTTCTTGTTCCCTGACCGTCAGCGTGGCCCTCACCGCAGCTGGCGCGATGAGGTCCGCACCATGGATAAGTTGTTCCAAAACGGCAGCGCGTACATGATTGGAAAGATGAATGGAGAGCACTGGTACTTGTATCTGACCGAGCCTCACACCCTACTCACCCCACCGGCAAGCCCTCAGGAGGAGGCCGAATTCACCGAGACCGAGACCAAGGTCCTCGAATTTCCTCCCTCCCCTGTCGCTACGGATTGTGATGAGTACGATGAGACCTTGGAGGTTCTGATGACTGACCTGGATGAAGAGAATGCGAAGCAATTCTATTTGGACAATGCGACTAGCGTGGCAGAGAAACGCTATCGCAAATTGGACAAGGACGATGACCTTGAGCATTTGGACGTTTTCAGCAACAACTCTGACCCGGATGATGATCTGAATACGAAGGATAGTGGTATTCTGCCAGCTGAGCTGACCACGGAGGGCCACGCGCTCGGTACTGTGGTTTCAGAGTCGTGTGGTCTCTCTGACGTCTATCCTAAGAACAAGTACCCGGATGCTCGCATTGATGCGTATCTCTTCACGCCCTGCGGCTTTTCTGCCAACGGTGTTGTTCCTGCTCCGGATAGCAAGGGACCAACCCATTACTTCACCGTTCACGTCACACCAGAGCCGCATTGCTCATACGCGTCTTTCGAGACCAATGTGCCGCATTCCCAGAATGGCAAGACTACGGCGGACATCATCCAGCAGGTTGTCGATATCTTCAAGCCTGGCCGCTTCAGCATCACCTTGTTTGAGACCAAACCCTCTATTGAGGAGCTTGAGGCCGATAAAAACGGCTTCCATGAAGTCCATCATGCGCAGCGCCAAGCTGTGCGCCGCAACCCCAAGATGGAGCACGTCGAGGGCTACCGTCGCGTCGACCGTATCGTCCATGATTTGAATGGATACGACCTCGTATTCCGTTATTATGAGCGCAACGACTGGAAAGGGGGGGCACCCCGGATCGGAGAGAAGTTCTAGGCATTCACTTTGTGTTGAATACTTTGAACTGCCTTTGCCTTCGCTCTCATCTGGCCGGCCTTTTTCAGCCGTCATGCTACGCCGTCGATGAACTTCTGAACTTCGATTTTTTGAACAGTTTGATTGTTGTGAGACTTATTTTGCCGCATTCTATTCATGTAAACATGTAACCCCCTGTCTTTACATAGTACGCAGCATTGCATTCTTATGCACTCAGCGTCTCATTCTCTTGTCGATGTTTCAAGCTTGGTTTCATCAGCGATTTATCCAAGCTTCTCGTGAACTTTTTGCAGCCACTCTTTATTCATAATTCAACTTGATGATATCTCCACAGTCCATAAATTGAACTTACTAGATAAGAGTAAAATTCGAATAGAAGTAAATAGCATTGAATCCGGTCAACCTTGCAACGGGAATCGCTGGTCAAAAGGCGGTGATAGACGGCAGTATGATAGCTATCTCAGACTCACTCTCGTGGTTGCGCGGCGACCAACGATTTTCGTTCACCCAATAGACGACCATCCCATCCAGACGATCGCTTGAAATCCTGAGTTTCAAGCGGCTTATATGTCGAGACGTTCCCATCGCCTCCTACACATCGATGCCGCTCTTCGTTTCCTGAATCCGGCATTGCAATCGTGAGCCCGCGGACACCTCGCCGAGCTTCCCTCTATCTGCCGCAATACTACATTGAATAGAGCAACCGCAGCCTCACTTCGATCTCTAATTTACATCACCTCCCATTTGCCTATACCAGAACATCCTCCCGGATCGTCGCTTCTACCTCAATAGACCTTCAAAATGTCTTCACCACCACCGTACCAAACGCCAACGAATCCTCTCAAAAGACCCTCCATATCCTCAGTCTCCTCCCAACCAATGGGCAAGAAGCAGCGAATGCACCCGCTTCGCCAAACATCTTTCCCTGTCAACCTCGATGCGGCAGAGCGCAGCTTCGGCGCGACTAGTGATGCCGGCAGTGTGACGGGCAGTTTTACGGGAAGTCTAGGCGGAGCGAGTGCGGATGGCGTCTTTGCCGGGGCGGCGCGCGGTAAAAAGCGCGGCAGGAAGAGTAAAGCTGAGAAGGAGCGCGAACGTGAACGTGAGGATGCGCTTAGTTCGCGAGCAGGTGATACGACACGGATGGGATCGGTTGATGGGGAAGGCTCCGTGAGAGGGGGGATGGGAGGCGGCGGTGGTGCTCAGAATGCGGATGATGCGGATGACGATGAGGATGATGATGAGGGAGAGCTTTTGGGTCGTGAGGAGGGTACGACTGATACAGAGGCTGAGAAGAAGAATCTCGCGTATGTTTTATGTTTTTTTCCTGGCCAGAATCAGGACAGTGGAAGATTATGATACTAATTCTTTTCGCTTTACAGGATCCTCGTTGATGCTTTTAACTCGGCGCAATCGGAGCGATATGATTTATTCAAGCGAGCGAAGCTTAGAAAAGAATCGCTCCGTCGCATTGTTAACCATGCGCTCTCACAGTCTGTACCGGCCAGTGTCGTCACTACGGTCAATGGTTTCACCAAGGTTTTTGCTGGTGAAATTGTCGAGAAGGCACGAACGGTACAGAATGAATGGGCTGATGCGCACGACCTCGCCGCTCGTGACGCTTTCGACGCCCAGGAAGCAGCCGCTGATAAAGCGGCTCAGGCCCGAGCTGAAGCTGCAGCTGCACCGTCACAGTCGAAGCCTGGGACACCTACGCCCTCAGGGACGCCGGTACCGCGTGCTGGATCCGAGTCCCTCAGCAATGGCATCAAGAAAGAGCCCTCCGACACAAACCACGTCTCATCTCCAGCGCCTGCAAACCACGTTTCTCCCTCCCCTTCCAAAAATCTTGCTCGGCCAGCAGCTCTAAGTCCTCTTCCTCCGCGACCCCGTCGCGAATTCCGCCCTCCCCCTAATCCTCACCGCGGCCAGCTTTTGCCCTCGCACCTGCGTGAAGCAGTGCGACGCATCAAACGTGATGGCGAGGGTGGTGGTGTCGGTTACTCCGGACTGAGTATGGAAAACCTTGGAGTGAGGGGTGCTTTCACCTGGAATTCCGGTAGTGTCGGCGGGCGCCGACTATTCCGCTAATAACTTGTGGTTTTTGATTCCCTTTTTATTTTCTATTACATTGCATCGGCGTATTCGGTTGGGTGGGCATCCTTTCTTTGCTTTTGGGTTTCTCTATTTGCCCCGCTGGATTGAATTTATGCTACGGCGGAGCGGCGGAATATTTACATATTAACGGACAGGTTCTATTTCGAGATTATGACAGGACATAAAATTCGATACCATTGCTTTTTTCTCTCACCTCTTGGCACAGTATTCGGCGCTACCTCCTACTGCGTACTATGTCCCATATATTGAACCTCAAATTGTCTCATGGCGTTTTAGATATGTGATACCTAGTGCACATGGACCTGCGCATACGATAGTACGCCCGACTTAGAACACATTCCAGTCAATCTGATGTTATCTGTCGATCTCCAGGAGGTCGGCCCTTCTTGGCAAGGACGGGTATCGATGACAACAACGTGAACAATTTCCGGGTCCTTCACAGAATAACACCGTTTTCAAGTCGTCGGCATACATGGATAGAAAGAGAGATATAGAAAATTTACTCTAAAAGACAGCATCGATATCAAAATAAGCTCACAGACCAGGGAGAACAAACAAACGCTTGATTGATCAGCCAATGATCATCAGATCGACACCCCATGCCCTAAAAAGGCCGCGCTGCTGCATCCACCCCTGCAAGGGCCAAGCACCACCCAACACGCCTTCGAAATGTCTACAAGGGGACGATTTTGCGTTCCTGGCATACCAATTCCATCGACGCGTGATTGCCCTAGCCCATGGCGACACTGGGTAAATGTATCCGACAGGTTGGTGTGATACCTACACATGGCTCCCACAAGATTCTGGATCGCGCCACTGGAGCCCTGATTAGACTGTTCGATTACTATTTGACGCTGCAGCACCCTTCAAACGGGGTTTGGGTTGGGAATTTGTTTATGCCGCGTCACAGGATGCTCTCTTAAGCCCCCTTCTTTCTTGGCGACTCTTTCCAGAGGGGATATTAGGACCGTCCCTTTTTTGTCTAGGCTATTGTCTATCTTCTATCTCGCTCTTGGTGGAGGATGCACCGGGAGTAACCTTATGCTCATCTGTTTGTAGACTTCATTTCTGCAGCTTCACATCCCTCGATGAATTCCGTTTCGCGATTTGGAGGTTCTTGATACTCTGGCTACTTGACGCCATTTAACACACTCGTGTGATCTTGGATCTTCAAATCCTCTTGCTTCATCTATCGCCATGCCATACCTTCCAACGTCGCATATCTACACTCGCTTGCGAGATAACCTTCCCTCAACGCCCATCTCTACCCCGATATCCGCCATCTTTTCATGGAATCAAGGAGATTATTCGACGAAAGGTGATCCAAGGAAAAGTGTCAAATGGATCGATGTGTGTGAATCGACGACCCCGAGAGCATCTGCGTGCGCAATTCTGATACTAACACTATACATCTTCTATAGGGTCTTCGTGGAATTGCCTCGTTCCTAGTCGTTCTCACACACCTGGCCCGCGCCTGGGACTACGACCTCTTCTCCCCTCGAGATAACGAAGATGCCTCGCCCAGAGTTCTACAATGGCCTATCCTGCGCATTCCCTGGCAAGGCCGTATTGGAGTTACCATATTTGCTTTTCTAACAGGATATATCTGTGGCTTGAAACCACTAAAACAGTCCCGAGCCGGCGACACGACGGGGGCATTCACAACAATATCCAAAAGCGCATTCCGAAGACCTCCTCGTCTAATATTCCCAGCCACAATCGCCATGGTAATTTCTTGGGTAGTTGCCCAGTTTGGCGGCTTTATCGTGGCAAATAGATCTGACTGTTGGTGGTGTCGATACGCGGCGCCAGAGCTGGAGAACTCACTTTGGGATGAGATCCTTCGATTGGGAAAGAACTTTCTGTCAACGTGGACAACTGGTTATATGGCGTATGATGATCACCAGTGGGCACTGTTGCCTCTATTAAAGGCCTCTATGCTGGTGTATATTCTGCTTTTCGCTACGATGTTCATGCGGTTCCGATATAGGATGGTGGTTTACGTTGGCATGATTCTGTACTTCCATCAGGATGCCGCGAAGGATACTGGTAAGTGAATCGCATGCTGAAGTTCCATACTCATTCGCATATATTCACCTCTGTGAACTTTTTTTAATAATTAAAACACAGAGACTTTCCAAATGCAGGCAGTATACGGCATGCTTCTCAGCGACCTGTCCTACGCAACCACCCTCAAGACCTGGGTTGAAAACCACCCATATGGCCGGAAAATGATTTCTATCCCGTTGACAGTACTCGGCCTCCTCATAGCCTCTTATCCAGGCGAGCATCCAGAGTGGTCATCTTGGTCAAATTGCATGTTTACCGTGGCCGAATACATCTTTCCACCAGAGGTCAACATCGGTAAACGCTACACCGCACTCGCAATCGACATGATCATTTTCGCAATCTACATTTCGCCATCCACGAAAGACTTCTTATCAAATCGACTTCTACTCTGGCTTGGGAAACAAAGTTTCGCAGTGTACCTGCTTCACGGTACATTGTTGCGCGTGGTCCTGGTCTGGATGCTTTACGGTATAAGTGGGCAGCCATGGGAAGGAGGTGAAGCGATGACCGACGATCAGCGAGATTGGATCCCATTGCGTCCGCCGTGGGTCGTTGCTATTTGTATTCCTATCTGGATTGGACTGGTGTATGCTTGTGCCGCGGCGTGGACAGCGTATGTCGATACATTCTGTGCTTCATTGACACAGAAGCTTGAGCGAGCTGTTTTCGCGGAGGATGAGAAAGCCCCATTGCCTCTTCCTCTAGTCTCAGTCCCTATGCAGACTACCTGAAAGTGGAGTACTTGGTCTGGCTTGAGCCATTTTCTGGATCCAGCCTGATCGATATAAGTGTGCCGTTTCTTTTCTGTCTTGCTACTGGTACACCATCGAAGTCAGGAAGCAGGTGCAACGTGGGTCTCAATTGGTTTTTTAGTTTTCGTTGAACTAGAACCGGTTGATATTGCCTAGCAGAGAGGATGAATGAAGTCATTCATGAACTGGATGACAGCATGCCCTTGAGGTATACACGACGCACTTCGCAATGTAACCACGAGAGGCCGTGCAGTTACTGGAGTCGTGTCTTTGCTGCTCACTAGACGGAGCAGATGTCTCTTCAATTCCCTTTCCGAGTATTCTGGATGTGTACTGTACACTGGAGTAATCACGAGCTTGAATACGTCTAGGGCAGTTGGTCGGATAAAATGAACCTTTCTAACATAGATTGGGACTCGCGGTGAATGGTACCCTTTCTGTATGAATAGTTGTTGATTCGAATACATTAGAACACGAAGTTTGAATCGTCTTTTTTTGGCTTGAATTTGACTGAGATCAAGCGGTCTAAGTCGCTTGATGATACATTTCCATGTCGTAATTAATATGCACAAAATGTAATGGAGTGTAGTCACTTGATTCTAAACCTGGAACACATGAAAAAACAAATTGCCAAGTACAGCGCCATATTGTACAGTTTATACATGATGATAAAGATTATTTCCGGCCCCGGGATTGCTGCTGACGAGCAGCATTTTGGTGCCTCTCGAAGGAAGCCTTCGCTTTTTCCCGCTCGGCCTTTAGGGCCTGCATTTGAGCATTGCGGCGGGCGTGGTTGCGCTCTTCACGACGGAAGACATCCACGGACTGCTGCTCCGCCTCATACTCCTCAGCCTTCTTTCGCTCCGCATCGGTCAGGCGGGGTGGTGCGGCGGGTGTACCATCAGCGTTCGTCGTCGGGCCTTTGCCAGATGCTTCGGAGATCTTGGTGCTGATGTCCGTCTTCGCTTGCTTGAAGTGTTCCGACACACCATCGACAAATTTGTCGATTTTGCTGACGTTCTGTCCTTTTAAGGGGGACTTCTTCTCCTCTACTTTCGGCTTCAGTCGCGCATCCACTTGTCTCTGCAATTTCGCGAGGTAATCCTGTGCGTCTGAGATAGAGCTATCGGGGGTGATGCGTCTGGCAATAGTCAAACCCAACGTGTTACGGACGCTGGTGGAGTTAACCAGATAGGACTGGCCAAGAGCGAAAGCACCAGTGGCAATGAAGTACAGCTGGAGCGCACTGGGCATAAATGCGATGAAGAGGAAGGAGATTGCGGGCAAGCCATAAATCAAGGATTTGCCAGCGGCGCTGCCCATGAAATCAGCCATTCCAGACTCACCACCTTTCTGTAATAGTCAAAGTTAGCTTGCTGGCATGTCGACTTGAGTATTGGCAAATGACTAACCTTCAAAGTGAGATACATGAAAGCTGTGGTCATGGCTGGCAGGATAAATGTAGGGTCGGCGATGGTCAAATCGTTGATCCAGAGGACAGATTCATCCAGCATTGCAGGTACGGGAAGCGAGGCCATGCCACGAACAACTCGGAAAGTACCGAAACCAATGGGGATTTGTAGCATTGGGATCAAGTTCTTCCAGGCGTTGATACCGTGTTCCTTATTGAGTGCTGACAATTCGGCTCTCTTCCGTTGTACCTCCATTTGGTTTTGGTCTCTAAGGGCCTGCATCATCTCTCGTCGGATGGGCTCAGACTTGGGCTTCAAGTTTTGCATCTTCGCGCCTTGGTCTGAGGCGTTAAGCATCGGCTTCAAAAGAATAAAACGGACGATGAGACCTGCGCCGACAATACTAGCCCACCATGGCAGGCCACTAGTGATATGTAAATGTTCAATTAACCATTCAACCATCGCGGCAGGGCCCCAGCCGAAGTCCAGCCCAAGCTCTTTCAAGTATCCGATGTGCTCAGGGATGTTGGTGATATCAGCTCCTGATAGTTCATGGGCTTCCGGGAGTCCCTCCAACACGCTCTTTTCCGGGGTTGGGGTGGATGCCGGGATAGACGATGTTGAATTGAAACGGATCGCAGCCGGGCCGACCGCAGCTGAAGCAGTGCGCCAGGGGGCACTGCTAGAGAGACCCGAGTTCAATTGGCCTCGTAGGCCGGCGAACCGTGACTGCTGGGGCCGGAAGGTCGATATCTATGCACAGAATTCAGTCAGTCTTGAGACTCCTCCGGTCCTGACAGGGACGAGACCAACCGATCGAGCGGATCGAGGAACCGCAGTCAGCCGTTGACGCGCATATGCGGTGGCCGCACCGGGCCCTTTCAGACCAGCAGCACCCATCATTTTCATCTTGAGTTATGAAGGGTTGCAAGATTCGGGAAGCGGAGATTCGGCCACGAATCGCGGCGCGCCGAGCGTTGAGACTTTTTCTGCCGGGCGGCCAAGCCCCGGTAAACACTCGGGAGATCGGGAGATCGGGGGGGATGGAGCATCCAATCGAATCTATACTATGCTCTACCAGGCTTCTTTTCGCATTACTTGTCAAATTTATATGTAGGAGATGAATTCCCAATTCGCCAGGCGCCATCTGATTAGTCTATATACACGCAAATAAAAGGGTCGCCGAATGGTGAGTGGGCAAATAGTGGCGGCAGGTATCACGCAAACAAAAAAGTGCCGCTTTTGTATTTCCCAGTTCAATGCAGACCCTTTTCTCCCCAGGAGGAATCTCTATGGTAAGGCAGAATGTGTTGGACGTTTTGGCCAATCATTTATTCCAGAGAGGCAGTGTGGTTTAAGGTACCCCGGCGCTCTGACGGCAGTTCGCGAATCTCGACTCCGGGTCCTACGGGGTGTGCTCGGCGGTAGGTTGGGAAGATCTGGGGGAAAGAGACAGAAATGTTAGAACCTATAAGTGTAGACGTGGCATTCTGCTTCTCCGTATGATATACCTTGGTGTTCGACCATCCTAGACGGAAAGCCGCCTCATGGGCGAAGAGCTCGCCGAATCCCAGCATCAGGCCGTTCACAAACGGGAGGAAAAGATTGATTGCGGCACCGCGCAAGAGACCCCAAATACTAGGTGGTTGGTAGAGGATCATAGGTGTACTAGAACTGGAGCTTGGGGACTCTGACTGAGTCGATGTCATCTCGTTGTTTGCCGAATAGTTTTCCGAATCGGAGGGGACCGTGATAGCGGAGTCGAAAAGCTCGGCTCGCGAGCCAGCAGCATCTGATGCCATGGTCACGTAAGAGTGGAAAGAAATAGAGAGGATGAGGATGGATATTGAGCGTGGTGAATACGTATTATGGACTGGTTGACCTGAGACCCGCCATGGCGGTGGTCCGAGATGGGTTTGCTTAGTAAGTCTTTTGTGCCATCCAGGGAGGAGCAACGTATATTTAGCCAGCATTGTTTATCAGGCCATACATCCCAGTTACTAGGATGCTGAAGATTGCATTTAAATTATTAAAAATTCTGGGTTTTATGGATACAATTTTGTGCATGCCCGTGATGTCAGACGAGTATTAACTTGAACCCTTTACCCATACTATAACTATTGTCTACTGTCTATACTAAGCGGAAACAGAAAATCATGTCATGATTAGGCTCAAGCTTCATTTTAGAAAAGGAAATACTAGGCTCTGTTGCGATCCTAAATATCTAGGCTACTTCTTTTTTTGAAATAGCGCTGGAATGAAACTCTAGTTTGCTGGGCCCGTGGAGCTCAGCTCGACCCGGATTTATAGTGACTTTTTTGCCCGGCATCATTCGCTGCATCTTTGAGTTCGAGTGAGGTACTTCGGTGGGTATTTGAAGAGACTCGCTTCTTTGGGACAAAGCGGTTCCTGCGTGCAGTATGATCTTTTCTATACGACTAGTATTCCTTCCAAGAGAACTACCATTCGGTCTTCAAGCTGCTCTTGATAATCGCCAGTTACCCACGTCGTGGGCAAAGAATTGTCCCTGATTCAGTGAGGTGAAGTAGGTTGAGACTACCCAAAGTGATCCAGTCTCGTGGAATGAAGATCTTCTGTTGTATGCTGGACGAGTCACCTCCAGATGCCATGGCCCATGAGCATACCCATAAGGACCGATCGACAAACACCAGACGATCCGACCCCAGAATGTTCAATGGTCTCTCAATCTGATCCAAAATCTCTTCTGGCAAATTTATTTGCTTAACAGTCCCAATTCTAGATGTGCGATTGGCCAGAAGCGAGCCAAGATGAACAATAGCGAACCTGGGTCTAGACCTATCCTCGGTATCAGACGCGAGGGTTAGAATCAGATGGACATTTGAATGGGCCAATTGGGCATCAATAATCCCTTCACAATGATCTAAATCAGCACTAGTTGCTGAAATACTCCACCTTCCGATCTCGGTCAGATCTTGCTACCTGTGGACGGTTATAACAGTTGGAGTAACGGAAAGAACATGGTCCCCAAGGCTCGGATGTACGATCCACCAGTGCTAACATGCATGGTTCGAATGCGATGCTAGAAGTGGGAATGTCTGGGTTGACCAGAGCTGGGCTACCCGACTGAATCCCACCAGAACTCTTGCTCCGTCTGGACTCAAGACAACTTGAGTAATCCCCCCAGTTTCCCTTTGCGGCTTAATCCGACCGATAGCTTGACACTGGGGCAATGAAGTTCTCTCGTCCGTTTGTACGGTCGACGAGGAGAAAAGGTGGATCTTTCCAACAATATCGGCGTAAGAAAAGATTTTGCCATCCTCACTCCAGTTTAGATATTCCACTGGAACTTGGGAGGGAGACTCGTCTAAAACTTGTCGCTCCCCTGTGGCATAGGTGTGTATTTCCACCAGTCCTTCATCGTTTCCAGTGCAGACAAAGTTTCCTTTCTTCATGGCGCAGAGCCCTGTAACTGACACAGTCATTTCTGCGAACGCTTCAGAATGTATATTAGAGTGCGCAATGCTTTCGTTTTCGCTTTGGCTGTCGTTTGTCGCGTCTGACTCGCCTAGTCTGACAAGGATGTTTGGTTCCCATACGTTGCAGTAGTTTCCTCTAATATCATAAAATCGGGTTGCATCAGACCCGAAGCATATTGCTGGGATTACATCTTCACTGGCCAGTTGATACAATTGAGAGAAGGTCGCATAGTCGTAGAGCTTGATGGTTCCACTCAGATCAGAAGTAGCAAAAATGCGTCCATCTGGGCAGTATTGTACCTTTGATGGGATCTTCCCTGGCTCGGGCTTAAGCTCATGTTGGATATTATTGGCCACACCACATTTGAAGATGCAGCCATCATGGAAGATGCCCAAGATCTCCTGGTTGTTAGGATGCCACTGTGCCTGGGCCACAAATGGCTGAGCGGAAACTGGCTGATTGTTGCTTTTGGTAATCTTGTTCAGGAGTCTCATCGGACTTAAAGACCAAATTGTCAGAGGAAATCTTCTGTAAGTGGCTAGAATTTTGTGGGAGCTATGGTTCCTATTTTTCAATATCTTCGTCAATAAATCGAAGGCATAGCTAGGTGAAGAGATAATTACCTGAGCTCCCGGCACTCTGAAGCATTCGGAGAACTAACAAAGCAGGGAACGAACGTTGTAATGCTAAGGCTATATTTGCTAAGAGATAGATCAAAAAAGTCACGATGTATGCTGGTCGTCTTCCCAGTATGTCGGCAAAATTTCCCAATAATGCAGGGACGACTACGGAGACTATCATATAGGAGGTGACAGTGAGATTGATTGCTTGGACCGAAACATCCAGCTGCGTTGCGATCGAGTGAATTGCGGGGTAATAAATAAAACTGCTCATTGGGGAAAACATGCCAGCAAAGGCGGCCAAGAATGTAATCCAGGCTCTCTCACCTCTAGTGAACACAGAGAATGGTGCAATATTCTCATCCTCCGGTGACTGAGTTCCTAAAGGCGTGTCTTTGGTGTTTGTCGAGGAGCCCTTCTCCATTGCGTCACTTTGGTGAATGACCTCGTCTCCAGCAGCCTCTCGGGGAACATCTGATGGATGTCCCATAGCTGGTTATATTCTCAATGGAGGCTGAGGGTGGCGCATAGACGGGTAGATAACGGCCTCAAATGTGTGAAAGGAAGGGAGGTTGGCCAGACATGCTGTGCACCTCCCTAAGCGGGGCTCAACAGAGCCTCTCTTATTACGGATTTGTTTCTTCTTTGAGAGTAGACATTGCTGATCACTGTAAATTTCCTGTAAACCCAAGGCCGTATTAATACTCACATCCCTACTTTGATGGAAGAAGCTTTTTATCTGTCTTGGTCATTTGCATTATCACAGATAGGTAGCTGGCTCGACTAACCCTTAGGAAGATTTTGCTCGGGTCTGTCTATCGTGCCATTCAAGGTAGAACATCGTCTTATGAATCAGAATCTATTTTAACTTCTCGGCGCTCCATTGATATTCTCCAATAGGACATGTTTCTTTAATATTACTGAAGCTTCCCTATGTCGATATTCTGTACAACTTCTTCATAAAACACAATCGGAAGCCGGCTATCATCATCATGCAAATCACAAGAGAGGCATTTCACGACGGCATCTCGGTAGGCTGGGCCCATGTGATGCGGCAGTCGCCGCTTCGCTATCTCGATGTAGAGATTCTGCATAGCACGGGGGTTCATGCTGAAACCTTCCTTGAGTTTCTTGGTTGCGTTTTGGTGAATGCTCATCGCGGTCTGCCATAGACCAATCTCTAGAAGAACAACACCCAGACTATAGATATCGTGCATCTTGCGGAAGCTGACCGTTGGAGGACCTTGTCGGTCAGGATGCCGATAGAGATTCTTCTCCAGGTGATTATCAAATGTGTATTGAGTATCCGCTGTTTGCGGGCGAGCAAACTCAAAGTCGACCAAGAAAGGATCTGTATAGAGACGGGATGACGGAGTGCCTTTGTCTTGGAAGAAGATTATGGATTGGCTTCGAATCGATTTGTGAACCCAGCCGTCGACATGAAATGCGCATATTGCTTTAGTCACGTCTTGAGCTACATGAAACCGTTGGGGTAAAGTAAGTCGAGAGGTTGAGCTACTCGCAGGGTCCATCAATGAGCACAGGGAAATGGGCTCCAGGTCAGCCGATGCTTCAGGAAAGCTGAAGATGAAGGCATAGCGGCTTTGCTGCGGCTGGTGAATGATACCACGAAATCCTAGGGTATGAAGCCCATCATTTCCTGCAGATGAGAGAAGGCTGGCTAGTTGGTGAACGCGTTCTTCTGTCACCGTATCGGGTCTTTCACCCACGTTATCCTCTCCATACTTCTTGAACTCGACCAAGACACGGCCCTGTTGTACTTTCGAGGAACTGGAGGAATCGAGGAGTCTCCCCATAGTCAAACATTCCCAATCCAGAGGTGCATCCAATGAAACATTTTCTAGGAAAAAGTTGGGCTGACTTGCAGCAGGCTCAATAGTGAGTTGGCGTAGACGGGCATGCGGTGCCACCCCGAGACGATTAGAGTGCTCGTTGAAAACAAGCTTCTCTAGAATAAGAGAGTTGTCATAGCGAGGGTGAAGCGCCAACATCAAAGGTACAAGTTCTTTGATTTTTCCCGTCCACTTTTTGAACTCCTGCAAAAACTTCTGAAATCTTCTCCTCTCAAACAAAGCCCATTTCCACGAGTCCCAATTTGCTGTCGGTCGTGATGGCATAAACCATGCAAGATTAAACCTTTTGCGTCCCAATAAACTATAACTCGATCCTACTCCATTGGCGTCAGGGTCCTGAGAAATATCAAGCGGAAACTCTATCAGATTCGAAACAGCAGTGGAATGATGGAGGTAGGGGGAATAGGTTTGATAGTCGACATCTTGCGCCAGAGCCAGTTTCGCATAATCCCCACATTGCAAGCGAAGCTTCTCAAGTATTGTATGAACTTGCTGTAGCCATCTCTGGGGGATGGAGAAGTCTCGCATATTAGCAAGTGTGTCAAATAGCCATATCAAGTGTTAGAAAGTAAACACCAACCGAGTTTAAAGCTTCTTCCTTCAATATGCCATCATTTTCGATAATCAAATGGCCAAAACTCTGCAAATATAAAAGCTCAATATAAAACTCTTGTTCCAGGTCTTGCCGTTCATTCTTGCTATTCCGCGCTGAGCAGACAACACGATGAATGAACTTTGAGATGAGATAAAGCTCTTTGAAAGCGGTCACTACCGCTAGACCTAAGCCAACCGCTTCCATCAATACTAAAAGGTAGGACTTTTATATGAGCAGTATCTGGGAAGAATGTAGTCTGACTTCGAAACTCATCGAGATGAACGTGAAGCGCTACAATTGTACCCCTCTCTCACGTGGACCTAGATGGTTGGGCTCGGTCTCAGTCAGCCCACAGATGAACTGGCAGGATAAAGTACCAATGTAATCTCATGCACAGCCGTACACAGCCTGCGGGGTAGAATCTATGCGGCTGATAAATCCCGTGTTTTCCTGTGACATAAGCCTCGCCCGGGCTTCATCCAGGCGATTTATTCTCCTATTGTAAACAGGAACATGCCCTTTTATGAACTTGACATGAGTTTATGGGGGACAGCTTCCCTGTAGTGGCGCTAAATGGAGTCCCATCCAGCAACTCGTGGCAGCTCATCTCCAGCGGGTATTCGCAGCCCACCACGGGTCCAAGCCTTTTCTAGCCTCAGTCGCTTGTTCAGTCATTCTAGTGTCTTCGAGAGCCTAGGGGCCGGAAGCCGCCAGGGTGGTCGGTTCAGCGTTATTGAGGAATTTGCGGCATTTTCCGATCCTATCATCGTCTTGAGTAACTTGATGGTGACATTGAAAAAGCACCATGTCCCTGGACCCAGGCTAGTCCGTCTACGAACAGAGTTCAAAGTTGAATTAGGGTCTGGCGCCCAGTCAGAAATATTTGGTTTTGATGAATCTATCCTTTCTAAACGCAATCTTAAACCAAAGGATCTACCTCTTTCAGTGAGGAAGAACACCACCGAAGTCGCCATTAAGCGGTTTCGAATTTATGGAATGAGCCGTCATGAGCCGAGAACAAGTGCATCAATCAGCTCGGAGGAGTTTGTGTTTCTCTGCAAAGCCGCGCACCAGGAGATCGATGTGCTTTGTCAAAGCTCTTTTCGCAAGCATCCAAATATTGTTCGTCTAATTTCGTGGGGTCTGTGCCTGGACACGATGGAGGAAAATAACGAGGAAACGCCTCGAATTCCCCTCCTCATTCTCGAAAAGTCCAGATGTAACTTGACCCAATTTCTCGCCAACCCAACAAAATATTCTCGTGATGGGGGTTTCCACGGATTCCGGGAACTCTGTGGACTCTTGTTGGACACTGGGCGTGGTCTAGAGGCCATTCACGAAGAGGGCATCGCGCATGGTGATTTGAAGCCCGACAATATTCTAATATTCGGGTCAGACGGTCATTGGTGTGCGAAGTTATGTGACTTTGGTTTGGCTGCCACAGAAAATTCAGAGGGCACTAGATCATATCTCGAATATCACGGGACACCAGGGTGGCGTCCACCAGAGTACTTTCGTCAAGGTTTGCGATACCTCGACGTACGAGGCCACCAGTTCTGTGACATATATGTCTTTGGCTTAGTGATTTGGAGCACGTTCCAATATGGCGGGCGTCATCCGCTCCCCCGGGAAGGAAAGCCAGTCTGGAATATTTCAAGACTGGCAGCGCAGGAACTCTCCAGACAGACCGCTATACCCCCAGCGGAACGTAACCGAATCATTCTGGCAGTGCAGGGAGCACTTGTAGATGAGCCTGAAGCTCGTCAACGACATCCATGGAAATACCTCAACGACGTAACGTACAGACACGTGGGAAGACGGGTCAAATTCTGGAGAGACTGGACCGTGAGAACACGTCCTTTCCGATACGCTGTTCGTAGAATGTTTGGGACAGACCATGCTAGCAATGACTTGTTGCAGGAAACTTCCGATCACCCCAGCTGGCTGGGGGCCCTTTGCTGTTTTGCTCGTGAGGGAAGGGGAAGCGCTGTTCGTCCTTCCTCCTCGATGCCATCACCAGCACACTCTGAGCGGAACGAGGCATACTTGAAGGAGTTTGAGAAATTTTATCAACCTCTACGCCATATCAGAGGCTTTCCATATACGACCACTACAATCTTCCATCGATATCACCCTTGCATCAAGATAGAACATATGCAAAAGCTTTACGATGCTCTGTTGGATTCCATACACTCATGCGATGAGATTCGGTTATATGCATTGGCGAGAGTGCGAAGCTGCATTCCAGCATGTTGCTGGAGACGACTGAATAAATGTCGGCCAGTTAATAATATTGAACTTTATATGAAAGACACTCATGACTTCGCCACGCTCGCCTGGCTCTGTCATGGAGAAATTGGAGCATGGGAGCTCAGTCTTGAATCATGCATGAAGACTATATTTGACCGCGTGCTGCAAAGACCGTATAATTTCAGTTACTTTGCCATCCGGAGAGATCAACTCAGTGTGCAGGGGCGCTCAAAACGCTTCCTTCTCTTCCTGGAACATGGTGCTCGAATTGAAGCCATGGTGGGCTCCGACGGTCAATCGATCTTCCTGCAATTTCTTCGTCTTTCAGCTGAATTCTCTTACAACGGCTATGGAGACCTTGCAATTCCTGAAATATGTGCCAACTTCAAGCGCATCGCGAATAAACAGTGTGTTGCTCCTACTACACGATTTTATTTGACAGGGGAGTTACCAGAGCTTGAAGAAAACACGAAAGGGTGTTCCAGTACGGCACTACATGACAGTATCGTGGCAGAGAACTACGCTACAGTGGAAGCATTGATTCGTTCCGGATTTTTTGTCGACGCTCGTAACAAAGACAATAAGACAGCTTTGCAACTTGCTCTTAATCGTCGAGAAGAGCAACAGCGGTCAACCGCAAAGAAAAAGCAAAAGCACAAAACTTCGCTGCAGGAATCTACGGAACTCGTTCGCATCATTGCATTACTGAAACAAAATACGGCCCAGCCCATAGACGTCGATAGCATCCCCTTGGGTAATAAGAGTATGGCTCTTGGATGGGAGCGAAGGAGCATCTTGAATTGGAACAACAAGTCTAGTGGAGATGTATTCTATGATGTTCTATCGACATCCCTAACATTTCAGGAACCAAAATTCTCTCTTTACGAGGATCGCCGCCTTGCACTTGGGGCCCGACGATTCTCCGCTAGTGGGCAGACTTACTACCTCGATCTCTTCCGTTTTATCTCTCCCTCTTCATTTAACGACGATCTCGAAGTCCAAAAATCTCCAGAAATAGAGATTTACGATGATCAATGGTTTTCCAAAGAGCCGCTTGCGCCCCTCCCTGCTAGAGAAGGCCCGGAAGCAGCAAAGCAGCCTTTAACAATTGAAGCTGTCCGAGCTCGACGGCAAAGGATCTATAGTCCAGGAAGTCTTTCAACAGTTTTTTACAAGTTGTACACGAGGGCTAATTTGGGGCATAGAAGGGCAGTTACCCAGGCTGGCAGCCCACGCCTCTAACTTGAATAATATCTCGGGATGACTTCTAAGTTATCCTCTCATGTATTTCTCGCCATGTATTCTGTAATCAGCCAATCTACTTATCAAACAAAAATTGCCCTCGTCCCGACGGAATAGGCGATTGAGGCACTAAAATAATAAAATTTTGTGTAGAGTTCAAGCTTCTAGAGCCAAGTTACTAATCGCACTCCAAATCACACACTCCGAGTCGTGTGAGGTTGGCAACTCGCAGCATAATTAGCCTGATTGACCAATTTACCGGACGATATCTCGATTTGTTCTTATGATCTTCATAAACTGCATCTGTTTCACTAGAAGCTCCTTATAGCTCATATCGGAGTCATAGTTTGATGCTTTCTAAGCCTGAATATTTAATCTTTTACCATAATATTGAAAATACTGAAATACCATGGGGAAATATAAGACATGGCCGTGGCATTGTAGTTTAGTTAAGCCTCAGGCAGCCCCCGGAAGATCCGCCGCTCCGGCTGACCAATTGTAGCGAGTGACGTACCTGGCCGCGGTGTTTGGCTGGCTCATCCAACTCAGCTTGCTGTCTTCTCCAAAACACCTCTTCAAGACTAGCAGACCTCCAGTCCTACCACCTATCTTTGTCATTAAGCAATTTCCAACGAATTTCGGTATCTCCCTTGGTTCCGAATCAATCGACGAAGCTCAAATATGGACCACAACCCCGCAGAGCACGACGAAGTCGTGTCTCAGTTCTGTACCATGACGGGCACAGAGCCCGAACAAGTAAGTATCTTGTCTCTATAGGCCTGTGGAAAAGCTACTAAAACTATGGTCTTCTTTTCGTTAGGCTCAGCAATATCTTGCAGCCAATCACGGTGACATTGAAGCAGCCGTAACCGAGTTCTTCGCGGAGCAAGATGAAGCCTTGCAGGACATGAACACAGGCGGTGGTCGACAACTTGGGGGCGAGGCAGGAGCTGCTGCAGCTGCTGCAGCTGAAGGAGGCCGAACACTGGGGGGTGGACCTGCTCCTGCCTCTTCTACTGGTCAGGCAGCCCCATCATCCTCGCGCCGCTCAGCACCCAAAAAGAAGTTTGCGACATTGGGCGATTTCTCAGCGGGTGACACCCACGACTCATCAGACGACGATGGATCGGTAGACCATGACCTGTTTGCGGGAGGAGAAAAGTCTGGACTGGCAGTTCAAAACCCGGATGATCTCAAGAAGAAGATTCTCGAAAAGGCTCGGAGGTAAGCTTCTAACATCCCCGCCGGAATATATCGCATCGAATACTAATGCTCAAATGCACAGGGCCCAGCCTCCTCCCTCAGACGAAACTCCTTCGCGCCCATCACACTTCACTGGCACTGCACGCACCCTCGGCGGCGACGATGCTCCAAGCCGAGTAATCGTCGACCCATCCGGCCCTGCGCCCCAGCGGGCTGAACGTGTACAGCGCACTCTTCACTTCTGGGCCGACGGTTTCTCAGTAGACGATGGTGAACTATATCGGTCTGACGATCCTCGCAACGCCGAAATCTTGGAAGGTATCCGACAGGGTCGTGCTCCTCTCACCATTATGAACGTTCAAGCGGGACAGGAAGTGGATGTTGAATTGAAACAGCATGAAGAAAAGTACACCAAGCCTAAGCCCAAATACAAGGCATTTTCTGGTGCCGGACAGCGTCTTGGCAGCCCGACACCTGGTGTCCAGAGCGAGCCATCTGCGTCCCCTGCCGCCCCCGCTCAGGCAAGCAGTGGCCCACCCAAGCCCGAGGTGGATGAATCGCAGCCTACGGTCACTCTTCAGATTCGCCTTGGTGATGGAACACGCTTGACATCTAGGTTTAACACAACCGCAACAATTGGCGACGTCTATTCATTTGTCGCAGCCGCATCTCCGAGCAGCCAGAGCCGTGAATGGGTGCTTATGACTACCTTCCCTAGCAAGGATCTCACGGACCGGGACGTCATTATTGGTGACCTTCCCGAGTTCAAGCGCGGGGGAGTTCTTGTCCAGAAGTGGACCTAAACCGCCATCGTTCCCCTAGCTTTATTCTTCGTACGTTCCATGGAAGCTAAGGGAGGCACTCATCATACGCGAGAGTTCGCTAGTTCCGCGGTGTAGATTCCTACGGAGACGTTTAATGATACATGCACTTCTCACATAAAGTGAGACATTCCGGCTAGGTAGACCGTTATTATCTTAGCAAAGACGAAAGAAAAACCAGAATTCTACCTCACGACTGATATTCCCAAGTTCCCGACCTTGTAGAAAGATCTATGGATCCAACCGCGGCTCTTCTTTTAATAGTTAGTCAGAGGACGATTGATAAGCATCCGAACATCGGCTGCAATATGGTAGAGGTTCCCCACCTGGAAATTTACCTCCGCTGCCTTTCTACTCTTCACCAACAGCCATTAATTGTACAGATATGCCTCTGGACGGGGTGGAAAATATTGTGCTGGTAAGTCTACGGCATGCAACCTGCTCACCACCCGCAGCCCTCTCAAAGCTACGCCACTGCAAACTTTGCCCCTCATCTGCAGCTTATCGATAACAGTCGCAAATGGTCGTTTGGGCGCAGTGAATAGCATGAAGCAGGCCTCACACGATGAGTACAAGCTGGGCTAACTGAATTGTGTCACAGGTTCTTTCCGGCAAGGGAGGCGTAGGAAAATCCTCCGTGACCCTTCAACTAGCGCTGGCGCTCTCCCTCCAAGGCAAATCCGTCGGTATTCTCGACATCGACTTGACTGGTCCCTCCATTCCACGACTAGTCGGTCTTGAAGGGGCAAAAATCACACAGTCTCCAGGAGGATGGCTCCCCGTTCCTGTCCATGACGCCGTGCCACCAACGGAAGGCACATCTTCAACGTCCCCAGCGCCCCGCGGTTCTCTCCGCTGCATGTCCCTCGGCTTTCTCCTCCGTGATCGGGGCGACGCTGTCATTTGGCGCGGACCCAAGAAAACAGCTATGATCCGTCAGTTCCTGTCTGATGTCGCATGGGGATCGACAGACTATCTCCTCGTCGATACGCCTCCCGGCACTAGTGACGAGCACATCGCTCTGGCGGAACAACTTTTGACTCTCTCCACGGCGGATGCGGCCCTCGCTGCTCAGAATAATATGCCCAGGCTGACTGGTGCTGTACTTGTGACTACTCCACAGGCGGTTGCCACGTCGGATGTGCGCAAGGAAGCAAATTTCTGCGTCAAGACGAGTATTCCGGTGTTGGGTGTCATCGAAAATATGTCTGGATATGCATGCCCATGCTGTGGAGAGGTCAGCAATCTGTTCTCTAGCGGCGGTGGTGAAGTTATGGCGCAGCAATTGGGTATCCCGTTCTTGGGTAAAGTACCCGTGGATGTCAAGTTTGGGGAACTTGTTGAAGGAAAGATGGAGCCTGCGAGTGATGATGAAGATGAAGACGATTCGCAAGAACAGCAACCCCCTACTGAGCCAGATCTTAGGCCACTGGTCGAGCAGTATAAAGATGGATGGTCGTATCCGCGGTTCGAGGGATTCGCAAAGGCTATTGTTGGAGGCGCATAAGGAGCGGATGGGGTGGCTTGGAAAAAGCCATGGGGTTTGTTCTTGAGTCGCATACCCAGATTATATATCATTACATAGCATTTTTAAGGGCGTTGCATGGCCTAGGAAAAGCAGGCTTTAATTTCAATTTCGCTATGAAAACAGACAAGGTCGATTGGAGGCGACTCCAGTATTGTAAGTGATATATGTAGAAAGCAGGTGGGATTTCATCGCAGGTCATCAAGCAGGCATATATCATCGTGACTCGTAAATCATAAGGGTTAAAAGTGCAGGGCTTATCTAGTCGTAGATAGCAGTGCTATGCATCGTTCATTAGATGGTGGTCTCATCAACGGACCGTGCAAGCATGGCTCGCAATCTAGTTTCTGCTGACTGGAGAGCTGGGCGAGAGTCCGGCTCAGCTAAGCGCGCAGTCCATTTCAACCAGCCAAGTACAGAGCGAACTGCTTCTGGAGCGTACCATGGCTTTGATGCTGAGATATAGGGAGAGCTATGGGGATCAGATAAAGGGGGCTGTGATCCATTTCGAGTGTCAGAACCGGTTGCCTGTGCATATACATGGGCTTCTGAGACGACGGCCGGGGTCGTGACTTCGGCTGACTGGCCCTCGTCATTTCTAGAAATCGAGCTCTTTGCTAGAAGATCTCGACCGCTCTGAGACTTAGACACAAAATCACGGGTCGACGTCGGCATGGGGACCCCCACAGTTGGAGCTGTCTCCAGCGCCTGTGGCATATGTAACCGCGTTGAGATATTTAATCCCGTGGTACCGTTGCGCTCCCGGGCAGAGGCACCCAGTCGAAGAGTTTCCAGGTATCGATGAAACGAGAATGGATAGATTTCTTGGCCCGCATCCATCACGCCAGGGTCATCGTCAAAGATTACTACACCCTCATCCGCACGTCGTTCATCATTCGAGCTAGCTTCCTCCACCGGCACCAGGCCACCCGGGGGAGCTCGAATCTCCCCCAAGGGCGCGATATGACTTCCGTATTCATTGGCCAGACTCAACTTACTGCGTCCACAGATTTCGGCGATCGAGTCCAGTGTATCGCGGATATCAGGTTCGATGGCTTGCAGTATACTCTCGATACTGAAATCCTGGACAGCCGGTAGCGGCGGCCCCGACGAGCGGGAGGAGGTCGGAGTCTTCGAGGCCGTGAACGGGAAGAGCCGGCGAGGAGACATGGTCGAATACTGGGTCGTCGTGTCTTCGGCATTGCCAGAATACGCTCTTACGAGGACCGGTTGAGTAGGTTGCGTTGGAGGTCGCGCAGAAGGGAGACTAGTCCGATCAGCTCGAGACGATGAGGGATGATCTTGATGCATTTGACGCAAGGTCGTCGTGCAAAGACGATAGTCAGGCCCAGGTCTGTCAGCTGCAGAGTCGAAATGCCGCCAGGTTGCGTGGTGGGAGGGGCCTGCGTCGCCTGCGGGAGGCGCGTAGGACGGAGACAAACGGGACCATCCTTGTCGGGGAAAAGACGAGGACAGCCGACTGCCGTCCCAGCGCGAAGCCAGAGAATCTAACGAGTTTGGGTCCATCGCGCACCTAATACGGACTACCGGGTGCTGTCTTTGTGTCAATGCAGGACGCAGGGTAGAACCCCGCTCCGACTATCTTGACGCAGGTCTGCAGGGTGATGGTCGGATGGTCGCCACACGGTTACAAAACCTCACGAGGAGAGGTGCATTCAAGTCGCATAGGCGAGGGCATGTGCATGTCCGATGCGCTGGCAAAAGGGTGGTAGACCCGAGGGAAAGGAAGAAGAAGTCGAGAGAGTAAATGGCAGCCAAACCAAAATAGACGCCAAGACTCGACACGTTTGGGGTTGGCCATCTCCACCACTCACAGCTCCAACTACCACTCCTTGACAAGTGAGAGCCCGGTACATCATGAACCGATTCCAGGTAGGTCACACTCCCATTTTGTTTCCCCGCTCGAGTTTAACCCTCCATCCTTTCCAGTTTGGCGACTCTGACGGGTCAGGGTCCGACTTCGACGAGGACCCCTCCGGCTTGCCTTTCCCCGAACCACTTTCTCGGACTTCATTCCTGGCCCCTGATTTCGACCCGGCTACATTCCTTTCTTCCTTGACAAACAGACATCAGAGCCTGGAGGACTTGCGACAGGAATTGCGAAGTTTGGAGCAAGTGCTGAATAAGGAGTTGCTGGACTTGGTCAACGAGAACTATCAGGATTTCCTTTCCTTGGGCACATCTCTCCGCGGCGGCGAGGAGAAGATTGAGGGTGTGAAAGTCGGTTTATTGTCATTTCAACGAGATGTGCAGTCAATTCGGGATAAGGTGGAAGCCCGACGACGGGAGGTAGATGGGCTGTTGAACCAGAAGCGACAACTGCGTACGCATGCAGATATCGGCAAAGACCTCCTTGATTATGCGGATCGGGTCGAGGAATTAGAACATCGATTAATGATCAAGAACGAGTCTTCAAAGGAGACAACCGGGGACGATGAATCCGAATCGGAATCCGACATATACGGGATCGATAGCGAGGATAGTGATGAAGAAGACCTCAACGACGGAGCTGCGCTGGTGTCATTGAAACGGCTCGAGCGACATGTACAGAAGTATGTGTTTCTCACGTCTATAGCTTCTCGAGTCGGTGAAAGCCACCCGTTCCTGCTTGCTCAACAACCGCGTGTTGGCAAGATTAAATCAACTGTGCTACTGGACCTGAAAACTGCACTGGAACAGGCCAGTCATGCCGGTGCTAAGCGTGACGCGAGAACCATGGCTGTCCTACGGCTCTATGATTTTATGGGGGAGGATGTGAGTGCGATTGTGGCACTTAAAAATCTCAAAGTATAGATCGCCCCGGCGTCATTAATGAGTTGGAAAAATGCATAGCATCGGCGTTCAGGGTTGTGGGAGTCTCTATTGAACAGATATGATACCATGATACACCATGTCCTTTCCTAATAAAACAATATCTGTACACGCCAGTAAAATATGATATGAAACAGCAAGTAATTTACACGCCGGTCAAGGCGGAGGGTTCGGGGGAGTCGTCAGTCTTGAAATCACCGTTCAGACTGAAGCCGGGGCCGTGGGAAGAGCTCAGAACCTGGGAAACGTGTTAGCGGGTTATTTGGAGTGTATTGATTCCTCCACTCACAATTTCGTAAATCTCCTTGTTAATGCGGTCGTTGAGACCGGATGCATCCTTCTTGATCTGCTCGATAGTTGTCCGCAAGTTGTCGCGCAATTGCTCTGGAGAGAAGCCCAGCTGGCCGATGGGAAGACGGATGACAGCATCACGCTCTCGGTAAACGGTACCTCCACGAAGATCCTCGACACGGGAAGCAACATCTTCAACCACAGTACCGGCCTTGGCGCTAGGCATGAGGCCACGAGGACCGAGGATTCGACCCAAGCCGGCCTTGTTGAGAGCCGGTACACTGTCCGGGTGGGCCAGACATCGGTCGAACTCGATCCTTCCGGCCTTCACGGCCTCGAACACCTCATCTTCACCAACCAGAACGGCACCAGCGGCGAGCGCATCCTTGGCGTGCTTCGAATCCGGGGGGCAGATGACACAAATGCGAGATTCGGTTTGAACGGCGTGGGGGAATCGGATCATGTTTCGAATGACGGGTCCATCTTTCCTTGTTCGCAGGCGAATGTGTGCCTCGTATTTGACGACGGTGGGATTACGGCCGACCTCCAGGGCCCGAAGGTAGCTGTTATAGAAGACGAGTCAAAAGGCTGAACGGGAGAGATGTCACGGATTATCCGCACGAATCAATTTGGAACCTACCGCATCGCATCACAGAGAGAAAACTGCTCCATATCCTTCAAACTCTTCTGTCTGAATTCCAGAGGTCCTCGGCGAGTGGTCTTGGTTGCCTTCTTCCCCTTGCCCTTGCCCTTGGCCTGCGGATTGCTCTTCAGACCTCGGACCTGCTGAAGCACTGAGAAAGCAGGGGCTGCTGAAGTCTCCCGAAGTGACGGACGGCATGATGAGAGAATACCGCGTGCCGCAGTGGGCATTGCGACGCCGAAGGACGACATGGCTTGGTGTTGGATGTGCAGATCCACCGGAGCGCAATTGTTTTCTGACGGAAAGCTCTCGGTGCCCGGAGAAAGTATATCGCCGACCGCGCCGATATGACTCGTGTGCCCCTCCAAAATCTCCAAGCCAGTCACTGATTCATAGTCCTCTGCTTTTTTTGTGCGCAGAGTGAACGATATCACTGCACAATGACTCAATTCGATCTGACTGTGGCCACTCGTGGCAATCATGCCGCAATCTTGCCTGTTGTGCTGATTGCGACCTCTCTCAATGAGGCTCGTCCTACCCCGGCCATCCAAATCAAGTACGAGGATACTGCAGTTCTCAGCGAGGGCGAGAAGCAAATCGTCCAGCTGAGCACCAGTGGAAAGTCTGTGTCTGGAACTTTGAACATTGTCAATGAGCTTTGCACTGCCTTCCCTTTCCTTTCGGGCAAAGATGCTAAGCTTGTAAGTTACCCCGCTATACATTTTGTTTGACCATCATTTTACTTTAGTTGATCTAATATGTTATATAGGAGGCTGAGTGGATCTCCCAGCTGGAGTCCTTCACTACCCTGGATTTCAAGGCCCTCGACCCTGTCCTTCAACGCCTTGACACCCACCTTCTCCTCCGCTCTTTCGTCGTCGGATACTCCCTGTCAACCCCCGATATCGCTCTCTGGGGTGCCCTCCGTGGAAACCGTGTTGCCGTCGCTGCTCTGAAGAAGGGCTCGCTTGTGAACCTTACCCGCTGGTATCGATTCCTGGAGGAGCTCTGCCCCTGGACCACCAGCGCTGTCGAGGCTCTGAACGCTGCCGCGAAGGAGAAGAAGTCTGCGAAGTCCAAGGAGGGTGCTAGCTACGATATCGCTTTGAAGAACACTGAGAGCGGTGTTGTTACCCGTTTCCCACCTGAGCCTTCTGGATACCTGCACATTGGACATGCTAAGGCCGCTCTTCTGAACGACTACTTCGCTCATGAGAAGTACAACGGTACTCTTCTTCTGCGCTTTGATGATACCAACCCCTCCAACGAGAAGGAGGAGTTCCAAGATGCCATTATGGAGGATCTTGCTCTGATGGTAAGTTACCCAATCTGTCTGGTATATACCATATTTGCTAATGAAACAGGGTATCAAACCCAACAAAACTTCCTACACTAGTGACTACTTCGATGAGCTTTATGCCTATGGCCTTGAGATCATTAAGGCTGGAAAGGCTTACGCCGATGACACTGATAAGGAGACTATGCAGGCTCAGCGTTTCGATGGAATTCCCAGCAAGCGCCGTGACCTGAGCCCCGAGGAGAGCTTGGCTCATTTCGAAGAGATGAAGCAGGGCACCCCCGAGGGTCTCCGCTGGTGCATCCGTGCTAAGATCTCGGCTGATGACAAGAACAAGGTACGCTATTCATCCGATAGATAGTTTGACGACACACTGACTCTGAGCTTTTAGGCTCTTCGTGACCCTGTCATTTACCGCTGCAACCCGGCTCCCCACCACCGTACCGGAACTAAGTGGAAGATCTACCCTACCTATGATTTCGCGTGCCCCATCGTCGATTCTATGGAGGGAGTCACTCACGCTCTGCGTACTATGTGAGTACACGCTATCATATATCATATCGTCACCAAAACTAATTGGAACTAGCGAATACCGTGACCGCAACCCTCAATACCAGTGGATGCTGGACGCTCTTAACCTGCGTGGTGTGCAGGTCTGGGACTTTGCTCGCATGAACTTCATCCGCACCCTTCTGTCTAAGCGCAAGCTGACCAAGCTGGTTGAGACTGGAGTTGTCTGGGGCTGGGACGACCCTCGCTTCCCTACTATTCGTGGTATCCGACGCCGCGGTATGACTATTCCTGCTCTCCGGGAGTTCATCCTGAAGCAGGGCCCCTCCAAGGCTGTTACTCTCTTCGACTGGGCTCTGAGTAAGTTACGTTCCATTCTGTACTCCAAATTATACGTATGTATACTAACAACTCGCAGTCTGGGCTACTAACAAGAAGTATATTGACCCTGTCGCTCCCCGCCACACTGCTATCGTGAACAAGGACGCTGTCAAGGCTACCATGACCAATGGACCTGCTGCTCCGTATACCGAGGAGAAGGCTAAGCACGCTAAGAATGCCGCTGTCGGCATGAAGACTGTCGCTTTCAGCAACCAGGTCCTTCTCGAGCAGGAGGACGTCAAGCTGTTCAAGCAGGATGAGGAGATCACCCTGATGAACTGGGGTAACGCTTTCGTCCGCAAGATCACCACTGACGCCAACGGCACTGTCACTGCTCTTGAACTCGAGCTGAACCCTGGCGGCGATGTCAAGAAGACCGAGAAGAAGGTTACTTGGCTGGCTACCGAGGGCCAGGAGCTGGTCCCTGTTGAGCTGGTCGACTTCGACTACCTTTTGAAGAAGGATTCCCTGAGCGAGGATGACAAGCTCGAGGACGTTCTCAACTACAACACCGAGTTCCGGGATAGCGCTGTCGCCGACGGCAATGTTTCCCAGCTCAAGGTTGGCGATATCATCCAGTTCGACCGTAAGGGCTACTACCGCGTTGACCGGGCTGCTGCTCCTGGTGTCCCGGCTGTGTTCTTCAACATTCCCACTGGCAAGCAGAAGTGATTTGTGAATGACGTGAATGACGCAATTGCGAAAAATGGAAAGTAGTTATATGAATAAAATGAAGACGTGTACGAATTTCTATTCAAAGTTCTGGTGTTCTACTTGCCTTTCCGAGTCGATATTAGAGAGAGGAAGGGTCTGGAGAGGCGACCTGATTTTCCGTCTACTGGCTCACGCCGAGGATGCGTCAAACCCTGAGCCTGCTATACTGACTTGCATAGCAAAAGAAGCGTAGTGTGCTGTGCCAAATAGTATATCTACTAACAATGAAAATTGAACTGGCCTCCTAGCCAGATACCAATTTTCTTTACGGGCATTGCTCGTGACTACTCAATTAATGAGACGAAGTTGTTACGATATCTCTGGAATTTCGAATAAAAGTATGATTGTTAACAATGTGTGAAATATGATGACATCCTCTGATATTCCTCCAGTTTTCCTCTCGTATCCTGAACTCAGTCTTAGAATGCTTCTGGGATCATTTGTCTCGACCTTAAATCCACGCAGGAAGCTATAGGAGTCCTCGTAGTTATTGACCGATCTGCACTTCTGTTTCCCTTAGAAAAATCCATGCTGGGTGCGACATTCGCGACAACGCAGTGCCATCATGCCAGTCTTTACATGATGTTCAAGAAAGGCGCCAAATATCTCATCGCAATGTCTGCATTCATCTGTGTCGTTAAGCTTCGTGACAAGATCATCAAATTGCTTCGCCTTCTGCGCATTCTGTTTATTGGCCACCTCTGTATCGTTAAGCTTCGTGACAAGATCGTCAAACTGCTTCGCCTTCTGCGCATTCTGTTTATTGGCCACCTCTGAATTCTGGAAGTTTGCCTGCATGTCAGTGATGATTGCAGAGCCCAAATCTCCATGTTCATTCAGAAGAAGCAAGAAATCATCATTTTCGATGAAAAGAGATAGGTTGTCGGAAATAACCCTGGCAACATATCGTTTGAGCGTATCGTCGAGAGCGCCCCAAGCCATAATTTTCTGTACAGCGCCCAAAAAGGACTCGGATTCCTTGTGCTTGTTCAACCAACGCCAAATCCTTTTCCTTGAAAGGACTTTCAACTCGTCAATTCGAAATTTGTCGGCCGCAATGTAGACGTCAATGCTGTTGTTGAGCGCGTCCCGGTCTCTGAAAGAGGTATCATTCTCGGTATCAGTAGCAATGGAGTTGACTGTGTCAGTCGCGTTGGGGGTCTCCGCCGGATCGTTTGCTAATCCAAGATCGATTGGCTTGATGTGCCCGACCTCATCATAGTCATGGATGTATAGGAAGGATAGAAGACGCTCGATACACTCGGGATCATCCTCTGGTAGATCAATGATACCGCTGAGGGATTCCTTGAAAAAATGGATCGATTAGATTGTTTTCAATCTTCACAGCATGAGAGGCACTCTTACTCGGAATCCACCCCCAATGGCGCTTTCGAAAAAAGCAGATTGAGTGCATATGATTGCGCGATGTACATCAAATGTGATGCCTCCACATTTGATTCTCATGTCGGAGTATTTTCCCGTCCGGTAAATTTCTCGTGAGTGATCGGGGTTTGATATTAAAGACATTTTGGGATAAAGGACCGCCAGGTTAGGGGTTGCTTGCTGAAAAGCAGTTGAACGAAGAGAAACGTTGTAATTGAGACAGCGGCAGAAGTAGAAGCAGTGACAGCAACAGAGGGGGTATAAGTGAAGGAGTGAAGAAGTGAAGAAGTGAAGAAGTGAAGAAGTGAAGAAGTGAAGAAGTGAAGAGGGAAGAGGTTGGGAAGTCCATCATGAACTTGAAGGGAAGGCACGAGGCAACAGGGACAGCCTATACTGCCCCAGTTATCTATGCTGCATACTCTATATTGAACACTCCCTGGACACTGGCACAGTGGCACTACTCACTGTCTGCATCGAGGAAGAAAAATAATAAATATGACCATGATCCCTGATACTCTATACTATTTTGGAGGCCATGTCACGTGAAACTGCAATTATTTGAGCTTGTCCGTCTAGCTTCACAGCTGATTTTTTTACGCAAATGCAAACAACTCACCCTGAAATCTTGTGATGCTGAGGCTCTAAGGCTACCCGTCGTGTTTTCCGACAGTGATCAGGGCCCTACACATGACTTCGAGTGCTGGCGATGGTCATCTTGATCCGAGATGATCCGCTACTCCAGGTGAATAGCGGCGCACCTTTTTCATCAAGCTCTTCCCCATCAGAAAGGGCATGCAGCAATCTGGCGGCTCATGGGCAATGTCAACCTCGGGGGCGAGCTGGCAGAAAGCTCGGGGAAAAAGTGGACCAATGAAACAATGCAACTGGCGACGCTAAACGACGATCTCCCCCGCGACTCCACTGTAGCTATAGCAAGCTGTGTAACGGTGTACAAATTGGTTGTTTTTACTCTCTCTGGCCAGAAAAGTTTGTTCTGTTGTTCCACCAAGGTTTCTGATGGATTGCCGATGGAACCTTGGCATGTATCCCTGGGTGGCAGTCCATCTGGTCATTATATTGGCTGGGTCCTGTCTTCGTCCATGGCTTCGAGCAACGGCCCGTTCTTCAGAAGGTTCGCCTGGGTAAGGAATCCCCAACTTCTCATACGTCAGTTTGGGTCAGTACAGCTGGTACCTTTTCCTCCAGACCAGGGCTATGCTCGAGAGATGGGCAGCTGATGGTATCTCCTGTGGATGTTTTGCCGAGTGTTTCCTAGTGCCGACGTCAGCATGAGTATGAGTGACTGAAAGAGGGGGGAGAACAGTACTGAGGTCGAGTGAGGGAAAATAAACGATTGTTGCTTGCGGGGGTTTGGACTCTTTCTGGTCTGGCAAGTTGGTTCGGGCAAGACAGTTTTCCCTCTGTGTTTTCCCCTGTCCCTCTTTGAAATTACCTCCCCTCCCCTCCTCAACAACCATCTCCCCTCACTCTTATTACCAATCTCTCCACTCTTACTGCTCTTTGTTTCTGGATTTTCTCTTCAAATATTAGTCTCTCTCCGGCCAGAATGGTGAGCCCGGGTGATGGTGAGCGTTCCGATGGGCGTCGTGGTTCTCGAATCTCCCGCGCCTCCCTGAAGGAAGACTGGTCGACTCTTGATGAATATGGAAAGCTTGTCAAGTACGTCTCGACATACCGGGATCCCAATTCTATTTCTGCAGAGGACCTTGAAGTGGAGGAAAAACGTGTCTGGTACGCCCCATGGAAGAAACGCAAAGTCCACGTTCGAAAGGTGGACAAAGGCGCATTGAATTTACCAGAGGACTGGCTCATCACCGACATTCGAGAAGGCCTGGCAAGCGAGGAGGTCAACAATCGGCGTCGTCGTTCAGGCTGGAACGAATTGGTTTCTGAGAAGGAGAACCCCATTGCTAAGATTCTGTCCTATTTTCAAGGTCCAATTCTGTACGGTGAGCAATTTCAACATTCATCCAATCCAGAATTGACAGTAACAGTACTGACAATCGTGATTAGTTATGGAGTTGGCTGTTTTGCTATCTGCCGGTCTAGAAGACTGGATTGATTTTGGTGTGATTATTGGTATTCTCTGTCTGAATGCAGCAGTCGGTTGGTATCAGGAGAAGCAGGCTGCCGATGTGGTTGCTAGCCTCAAGGGCGACATTGCCATGCGTGCTCTCGTCATCCGCGACAACTCTCAGCAAGAAATACTTGCCCGGGAATTGGTCCCTGGCGACGTGGTAAGTCTATACATTTATCCGGTAACATATGTTGCTTTTCAACTCGTGCCCTAAGCAATCATCTAGATCATTGTCGGCGAAGGTCAAGTGGTTCCTGCCGACGCCAAAGTCATCTGCGATTTCAAAGACCCAAATGGATGGGAAGAGTTCAACCAGTTACAGGAGCAAGGCATGCTCGGTGGCGGATCTGAAACTGAAGAAGAAGACGAGCAAAATAAGAATCAGGAGGCCGGCCAGTCTGCCGAGAATACCAAGGAAGGAGAAAACACAGAGGAGACCCCGCAGCCAAAGCCTCGAAAGCGCGGCTATCCCATTCTTGCTTGCGACCACTCGGCTATCACTGGAGAATCTCTCGCCGTTGACCGGTATATGGGAGATGTGATCTACTACACGACGGGCTGCAAGCGAGGTAAAGCATATGCCGTTGTTCAAGCCCCAGCCAAGACATCCTTTGTTGGTCGCACGGCTAGTATGGTGCAATCTGCAAAGGGTGCTGGCCATTTCGAAATCGTCATGGATAATATAGGAACATCGCTCTTGGTTCTAGTCATGGCGTGGATCCTCGCTGCTTGGATCGGTGGCTTCTTCCGCCACATCCCCATCGCTTCTCCTGGGCAGCAGACTCTGCTCCATTACACTCTCTCCTTGCTGATTATCGGTGTGCCTGTCGGTCTGCCAGTTGTGACCACCACCACAATGGCTGTTGGAGCTGCGTATCTTGCAAAAAAGAAAGCAATCGTGCAGAAGTTGACCGCCATCGAATCGCTTGCGGTATGTTTTCGCGTGCTACTGTCCAGAAGATCTACGATGAACACTAACCGTTGCTTAGGGTGTTGATATCCTCTGCTCCGACAAGACTGGCACCCTAACTGCTAATAAACTGAGTATTCGAGATCCGTACGTGGCTGAGGGCGTCGATGTCGACTGGATGTTTGCTGTTGCGGCTCTGGCATCCTCTCACAACATTGAATCATTGGACCCTATTGACAAAGTGACTGTTTTGACACTTCGACAATACCCCCGTGCTCGTGAAATCTTACGTCGGGGGTGGACTACTGAAAAATTCACCCCATTTGACCCTGTTTCAAAGCGAATTGTCACAGTTGCCAGTTGCGAAGGAACCCGCTATACTTGCACGAAGGGCGCTCCTAAGGCGGTGCTTCAACTTACAAACTGCTCGAAGGAAGTCGCCGGTTTGTACAAGGCCAAAGCGCAGGAATTTGCTCACCGTGGATTTCGCTCCCTCGGTGTTGCCGTTCAAAAAGAAGGCGAGGACTGGACTTTACTCGGAATGCTGCCTATGTTCGATCCGCCCCGTGAAGATACAGCGCAAACAATCAGCGAAGCCCAAAACCTTGGAATTAGTGTGAAGATGTTGACAGGTGATGCTATTGCTATTGCTAAGGAAACATGTAAAATGCTTGCCCTCGGCACCAAGGTGTACAACTCGGATAAGCTCATCCATGGCGGCCTAAGTGGTGCAATGGCAGGGGACTTGGTTGAAAAAGCTGATGGATTCGCCGAGGTATTCCCAGAACACAAATATCAAGTGGTACAAATGCTCCAAGAACGTGGGCATTTAACAGCTATGACGGGCGATGGCGTGAACGATGCGCCTTCGCTCAAAAAGGCCGATTGTGGCATAGCTGTGGAGGGGGCATCTGAAGCCGCACAATCTGCGTCAGACATTGTGTTCCTCGAGCCTGGCCTGTCGACTATTATCGACTCGATTAAGGTTGCGCGACAGATCTTCCACCGCATGAAAGCTTACATCCAATATCGAATTGCACTTTGCTTACATCTGGAGATTTACCTGGTCACTTCGATGATTATTCTGAACGAAAATATTCGTGTCGAACTTATAGTTTTCTTGGCTCTTTTTGCCGACCTGGCAACTGTGGCCGTCGCCTACGATCATGCTTCGTTCGAGCTACGCCCTGTGGAATGGCAACTTCCGAAAATCTGGGTCATCTCTGTGCTTCTGGGTGTACTCCTCGCACTTGGGACATGGGTGGTGCGTGGAAGTATGTTTTTGCCCAGCGGTGGTATCATCCAAAACTGGGGTTCAATTCAAGAAGTATTGTTCCTGGAGGTGGCACTCACAGAAAACTGGCTCATTTTCGTGACTCGCGGCAGTGAGACCTGGCCATCTATTCATCTGGTCACCGCTATTCTGGGGGTGGACGCGCTCGCTACGATTTTCTGCCTGTTCGGCTGGTTCACAAACGAGGATATGAAGACAATCCCAGCGGGTAAGTTTGTCGAAACTCGCAACGGATGGACTGACATTGTTACCGTTGTTCGTATCTGGGGCTTTTCGCTAGGCGTGGAAATTGTCATTGCGCTTGTCTACGTTATTCTCAACAAGATCAAGTGGCTTGATGATCTCGGCCGCGCTAAGCGTGATAAGGGTGAGATCAAGATTGAGAATTTGCTGGGCCACTTGTCCCGCCTAACTGTTGAGTATGAGGAGCCGGGCAAGGCGAAGGGTCGGTACTTCCTGGCGGCAAGCAAAGAGGAGGAAGAGGTCGAGTGAAGGGGGAATGAGAGAGACTATGTGGGTCTTCTACATTCAATGCTAACTTATTGCATACCAAGGGATGTGCAATGATCCCCTTGCCTTTCCCTGCTTTGCCTTATTTGCTCCGACCTGGTGTGGAGGAACTTGTAACAGTTTTCATATCTGCTGGTCGTTTTCTTTTTCTTTTCTTTATTCCCAGGCTGGTGCGTCTTTGTCTTAATTTATGTTTGATTTAGCTCCTGGATACTCTAATCGGCCTGGAATATATCGTTGTGTTTTTGATTAATTGGAACAAGATCTTCCTACCTTTCGGATAAACTCTTTCCAGGCACGTAGCCACCTGCTTTAAGTTTATGCAAACTCAAATGTAAGCTCAGAGTTTGGTGAAGTATGCATTAGATTATGAATTATGGGTATCTAGGAACTTGAGAAAGTACATGGTGGGAATGGTAAAAGGAGTGAGACCACAAGTGGGAAAAGAAAAGGAGAGTAGATCAAGTCCTGAAGATGATAGGAAAATGGTTGGGCTGTTAGACTCGGAAAGAAACCGCTTCATACTTCCCCCTCTTGATCTAAGCCTCTCAATGTGCCAAATTCCCCCAAATTCTAGTTCTGGATGCGTCTGGCAAATCGAAGATTTTTGGTCAGACCGTGAGTGATGCCCGCGATAGGTCCATTCGCCTGCTTGAGACCGTCCAGCAGACCGAAGAGGTCAGAGCCGAGTAGAGCATGGACGGCGGCTCCAGGACCCTTGGTGATTGGATCTTCGGGCTTCTCGGTACTGTCAGAGTCATCGTCATGAGACGGTGTGGTAGGTGCCGGTGCAGTGTTAGTATCATCCGACGAGTCGGAATCAGTGACAGGCGGCTTGGGGGCAGGCTCGGTGACAGTTGTAGTTGGTGCTGATGTAGTCGAATCAACAGTGGGCTTGGCAACGGGCTTTGTCGTCGAAGTCGAAGTAGTGGTTGGCTTGGGAGCAGGCTTGGTTGTCGGTGCGGCGGTCGAGGTCGTCGTTGGCTTCTCGGCAGTCGGCTTGTGCTTGGTGGTGGTCGGCTTCTCGGTTTCACTGGACGAGGATGTAGATGCAGATGAGGAGGAAGAGGAGGACGAGGAGTCGGGTACATTGGAAGATTGCGAGGTATTCGGTGAGTTAGTGGACGAAGGTGCAGACGCCGTGGTCGACGCCGAGTTGGACGACGACGACGAACCAGAATCTTCACTGCCATCATCGAGAGCCTTGTGTATACTATCAAGGTACCCCTTGTTCGCGTACGCTTGGGTCACATCCCACAGCATCACTCCGCCAAAGCTCTCGAATTTCTTCGAGTACTCAATCACATCGGTAAGCTTGTCGGCTGCAATATACCCGGTGCTGGCGGCGGTTGTATCGGCTGGGACACCGACTATGACCTTGACATCCTTGTTCTTGGATACAGTCTTGGCCCAGTTGTCCCATTCTTCGAAGTTATACTTGGAGCTCTTGGCGTCCTTGTTGAAATTGTTGACGCCGCAGAAGTTGTTGTAGAACTGCACCCAGATCGCGTCAATATCCACAGGACCATTCAGAATATCCTTATCCGCTTGGTCAGGGTACGGGCATTGGGGAGCAGCGGTCAGGAAGTATTGTCTGTCGGTCTCCTTGTTGATCAGGGCACGGAGCTCATTGGCGAAGGGGGCCATGTGCATGACGTTGGACTCGAAGTCGAAGTCGAATCCATCGAGGGCAACATCACCGAAAGGACGCTTCATCTTAGTCCCTCCCTTGACAGGGCCAAACGTTTCCCACATGAGCTTAGCTCCAGCTTTCGCATCGTCTTCGCTCTTGAAGCCACCCTCACTGTAGGTGGCACCTCCGATGGACAGCAGAATGGTTTTCCCCTTTTCTTGACACTTTTTGATATCATCCCTAACTATTGTCAGTTTGCCGAAATGGCCGTATCGCCGGTTATACGTACCCAATCTTTGGGCAGTTCTTCAGTTGGGTTCCCTCGAACACATCACAGTCCTGCGATGTGACGGAGAAGTCAACCTCGGGAACGCCACCAGGTCCGTTGACCATCATGTCGAATGCGATGGGGATAACCTGTGTATATTTATTAGCTCTCTCCGTCTGACATGACTGTCTCATATATATTCATACATCAATGCCATCGTCTGCCGATTGTCATGTTAGTTTTACCTCCTCGTTCCCATTCTGATAATTCCGATTGCTTACCCTCGCAATAGTAACCCAGTGGCTTCTGTACGTCTCCCCCCTTTCCTTGCAATGAATTTTGTCCTTTATGTGGAAGATCCACAGTCAGTAACTCGTTAATTGATGTGTGTCCTCTCATTCTTACCCCAATAAACAACAACATTCGACGTCGAGTTCAGGTCAAGCTTTGCCTGAGCTCCGCTCAGAGAGGCCAGCAGGACCGACCAAGAAATGTACGCCTGTGAGCGACGCATTTTGCTTATAAATCTAAAGAGTGGCTGATATAATTAGAGGGTTGTCGGTATTAAAGAAAGATGGTATAACCCTAGAAGGAACGGCAGGGATCAAAGCCCAGAAGAACGAATTGTCGAGACGCACGAGTACCCGCGCAGGAACCTTGTGACGAGTCTTCCTTAAATAGGAGGCTGTGAGTTATTTTGCCTACCAGTCTGCATGCCACTGAGAAAAACAATCCGCCCAGTTGGTGCGTCATTCGAGGGAACGAACCCCGCGGTATGAGCCGCAGGGTCCACGCCAATTGCCCGAAAACCCAACTCTCACCCCAGCCGGATGGGACTGTTTGTGTCGATCGCTCACTTGACATATTTGACTTGAACATGGTTATTGGACTCTTCTCCCGCTCCAACAGGCTGCTTCACATTCCAGGGTGGTTGTCAAGGGGCCGAGTGGTGATCTGGGAATGTTTAGCCAGAGGTGCGGGAATCGACCACCAAGCACGTTCTAGGCCGTATCTGGAGACGATTCGAATCAATATTATTACTTGGTTTGAGCCTGACAGTTGAGTTCATTGCGGCTCATCTATGATGGTGTGGTTATCATCCTCAGACTCGATCAAAAAGATCATCGTAAGGTACCCTTGTACACGGGACCAGAACGCTAGCAGACTGTATTCCAGGGGAGCAGTAATGATTGTAAGCTAGATTAGAAACCCTTTTGGTATTATGTACTTGACTACTGCATAGTAGGATAATTGACCTTGAAGCGGTAGCTGAGACCTCGGCAGGCATTTAATATCCTTGGTTTTCAATTTTTGTAATTTTACCATGCTAGTTTAATTTCCCAGGTGCGAACTGTTCATTTAGTAATTATTCCAGTGTCCAAGTTCAAGTTAACATTCTGAAAGGGCTAGTACAGTAGTACTAAGTTCCGAGTCGGAGGTTTCAAAGTTGACCTGAAATATATATTCGCACTTGTAGCCCACCTTAGATGGCACCACGCTTTACCCGGCCACACTAGCTCGAACAGCAGAACTTCAACCTTCAAGTTGGAAATCCATAGCAGCGATTTATTGCTACAAAACGTACTAGTCTTTCTCTTCTAGACGAGACTTCCAAGGTTAGTACATTTATCCGCCGACAGCTATTCCCCTCCAAATACAGCATAGATCAATGTTCTTGGCTGCGGGGTTTCACATCTTTAGACAAATGCCTTTCAAAACAATTTGGATGATCCTTCTTCCTACTTTACCATCTAAGTGTATCTGAATGCTGACCACTTGAACTTGAGCTGAACCTAGGAGTGATGAAACCGAAATTGAACAACAGGGTATGTGATAGTCTCTATTGCATGACGAGCTTCACATGTTGTGGCTCGCCTGAAAGTAAATTGTCAGTCTTTGAGCATTTAAAATAGGCAGTTTCAAGAATCATGATACTTCTCATTAAATCCGCGAATAGCAGCCCATCATGAGCAATTAGCGGTGCACCTTGAGAGACCATTAGTATATCTTTTCATCATGGAGAGGACATTCTAACTCCTACCAGCACATTCCAGCACATAAGAATCACCATTTGCAACAGCTGTGGTCCGCTGGATTAATCCGACGTCGGCTTGTTGTTTATCGAACCATAAAACACTTTTAGGGAGTAGACTTCGATCTTCGACCAAGTATCTCCCTAAGATCCAACCACCGGATTCTAAACGACCATCGACTAGCGTGAAGACTGCAGGGCTTGAGCCGAGCGACGCATGGACCTGGGGTTCGTCGTTGTTCTCAACCATACAGATGGGTTGGTTGTTGACTTCGATGATGAACTGTCCTTCGATATTTTCCATATTGGTTCTTTTATGTTTCGGCTGAGAGTCGTAAAAGCTGAATGACTGGCAATGCCTCGCGATTCCCGGTGAGGGCACGCGCTGACGCATCACAGCCGCGCCGATCAATTTCATCAAGTGGGGTTATTAGAATATATACGGCCATTCCACCAAGTGCATCGAAGACGACATGTACCAATTTCTCTCCGGAAGCCATTTCAATCTTGCCGACGTGATAGACAAGGAACACCAGCAAAAAGTGCAGAAACGTCACCATCAGAATAAGATGCAAAATAGCAAGATCATTTGTCTAGATGGAAGATGCTTATGGGCTGGCTCTCAAGTGTTTTAAAATTTTCTGGTATATTCTATTACACAAATCCATGTACACTGCCCAGTAACAAGTTTGATGCCACTCTGGAATCCCTAAAGATTATTCTAGATCAAGCAACCCAGAAGAAAACTAGTTAGCTATCTAGTCATATACATGACTATTCAATCGGGTTTCATACTACTTCAAATTTGATTTATCCTAGTTCTGGGGATAAGCAACAGTTGTCATGAATAAAGACCTACGCGAAACTTCTTTCCAGTCACTGTAACACCGTTCATTTCTTTTAATTATCTTCTTCTATCTATTGAAGAATCTACCGAGGAATACCAATAACCCGTTGGATGGCCTCATCATTGCCCATGGCAGTGTCAATAACCCCGGCAACCTTCAGGATATCTACAACGTTCTCAATCACCTTGCGGTCCACACCACGGGTGGCGTTTGTGAATTTGACATCCTTGAGCCATTCAGTAGCATCTTCCTGGATATAGTTGCAACCCAGCTCGCCGGTACCCAAAAGCCTCACAACCTTGGCAGTATCAGCCTCAAAGTCCTTGATTCCCTGATCCAAGGCCTGGAAAAGCGCAGCGAGGCGTTCATCTTGCTCTGGATTCGGGAAAATTGCGGTGGAAGCAACGATCATCCATGATGGCCAAGGGGTGAAGATCTCGCCAATGTTCTTCAGCGGTGGGTTGGGCGTTTCGATCGTCGGGTGAAAATACGGCTTGGTGGTGAAATGCTCCCACATGAAGAACTCGGCTGCTGGGTTGGGTGCTTGACCGGGATTGGCATCGTCTAATCCGGTCACACCAGCACGTAGGGGACCAAAGGGTCCCAGGGGGACGGTTGTCAGTGAGTCAGACTTCCACTTTTGCTGTTGTGCGAGAACAAAGGACATGATATGGGAGCCGCTGCGCATAAGGTTAGGTATTATCCATTCAAATGGTGTGGAACATAGATTGAGCTCCAAGGCATAGGAAGTCATACCTTCCCAATCGACTAACGCCGACTCTCTTATCCTGCAAGTCTGCTACTCCATTGATATCATCGCGGTTCCGACCCGTGACAATGGCCCAGCGCAAAGGATTATCGACCCAGTGGCCGACGACCTTATATCCGCCCTCTGCCGGGTTCTGAGGCTGTGTTTTGCCGGTAAGGCCAGCAACCCAGCCTTCAGTGAGTCCAATACAGATATCCATCTCATTGTTGCGCAGTGATGTGATCATATGACCCGTACCGGCAGGGAACGGAGTCAAGGCGATCTTGAAGGGGAGTGAGGCGACGGCTGGAGAGCGGAGAGCCAGGTGAAGGGGTGTGAGGTAATGCTCTGCAAAATATCGATCCAACTGTCAGTTTCCGGGCTGCATAATCTCTCTATTGATGAATTGTGGCTTTTCAACAGCTCCTAGGCTTCTTTCTGATCGTGATGTCGCAATGGAATGCGCCTTTGAAAAGCGGGGGTACTCACCAGGCACGTAGCCGATACGAAGAGTTGGCACGGTAGCCATGGTGAAGCTCCAAACCAAATATCTTGGTGGGTGTGGGATCACAAAAAAAAAGAGTCGGAACTGGGAGAAAGAAAGGATGGAGGCGTTGCGGGAGAGGGACCGATAAGCATCGCGGGGCAGTTCCAGGGCTTCCCGAAACGGAGTGACGCTCTAATTCCGGGGAGAAACGCCCACCACATTATGATAGGCTTGATACTTGGTTGATACTTGGTTGCTGTACATCAGAAAAGGAATATTAATGTCATTTCATTCAGTATTACAGGTCTATAAGTCGCTATGGTGCCATGAATCCCGTCTATCTACAAGTCATGCAGAACGTGCTCACAACAATGAGCTTTGGAAATTAACCGATGCGGTTCAGTCGGATCTCTT
Source organism: Penicillium sp. S1701 (assembly GCA_023626415.1). Classification (NCBI taxonomy): domain Eukaryota; kingdom Fungi; phylum Ascomycota; class Eurotiomycetes; order Eurotiales; family Aspergillaceae; genus Penicillium; species Penicillium sp. S1701. The sequence continues at coordinate 693,926 of JAMAGY010000005.1, read as the reverse complement.
TCTCCTCCTCGTCCTCCTGGGAGCTGCCTGCAGCCTTGTGGGAGCCACGGGTGAACATCCAGTACTGGATACCCAGGTAGCCGTCGCAGATGCACTGGAAGATACCGCACAGCTTGAACGCCCAGGGGATGGGCTCTGAGCTCATGAAGAAGTAGCTCATCTTGCAGCTGTCACCAATAATCCAGGCAGCCAGGACAGAGAGCCGGAAACCCTTACACGAGCCCGATCGGTGGTTGGCCAGAATCTGGGGGACGGGGAGAGTGGCTTCGACGGCGAGACCTATACAGCCGAGCAGACTGATATAGGCACTGAAGTCGGAGATAGGGGTGAGGTGAATCACAAAGAGAGCGGCAATGAAGTAGCCCAAGAAGACCCAATACCTACGGGGTTAAGCGGTCAGCATAGATCGATAATATCGGGCAGGAGGGAATCCCCCGGTGTGTCGCGTGTCACACTTACGGCTTGGTACTCCGCCACTGCCAGAAGTTGTACGGCCGCTGGAATCCAGACTTCGCATTGCTGAAAGGGGTATGTTCTACTGTGTCTCGGGGTCGGTTGTCCAAAGCGACCTTCAGGAGAGCACCCTGCGTGAAGATCATCACCACCGCCTGCGCCAGCAGGGCGGCGGAGTAGTATTCTCCAAACCAATAGAAGACCCTGATACAGGTCAGTACTCCAGCTCCAAGTGAATGTCTCATGGAAGCTCGCGTGGTATCGGGTGTCTTACTTCAGGATCGACGCGACCAACATGATTAGAGGAATGTCCAAGGAGAAACCGGCCGAACTCCTATTCCGATGAATGCTGAGAATCTGGTCGAGGTAGGAGGTGAGGGGCGACGTGATAAGACTATTCGGCGGGAATTCAATTAGTTCCAACTTCCAGCAAACGAATCGATCCAGATATCCCCGACGTACAAGATGGGCGCGCCATAATCAATGGCGATCTGGATGATATTCATGATGAAGATAGATCCGCGACTTCCGGAGGGGGTGCGGTCGGGAATGAAACGTCTTTCTATGTTTTCGCCCTCTTTTTTGAAAGTGATTGTGTAGACGGAAGGGAGAAGGTGTCGACAAGGCCAGGAAGATGAACCTCGAGTGGAACAAGATCAGGAACCAAGTATAGACAGAAAATAACCAGGGGAGAAAGAACGCGCACTTCGACGCTTGCGGCTTTTTTCAGGCTGACATAAGCCCGCGGCCCCACTCAAACAACCCTGGAAGCTTGTTTCTGTCCAGTTGGTGCAATCTAACTTGAAACAGGTACATAAATACTATGTAGTATTTATATTATGTGTTCTGGTTTTGGTGAGATTAATTGTAAATATTAACAAACACAGCAGGCGGATGGTTATCATTCTTGTCGAATCCCGTTTTCTCTACACTACTCTAGGGTATACTTCAAGGGACCTACAGCTGACTTGATCTCGATAGTATTCAGATATTATTTTATGCATATATTTATGGAGACAAATCACACTAACGGTAAAATAGACCATTCAGACGGTGACACATAATTAAAAGGAAAAGAATTGGTGACACGGCAGAGTCACCCCCACAGCTGTCAGCCTCGGCGGCCAACGTACTTATGATATTCGGAGAGTATGAGCTGAAAGAGAGTCTCAAAGCAAATTAGTCAATCAATTGATGTATATGGCATGCTAGAGAGTCATATCAAAATAATTCCTACGCTGATAATCTTAACCGTATTTACCTAGGCACTCCATTGACTAACCAAGTCTTACCTTCAAGCATTGAGTCTCTTCGAATTTATAATTTAGTGTCTCTCATATGAAGCTCAGAAATCGGGTATCTTCATATGCAGGTGAATGGCGATTGTGGGGTTGAACATGCTATCATCGATATTGAATGGGTGAATGGCGCCTCCCATGTCAGTGAGATTTGTTGTGTTAAGAGTTGCCCTCGGCAGCCTACTTCACTTTGTTGACCTCGAACATATCTCAACTCGAACACTGAGCTCCTATCTGACCATCTTCCAACTCTTAACTCGCACCACTTCATTCCATCATCAACCCTGGTGAGTCTTCTCCTATTTGATGTACACTTCCAACTCATCGAACTGACATAAGTCCAGCCAAAACTGACCGTACGTTCGTACATCAAACACCCCGACAATGGCCTTCTGGAGAAATGACTATCCAAAGCCTATCCTCGAGCAAGTGCAATATCTACATGAAAACTTCCCCGCAGTACCACCAGCACACATCTACGTCGTCATGTTTAAAAATCTCCAAGATAAAAACAACCTAAAATTCGAGGTACTCGCTACTTTTTACGTACTCGAGCATGCCAACGAGCTGGCAATGGACCATTTCAAGCGGAATTTCACCCTCTGGTTTTTGCAGTCGAGCACGTTCGACAACTGGGTTCGCGGGACGGGCAACAACTATGAGGGCCACGACCATGTCGTGAAATGGGATGTGGATAGAGAGCATGGGACAATCACGCTTCAGGCTTGGAATGAATCTGAGAATGAGCCTAAACGTATGGAAATGGTTGGATCTCTTGAAGTGCAATATCACCTGATTCCCGATCTGCTATGATCGCTGTCCAAGAGCCTCTGGGAGGTGGTTGATCAGATAAGGCTGAGATCCCATCCGGATCGACCCGCCTGCTTTACGATCAGCAAATCTCAGTGCTTCTAGGATGTGTTGCTTTCACAAGAAGCACTGGAAGTCTGATAGATACTCTTTCCAACGATACAAAAATGTTCTGACAATTACTATGGCGTCGATTGAGTTCGGAGGTGTATGACACAGATAAAATGACTGAATTGTATGCTTTGAAATATTCTGAATCTAAGCTTTCACGTATATGCCATATTCTAGGACGTGGACACGTCACTTAGAATTCTATCCGCCACGTCTTCCCAATGCCAACATTCGGACTCTTCACCACAGCATAGGAAGCCTTGCCACCCTGCTGCGCATAATATTCAAGTGTAGCAGTTGAGCCCGTCTTAGCCCCATCCTCGATGATGGTAACGGTGTTCTTATCCTTCCACTCCTTCGGTGGGTCGATGATAATGACACGCTCAACAGTAACACCGGCCATAGTCTTCAGGTACTCGGCAGTCTTCGCGCCCTTGGTACCGAGATCCTCGGAGGACAGAACTGAGTCACGATACTGGAACTGGCGGTGGATGTACGCCCCACGTTCATAGTCAAATGTCTCTCCATCGTCCACGTAAAGGGTACCCTCGGCTTCGCCCTTCTTGTCCAGGGTGAGGATGAGAGTGTAAGGATCCCAGCGCATGAGAGCGCTGCTGCGACGAGGGCGGTCTCGGCGAGGGACAATGTGACCACCTTGAATCAGGAGAGGGATCTTGTCTTCAGGGGCTGGCACAGTGTGTCGCTTGCCTGCACCCTGGTAAACCGTGAAGTCAAAGTAGTCGTAGTACTTCTCATCGTTGGCGATGTAGATGTCGGTCGTGAAGGTATTCTCAGTCACGACAGGCTTGGCAAGGAGACCAGTGGCGCCCAAGTACAATTGGTCATCGATGGCAAAGCCTGCTTCGTCATCAGGGAAGACGTAGTACTGGGGACGCACAATTGGGGTGCCATTGACAGACGCCTCGTGGAAGGCAGTATACCAAGCAGGCAAAAGCTGGTATCTCAAGCGAATTGCTTGCGAGATGATGGTGCGGTGGGGCTCACTGATAAGGTAAGGCTCACGGCGACGGGTGTCAATGTGGGCATGAGCACGGAAGAAAGGATACCAGATACCAGCTTGATACCATCGAGTGAGAAGATCCTTGTCGGGGTTATGGAAGAAACCACCGACATCCGCGCCGGCGAAGGGGAAACCTGCGATACCGTTGGTCAGGACCATTGGTAGAGAGATGCCAAGATGCTCCCAGGTAGCCTGGTTGTCACCGGTCCACATGGCTGACATGCGCTGGGCACCAGCATAATAAGACCGGGTCAGAATGAATGGCCGGCGTACTTCGCCCTTCTTGCGTTCCAGCATGGCTTGGTAAGTAGCATTGACAAGGGTGATGCCGTTCACGTTGTGGATATCACGATGCTCCCACTCGCCAAAGTGCAGGTTATCCTTAGGCATAGTCGTCTCCGGGCCGTTGAAAACCGAGGGCTCATTCATATCATTCCAGATGAAAAGGTTGGAAAGCGAACCCTTGAACCTATCGAACTTGTGGAGGCTCTTCCACCACGGGAATGCAGCTGGGTTAAAGCAGTCGACCCAGTTCGACGAGCCAGGCCAGCACCAACCATCATAAATCTCACCGTCCTTGTTGCGCACAGCAAGATCCTTACTCTTCAGCTCCTGTGAGACGAAATAATCATCCTTGTTCTTGATATGAGGATCAATGAGAACCACGAGCTTACGCTCGGATTCGTCAAGCTTTTCTTGCATGCCCTTCGGGTTGGGGAACATGAGAGGTTCCCAAGTGAAGTATTTTCGGTCATCAGTATACTCCAGGTCCAGCCAGATGACATCGTAGGGGATCTGGTATTTATCAAACTTTGCATCGACTTCTTTGACATCTTCATCGGTGACATAATTCCAGCGGCACTGGTGATAAGCAATAGCAAAGTGCTGGGGAAGCTGGGTATATCCGGTCAGTTGGCCATATGTCTTGCTGATCTCCTGGGGCGAAGGTCCCAGGAAGACGAAGAGATCAATTCTGCCAGCCTCGGAGAACCAATGAGTCTTGGTATTGGTTTTCGAATGAGCACTCATTGAAAGAGGATTCGAGTTTGCTGCCTCCTTGACAATATCGACCCAGGTTTCCGCAGCGTTAAGCCAGAATACACCGACGGTAGAGTCCTTGCGGTGCGCCTGCATGAAAGGGATGGCTCCATACAATGTCATAGGGCTGTTGAGCTCATACTCGAAAACATCAGAGTTGTACATACGGTATGGGTTCTCGTGGTTGCCTGGGCCTCCTCTGTTATCTTGGTTAGCCAGGACTTTGCACTAAGTGGGCGAGAAGTTGATACCTGGTCTCGCGCAGGGAAAGCGAATCGGCGTGTTCGGGGATACCGAACACATGATTATATCCGGGGAAAGTGATATCAAGACCGACACTCTCGGGGCCGCGAGGTTTTGAGTCGGTATTACCGCCAAAAGACTCCTCCCACCAAGTGCTCTCTTCCTCAGGCGACTCTCCCTCCGGGTGCTCGACCTTCGGTCGCCAATGTTCCATGTTCAACAAACCCTGGTGGTTAACCTGAACATGGGTCTCACCATCTCTCTGGAATTCAACCTCAAATGGCGCGTGGCGGATGATCGCCTGGAATTTATCCTCTGGTCCGTACAAAACATTGGTGAAGCCGGTCTCTGTTTGGGCATTTAAAGTGGCGGACTTGCTCACTTCCAAACCACCGACAATAACCCACTTCTCTGCCTCATCATATCTCTTCTTGTTGGCCGGGCTGCCGTGCCGCACCTCGATATCACCTTGGAGACGCTTCTCCTCGTCGACAATGATACGCGCAGCACCGGATTCAAGGAAGGAGACCGTGACAGGCAGGCGGATTTTTTCATTCGTAGATGTTGTTTTAATCAGAATACCACTCAATTGGCCGTCCTTGAAGTGGATTGTAGCGGGGTCAAGCTCGTAGGGTGAATTCCACGAGGCACCTTTGGCGGAGGCATCATCGGCGAGAGCTCGGTTGCGCTTACAGAAGCCGGACTGTTGACATGTCTTGAAGTTTTCATGTTTCACGGTTACTAGACACGCCGTCATAATTAGCGATTGAAGCGATACCACGCAGTGGAGTAGTGATCTCACATCCGGGTACAACAATGCATGCGATAAGAACGACGAAGGAGAGGAAGAGCGTCCAACGGGACGTCGGCCGGCTCCGGGCCATGGTGAAGAATTAGAGCAATCAGAGACCCTGGCTCTCTGATTTTATAGGTGTGTTGGGAAGAGTTGGATGTTGGCCTGCAACCGAGGGTGGATAACCTGTCAACAGGGACCTTCAGGGAAGCTCCAGGCTGGCCTGACGGTGGAGATTGGAGCTGGGGTAAGACACCTGAGGCATAAAGGCACTCAGGCATAAACAGTCAGGCCATAAGGCAACAAGGCAATCATGCATAACTGAGGCCACCAATCATGCCCCACCAACGGAGCAGCAGCGGGCAAAAAAAGGCTCAGGCATTTATTAATAAATCTCCTTCTTCCCCTCTTCCTTTTCTGCTTCTCATCCCTTGCTGATCTCCAGATCTTCAATTATCAATCCTTCACCATGTCCGACGAGCAGACGTAAGCCATCATCCTCTCCTTTCAATGCCTTCTTTTTCTCCTCCCAGCCCCGCCTTCTCTTCCCTCTTTACTTGCTGCCCTTACTACCCCTCCTTCTCTGGCGGTCAAGCTAATCAATCCTTTTAGCTTCATTGCCATCAAGCCCGATGGTGTCCAGGTATGATTACCGCCTCCTGCAGGCCGATGCAATTCCAGATTGACGGCCCAATCACCAATTGAGAAGCTTCAATTCTAATGCGAACTACAGCGTGGACTCATTGGCCCCATCATCTCTCGCTTCGAGAACCGTGGCTTCAAGCTCGTTGCCATGAAGCTCGCCTCCCCCACCCAGGAGCACCTCGAGAAGCACTACGCTGACCTCGCTGGCAAGCCCTTCTTCAAGGGTCTCGTCGCCTGTGAGTTGCCGATCCTCCGAAGCTTCGGCTAGCTTGAAGCGACTTTGTTGCTAACTTCATCCTTCAGACATGCTGAGCGGCCCCATCTGCGCCATGGTCTGGGAGGGCAAGGACGCCGTCAAGACCGGCCGTACCATCCTGGGCGCCACCAACCCCCTGGCCTCCGCTCCCGGCACCATCCGTGGCGACTACGCCCTGGACGTCGGCCGCAACGTCTGCCACGGCTCCGACTCCGTCGAGAACGCCAAGAAGGAGATTGCTCTCTGGTTCTCCCCCTCCGAGCTCATCAAGTGGAAGCACTCCCAGGCCAACTGGGTCTTCGAGTAAATTTCTCGTCCCACGGAGCCTTAGCCTGACGGGTGTCTGCCCTCGGCTGGTTGCAGTGTAAAGTTGCGATAGCTGAAGATAACGCCTCGATGGCTTACGAAAAATCAAATACACAACATTCATATGACTTATGAACATTATTCTTCTTGGTATATATATAGAGTACATGTGGTAGTTGCAAACGCGCTCAGTTCTTGCCGAACAGCCGTCGAACCGTGCGAGTTGTTGGACTGAGGATTGACCTTGCAAACCACGGCGTAGCCCAGACACTTGCAGCTATACGGACGGGCAATAATGCCTTAGTGATCGCCCATGCCGTCGCGAATTCCAATACTAGACGTACACCAGCTCGCTCTTGTCCATTACGGTGTTCTACTGCAGTACTCTCATGTTCCTTCACGGCGCTGACGTCTGCTTCTTCGACCCAACCCTTCTTCCTTAGCCATCGCCCGAATCGGGCAGCCCCCTCGTCGAAAGCATTGCCCTCGCCCGAGCTGGAGCTGAGATCTGGCATCCAATTTCCGTAGTGGAATGCACCAACCAAGCCAAACAGTGGTAACACAGCAGTGAGCTCGTGCAGGATCAGGAAGGAGGTAATATGGGTGACCGGGGCTCCCAATAACGGTGTTGTGAAAGTGCGAAGGAAGCGAGGGAGACGATCATTAAACTGGCGTAAGCGTGAGCGGACATCTTTGGTAGAGGGAGCAGATGGTCGACCGGGCTGTTGTGACGGAGGTGTGGAAAGGCATCGTCGAGACTGCGGCCGAGGCCATTGCACGGCCCGAAGGCGCATTAAACGAAGGAAACTTCCCGCTTCCCGGTTGCCCATGGCTGACGCAGGTCTCACAAGGGAAATATCGGGACCAGGAATGGATTAATAAAGAGCGGGTAGCATGTCTCGCTTTGGCAATAGAAACCCGTACGAGGCGGAGAGAAGAGATTGGGATGTCGTGCTCTCCAAGTCTCCGTCGATCGCGTCTTATATCGCGCTGAGGTAATCCTTTCCGGTCAATCTTATTTTTTTTCTTTTCTTTTAGCTTACCACTTATTCCGCGGAACGAGACCCATAGAGGAGAATATAGCATGTTAAAAAATGACAGAGAAAAATAAATCAGCTTTCTCCCCGGGAAACCCCAGCAGTCGAATGTAAAACCGCGGAGGCTGGTGGCCGGCAGACGTCGACATCATGCTTCCCGATGCGATCAGGGCGTGACCTTTTAGAAAGTCCATGACGGTCCACTTTAGCCCACTTCTTCACTCTTCTCTTCCCACCCCTCCCATTGCCCTCCAAAATCCTTCGCAATGGAGAAGAAAATCACAGAGAAGATTGCGGCGTTGCCGCCAGACGCAAATTACTTCTCCTTGGAGTTCTTCCCTCCAAAGACCCGGATGGTGGGGTAACCCCGCGGCACTTTTCCCAAGTCCCAGATACAGGAACGAAAGCTAATGACATGAATCTGCTGTAGGGTTTTGCGAACCTGTCCGCGCGTCTGGAGCGCATGGCCCAAGCCCTGCGTCCGTTATTTGTCACAGTCACTTGGGGTGCAGGCGGAAGCACGGCGGCCCGTTCCCTTGAGTTGGCCGAAGTCTGCCAGCGTCAGTTGCAGTTGACGACCGTGCTGCATTTGACATGTACCAATATGAGTCGTGCCTTGGTGGATATGGCGCTGGAGGAGGCCAAGGTGCTTGGTATTCGCAATATTCTTGCTCTGCGAGGAGACCCGCCCCGCAGTGAAGAATACAATATGCATGGAGAGGACGATAGCAACAAGGATTTCACCTTTGCAGTCGATCTCGTCAAGTACATTCGGAAGCAACATGGAGATTACTTCTGTGTTGGTGTTGCTGGATACCCTGAGGGTCACCCAGCTGACTCTTTCCAAGATGTCCAGGATCCAGCCCGCGACCTGCCGTATCTGGTTGAGAAGACCAAGGCCGGCGCGGACTTCATCATGACCCAGCTTACATATGATCTGGAGGCCTACCAGAAGTATGAAAATATGCTTCGTAACCATGAGTCTGGTGTTTTCAAGACCATTCCCATCATCCCCGGCTTGATGCCTATTCACAGCTACAAGATTCTTACTCGAGTAACAAAGCTCAGTCACGTCAAGATTCCTGACCCGATTGCCAAGCGTATTGAAGAACTCAAGTACGATGATGATGCAGTCAAGCGGGCCGGTGTTGACATTGTGAGTGATGTCGTAGGAGGCATTCAAGAGCTTCCGTCTCCGGGTCCCCGGGGCTTCCATTTCTACACCCTGAACCTGGAAAAAACAGTCTCCTTCATCTTGGAGCGATGTGATTTGATTCCACCATTCTCCCATATCATGGACGAAGACACAGCTATTGAGGAATTCGATGGTCCTCCTCCGCTTGGCTCTCAGGTTCGTTCATTGGCGAGACGTCGAGCTTCATCTATCAATTCTCAGCCCCACAACCGAGTCATCGTCGATAAGATCTCTGAGCACGAATCTTCTCGGGACTCTGTGCACGAGGCTTTGGCCAACAGTGCTGGTCTTCCAGCCATGCCTCCGAACCGTGGAACTACTCTTCAGATCTCTGAGGGTCTCGGGGCACTTGGGAGAGAAGCAACCTGGGATGATTTCCCTAACGGTCGATGGGGTGACGCCCGTTCCCCTGCTTTCGGTGAAATCGATGGTTATGGCCCGTCTCTCCACGTTACTTCCGCAGTCGCCCGTCGACTTTGGGGTCATCCAGTTGACCACAAGGACATCAACACGCTTTTCCGTCAACACGTGTCAGGAGAGCTGCACATGGTACCCTGGTCAGAGGGTGGTGCTGAAGAGGGTGCTGCTGGTCTGAATGCTGAGACCGAGTTGATTCGTCCAGAGCTACTGAAGCTTATTGATGGTCGTGGATGGTGGACATTGGCCTCTCAACCTGCCGTTAATGGCGTTCGCAGTGACCATCACATCTTCGGCTGGGGCCCTCAACGGGAGGGTTTTGTCTTCCAGAAGCCTTTCGTCGAGTTCTTCTGCCCTAACAAGGACTATGTCAACATCCTGAAGCCACTTTTTGAAAAGCACGGTCATGACAAGCTGACCTGGTTCGCTACGAACATCACGGGAGCCTTCGAGTCCTCCCTTCCCAGCCAACCGGCTGATGTCGAACTCGATGACCTTGGCTCGAACCCCGAAAGTGTAAACGCTGTTACCTGGGGTGTCTTCCGAGGCAAGGAAATCGTCACCCCGACAATCATTGAAGAGGTCAGCTTCCGCGCTTGGGGCGAGGAAGCCTTCCGCATTTGGGATGAGTGGCGTCGCATCTACCCTCGCGGCTCGCCAACAGAGCGCTTCCTTGACGCCACCAAGAACGACGCGTGGCTCGTCTGTGTGGTTGGCCAGCAGTTCGGCGCAGGTGTTCCGGCCGGATCGAAGGAAGAAGAGGACGAGGTGAAATGGATGTGGCGAATTTTGGCGGGTGAAGCCGCGGAGTAAACAGTTCACACGTTCGTGTATGCTCGATATACCCCTGTTAGAGACATGACCGCGTTGAACGCCTACTAGTAGTTTTGGATGTCAGGGAAGATGGCATCATGAGATATTGGGCTCTGTAAACTAATTTGGAGCTTGGAAGCGATGGATGAACCTTATGAATTTTAGTAACCTTTATGCAATGCATTTTCAAAAAAGAAATTTCAAATATCTACACGCTTTGGAGAAAACAGCGTGACGCCAATTAATATAATGCACCAACAAGAAACGGGAATCTCTGCGTTCAATGCATTTGAGTTAGATGATCACGCTTTCTTAGCAAATCCGTGGTGCTCAAGACCACTGGCATCAGTATCCGGTGTTGCAATGGATGATTGTGATTCGGCAAATTTCTTTGAAACATCATCGAGACGACCGTACACGCGCGGTCCACGCTTATGGGGACCAGATTGAAGTTGATAGCCGCGCAGCCTGTTCATACATCAGTAAAGCGGACCTTTCTAGATAGGGACTCAACATACCTAGGGCCTTCGCCTGTGCGCTCTGGAAGTTCGGAGACATAGAAACGGTTGAATGACCGCACATCCTCCTCAAATGTACCACGTTGAATGCTATCCCGCACGCCAGCAAAGAAGTGATCCATGACATGGTAATTGTGCATCTGAAGAAGAGCCCAGGCCACCATCTCCTTTGCATTAAGGAGGTGATTGAAGTATGCCCGGTGGTGTTTCCGGCATGCGTAGCATTCGCAGCCTTCTTTCAAAGTAGACACATCCTTTGCGTTATCTGGTAACCACAAGTCAATGCCAAGGGGCTTGGGTTCTGAGCCTTGAACATTCGACGGCGCGGGAAAAGTGAAGTCTAGAGCAATTCCTGCATCCGAACATTCACCAACAAAAGGGATGGTCAACAAGTCTCCACCGAGAGAGACTTCTCGTAGAATATCGTGAGGACCACCTGGCTGGCTGAGCAAGAAACGGGGCAAGTCACCTAGGGACTCGGGAATATGCGTCAAAGAAGCAGATTCGTAGAGCGCGAGGCCCGAGATGCGGTCGTGAAAGTCACTCTGCAAATCATCCAGGTAGATTGACTGCTGCGCGTTATCTAAAGGAAGCACTGGCGCGAAGTATGCAGTCTTCGGCTTTTGATCTGCGGCAACGGAATCTCCATATAGTCGTTCCAAGGCGTCTTGCGTATATGCATGCGTACGGTCGACCATCTTCCCCCGCCTCTTGACACCCGGTGGCTGTCCATATACAAGATCTGCAAATCCAACGGCAATATCTGGTTTGAGTGTACGAATTGAATCCAAGTACTGGTGCGCATCTAGTTGGCGGAATCCGACTGAGGTGAGGATTGCGATTGAGGTATCGGTATTATTTGGTGGGCAGGGGATCGCGGGGAAACGGCGGGGGCCTAGAATCAAGGGCATATCGCTGGCTGCGGAGATAAATTTCCTCAGGGGAGATTCGCCTTTGTCAACAGGTACGCTGTATACTGGCGCAGGAGCTTTCTTGGTGATGACTGCCCCGAGGTATTAGTCGCGTGCCAGTTCATGATAAGGGCTGCCCCAGGGTGAGATGGGAGACGCATGGAATTCAGATTGATGAGCACATACAGTCTTCCAGTCCAATATAGAGACTGTTAATAGCTGTCTCTTTTTGCAGCATGTCATGCGCAATGTGTGGCAGTGTGCCCCGCGACGTGAGAGGGACATAATGCGGCGTCGAGAGTGCCTTGCGACCAGGAAGTGCCAATTTACCCACTCTGGGTGCTAGAATAGGGGCTTGGGAGCCCAGGACACTGAAATTCATTTTCTCGGACTGGAACTGCGAGGGTTCCATGGTGGTGGTCATTGCAAGGTCGAAGGCATTATCGGGGGGGGATTGTGAGGGGATCTTATCGAGCGGCAGAAAAGATTGGATTTCCCCAGGAACGGCCGCATTACCCAAGGGTGGCCTCGGTCTGGTCATCTTTCCTGCACCACACTGGTCTAATCCCCAATCTCAACACCGCACATCTGTCGCTTTCAGTTCTTCCTCTCTTCTCCGTTTTGTTTTGTCGTCAATCGATCTCTACAATGACCGTTCAAGCTGAACACGAATCGACGCGTCGCGGGGCACTCATCGTCGTCGAGGGACTCGACCGCGCCGGAAAATCGAGTCAATGTGAGAAGCTACGAGACTATTTATCCGAGCAAGGACATACTGTGAAATATATTCGATTCCCAGGTATTTTGAAAAAGGTGTTCCATCCCGACGTTAAGACACTAATCGTGTGCAGACAGGACTACGCCCATCGGAAAGCTGATAGATGGCTATCTACGCGGCTCAACCAACCAAGAAGACCACTCGATTCATCTCCTTTTCTCTGCCAATCGTTGGGAGATCGCCAAGTCTATCCAGAAAGATATTGCCAACGGGATCACGGTAATTGTCGACCGCTATTCATACTCTGGGGCCGTCTACTCGGCTGCCAAAGCGAACCCCACATTGTCCCTGGACTGGGCGTGGCAACCGGAGATCGGTCTCCCCCGTCCCGATATTTGTCTTTTCCTGAGTATATCCGCTGAAGAAGCCGCTAAGCGGGGAGGCTTCGGCGCTGAGCGTTATGAGAATGAGACGATGCAGACTCGTGTCCGTGAGCTCTTCCGTACTCTGTTTGAACAGCAGGAAGATGTTTCTATCATCGATGCGGGTAAATCCCTCGAAGATGTTTCTAAAGATATCCAGATTGCTGTTTCGGAGTGTGTCGGGCGCCTGGATGCTATTGGGCCACTGAGGACGTTGGGACCCCTGACCAATTAGCTTGGGGAGGTTACATCGACACCACACCAATAATTGACGCGTCGCGTATCATTCCACGATTTCGGCGTCATCCCATTCGCTATCTTCGATGACAATCTCCAGCTGAGATGGTGGAGGAGGAGTCGGTATTCGCTTTCGACCACCGCAATCTGAGTCTGACTCTAGGTCTCCTCCGTCGAACCAGTCGTCTTCCAGCTCTGGGTCATCACGGGACAATTCATCTATCGAATCTCCTGCTTGCTGCGATAGACTGCCAACGGACGGTTCAACTGACATTTGCCGTGTATCCCTGGCTTTATTCTTGCGGTCACGTCTGTCTTTTCTCCGCAGAATTGCTCGGGCTTCCTTTTCGGCTCGGTTGCGAACACTCAATTCTTGCATCATCAATGGCCATGGCACAGTTTCCTTGCATGTAGGACATATGCCTTTTGTCGGCACCAGGCTGTTCTGGTCGTCCTCTGCTTCGAGAAATTTGGTAGATAAGCATAATAGATGGTTGGTACCGCGACATGAATCCCGTGGACAGACCACAATCTGCTCGGTGTCGGGACGAGCAGCAGCCTTGCAAATATTACATTTCAGGTCCTCTGTATCATCGAGAAGAAACATCGATTTCTCCAAATAGCTCTCCAGTTTTGAGTAGTCGACTGTAAGTTGGTTAATGCTACCCACCGCATCGTTGTCAGTAGCTTTTGCAGGACAGTCTCCATCTGTAATCAATTTCTTGTCGGGCAGAGGTACATCCACGCGATCGTTCCATATGCGCCACACGCGATGAACATCTGCTCGGAAAAACCGAACACGCAGTGGCCAGCTCGAAAAATACGTGGATCGAAGGAGCGTATGAAGATCTTCCAGGTGAGCGGTCAAGGACCTACGCGAGCGCGAATTACGCGGCTTTACCTTGCCAGTCTTGGAATTGATAATGACCTTCGAACGGGCGACCTCATCGTCAGACTCGATATGGCGAGTTCTTTCGGGGTGTTGCCAGGCCCATCTATGCGGCGTAAGCGAGGATACACTAGTACGTTTTGTGTTATGAAACTCGACTCGACTTACTCGAATTGAAGAGCGCCCACACGACTCATAAACCCCTCCACAACAAGGACCATTTCCCATGGCCGTAATTTATCACGGGACGTTCGCTTTGCCCCACCTTTGGCGTCCCCATTATGTTGCGACAGTCGTCTGACGGGATTTGGTGTTGAGCCGATATATAACGAGGCGTGACGGACGGTCGAACGGAGCAGATAGCAACAGTAGTAGGCCGGGATGGGTAGAGGGTCGTCTTGCCCATCCATAGCTTTGTGAAATTGTGATAGGACTTGTCACTTTATTCTTCGTTCAATATCATCCAAGGAAAAATTGTGCCACCCAGCCTCGGGTCATTCGCAATCCCCAATGGTTGTGTCTGCATTTCAGTTTCGCATGGGCCCACCGCGGTAAACAATGGATCACATGACGTCGCATGCACATAGTGTTCATTTCGAACCGGGGATAGGCGACGAAGAATGTATGATGGAAACAGAAATAATAAAAGAAAAAAAGAAGAGTTGCGGGGAAATAGAAGAGTAAAAATATGATTGATCAAAAGATCATCGTATCAGAGAAGAGTTTCTTGATGTATTGTATCTGTGGACCACCATTTCCAGGGTGCTGACGGGGCCAGCAGTCGGCAGATCTCGCCGATCTACCTTGTCGGGACGTCGACATATCGGGGCACACCACCACACATCAAAGGTCCGGGGGTCAGTGTGCTAGACCCTTGGCGACCAACTTTTTGAGATTTCCTGCTCTAGTGCCCCTCTAGGACCAACTATTTTATTTTGATTTTTTAATTTTAAATCGGATAATGATGAACCAAGGATCGAGCAGGGATTTACCAATATTGAATAACTACACTGATCATATAATATAGCTAGTAGTAGTACTATACAACCATGAGTATATATTGTGGGAGATATATTTCAAACTC
Organism: Penicillium sp. S1701; assembly: GCA_023626415.1. Classification (NCBI taxonomy): domain Eukaryota; kingdom Fungi; phylum Ascomycota; class Eurotiomycetes; order Eurotiales; family Aspergillaceae; genus Penicillium; species Penicillium sp. S1701. The sequence goes on along the minus strand of JAMAGY010000005.1, from coordinate 678,711 downwards.
GAGATATTGCATGGGCTGGACCCTCCCCACGGAGACAATGGCAATCACTTCGATGGCCATCTCTGGATTCGGTCACGGAGTCCCGATTGTACATATCACAGACCGTATGATTCGGCCCCGTTTGCGGTCGGCCTCTGACGGTATAATTACCGCATGGTCGGCCACCGCCGGGCCCAAATCACCAAAGTTACCATACCAACAGGTACGACCTGGTAACAGCCGCGCCTTGGCCGAGTCACCCGCAGGTCTCTTTCTCACTGGCTGCGCCGCCCAAAGTGACTTCTGGTGTACCTGCAATTCTCATTTCTCTATCAACCCAACCTTCTTCTCTTTTCCTCTACCCTTTGCCCTCTTACTTGCTTTATTGCCTTACATCCCAGCTTTTAAAATTATTCCTCGATTCTCACCGATAGAAATTCGTTTTGACCCGGATCTTTCGTCGCCCTTCGCTTCCCCCTCGGAACCCTCGCTATCCACGCTATCCACGCCCTTGCTCTTCCCACCGTCTCTCCGATGCACTTCGTCGCGCACCTGTAATCCTCGCCTTGGTTCTCCATAACACGCGCGTTGCCCGCATGACCTCATATAGCTTTACTTGAATACATTCGACAACCACAAGTATGGTGGCTCCGGCCTCAACAGGAGCAAACGCGATGGGTGGCCAAACTTCCACGACCCGCCTACCCACCCGGTCTTCCAGCACCCACCCGTCGCATTCGCATAATGTCCCCTTGAGCGCTCGCAGGTCTGCGCCCCTGGATCTTTCGACCGTTGAGCGCCGTGGGCAACCCAGCGCTCCTCGAGAACCCTCGAGGCGAGTTCGTCCTCATGGCATCCCCGAAGCCCCGACATTTCGTCCAACTGAGGAGGAGTTCAAAGACCCCGTGGCATATATCCAGAAGATTGCGCCTGAAGGCAAAAAATATGGAATATGCAGAGTCATCCCGCCCGATAACTGGCAGCCGCCATTCGCGATCGATACAGAGGTATACTACCCTTATTCCGTCTTCTGCATCCAGTGCCCTTCTTTCGAAACAGATGAATCGGCCTGACCATCAATTGCCTTGCCGATTTCCTGACCATTCCAATTCTCCGATTGTTTCTTCCGATTTGCATTTTTCTTTCATAAAAAATGATTCACGCTAACTTCGCATGTCTCCTCATAGCGGTTCCATTTCAAAACTCGTCGACAAGAACTGAACTCAGTCGAAGGAGGTATGGCCCCGCGTCCAGCCGTTTCTGCTGGTGGTGGAACCATTCGCCAGGACGGTTCTAACCAGGACTTTCAATCAGGAAATCGCGCCAACATGAACTATGTCGATGGACTTGCCATGTTTCACAAGCAGCACGGGACAAATTATAGTCGTCTACCCAGTGTCGACAAACGCCCGTTGGATTTGTACAAGTTGAAGAAGGCCGTGGAGATTCGGGGTGGATTTGAGTCCGTCTGTAAAACAAAGAAATGGGCAGAGATCGGCCGTGACCTCGGCTACAGCGGTAAAATCATGTCCTCGCTCTCCACATCGCTCAAAAACTCCTATCAGCGCTACCTGCAGCCTTACGAGGAATATCTTGCTCGTGCGAAGCCAGGTGTACAACAACAGCTTGAACTGGAACATGGCGGCCCTTTCACACCCTCCCCGCGCAATTCCCCGATGACAAAGAAACCCATTCTGGAGGAGAATGGTACCCCATCTAGGACCCGAGAACCAACCCCTACCATGCGTGTGGCGACAGGCTCGAATACCCCGTTGCAAAAACCCGCAGATCAACCAGCTCCATCTGTGGAGCCCACACCCCCTGCTCCTCATCCAGTACCGTCAGGATTCACCCCAGTCAACTCAGCCGCCGGTGGCTTTACTGCTGTGAACCACTCTCCGTCCTTTACGCCAGTCAACAATGCTCCTCCGATCAAGCGCGAGGGGGAAAATGGAACGTCGACGCCCAAGAGCGTCGCAGACCATCCACCCCACTCAACCCCAGTGCCGAATGGCCAGAGTGAACAATCCATGAAACGTGCTATCAGTCCTGAAAGCGGCTCCCAGGCTGAAAATGGTGATGATGGTGGAAGTGGGCGACGCAGCAAGCGTCTCAAGAAAGGTATTGCATTTTGACGGATTCACACAGAAGATTTCTCTGACCCTAGCTCTCTTGCTCAGATGTCCCTAACGTGGCCGGATCACACATGTCTCTCTTACGCCCCGCGCCGCCAAAGGTTCGGAAGGAAGGTCTACAACGCATTGGCGATGTAAGTCGACTCTTGAGGTCCTCAATTTTGACCCAGGATACTAAATTATATTTTCTATTTAGAAATGTGAGTCATGTGGAAAGTCAGACAATCGCTCCACGATTCTCGTCTGCGATGCCTGCGACCTAGGTTATCACACAGGTTGCCTCGATCCCTCTACTACGGCGGCCTCAGACCATGACTGGCACTGCCCCAAGTGTCTCGTCGGCACCGGTGAATTTGGATTTGAAGACGGTGGTGTTTATTCCCTAAAGCAGTTCCAAGAAAAGGCCAACGAGTTCAAGAAAGGATACTTCGCCACCAAGATGCCATTCGACCCAGTTTTGAATACCCACCGCCGTGAGACAGAAGATGATGTGGAAGCCGAGTTCTGGAAACTCGTTGTGGACTTGCATGAAACTGTCGAAGTCGAATATGGTGCAGACATCCATTCGACTACTCATGGCAGTGGTTTCCCGACCGTTGAACGTAACCCACTTGATCAGTATTCTTCTGATCCTTGGAACCTCAATGTGCTCCCTTTCTATGGTGATTCTCTTTTCCGTCACATCAAGTCTGATATCTCAGGAATGACTGTTCCTTGGGTTTATGTCGGCATGTGTTTCTCTACCTTTTGCTGGCATAACGAGGATCATTATGCCTACTCGGCCAATTATCAGCATTTCGGTGCGACAAAAACATGGTACGGTATTCCTGGAGCCGATGCAGAAGCTTTTGAGTCTGCCATGCGGGCAGCGGTTCCAGAACTTTTCGAAGGACAACCAGATCTCCTGTTCCAGCTTGTTACTTTGATGCCGCCCGACAAACTCCGCAAGGCTGGTGTGAATGTTTATGCTGTAGACCAGCGAGCAGGCCAGTTTGTTCTCACTTTTCCCCAGGCGTATCATGCAGGGTTCAATCATGGCTTCAATTTTAATGAGGCAGTCAACTTTGCACCTGCTGACTGGGAACCCTGGGGCGCTGCTGGTGTGGACCGTCTTCAAAGTTTCCGCAGACACCCATGCTTTTCTCACGATGAGCTGCTTTTCACGGCAGCAGCACGAGACACATCCATTACTACTGCCAAATGGCTCGCACCCGCATTGGAGAGAACTGTTAACCGTGAACTCAGCGACAGAGCCAACTTCTTAGCCAGTCACAGAAACACCACCGCTCACAACTGCACAGTCGGGTCCGCAGATTCATCAGCTAGCCAATGTCCACTCAAGCTTGTTGTTGAAGAAGAGGATGTCCCTGAAGATGATTACCAGTGCCAACACTGCAAGGCCTACACTTACCTCACCCAGTTCCGCTGTCAAAAGTCAGGCAAAACTGTTTGTCTGGCGCATGTCTATGATTTCGATTGTTGTGGTGACCCATATCACCAGAAGCTGTTTGGACAAGATCACTTCCTACGCTACCGCGTAAGTGATGAGGAGCTTAAGTTATCGGTACAACGAGTCCAGGAGAGAGCGAACATCCCAAAGGCTTGGGGAGAAAAGCTCGACAAGACCTTGGAGGATGAGCCGAAGCCCCAGCTGAAAGCTCTCCACAATCTGCTCAGTGAAGGTGAGAAAATCCCATACCACCTACCTGGCCTCCAAGATCTTGCGGCCTTCGTCCAGCGTTGCGATAAATGGGTTGAAGAAGCAAACAACTACATTACCCGGAAGCAGCAAAACCGGAGAAAAAACGAGAAAGCGTGGCGTAGAGCCAGTACCAAGGCCGCGCAGCTGGACGATCGCGCCCCTGAAGTTCGCAGAGTGGAGAATATCTACGCCCTTCTGGCAGAGGCTGATAAACTTTCCTTCGACTGTCCACAGATGGCGGCCCTGGAAGAGAAGACCCGCGAGATCGAGAGATTCCGCCAGGACGTTAACGCTGCCCTGATGAACCCGCATACCCGATCGACCCAGGAAATTGAGGAACTTGTTGAAACTGGCCGAAACTTCAACGTGGAAATCCCGGAAGTCGAACACCTGGAACAAAACCTCCGCCAATTGAGGTGGACCGAGGACTCTTCACGCAGGCGGGACCAACGCCTTACCCTTATGGATTGCCAGGAAATTGTCGCCGCCGGTGAACAACTAGGAATTTCAGACGCTAATGAGCACTTGCTCCATTTCAAGGAACTCACTCGACTCGGCGAGACTTGGGAAGCCAAGGCTAAAGAACTGATGTCCGTTGAGGCTGTACATTATCAGCAGTTGGAAGCTCTGTCCGCTCAAGCATCTCGCTTTCCTGTCGCCCCAGAAACTCTGCACGCCGTCGACGCCATTCTGACAAAGCAACGAGAGGCCCAAAAGCGGATCCAAACTTTGTACGAAAGAAGCAAAGACCCCGATCTGCGGAATCGCCCCAAGTACAAGGACGTTCGTGAGCTCACAGAGTCTTTGGAACAGTTGAACAGTCGGCCAATTGGTGCAATCGATCTTGAGCGCGAACAGAAGCGCCATGAAGATTGGATGAGGAAAGGCAAGAAGTTGTTTGGCAAAGCCAACGCCCCTCTACACATTTTGAAATCACATATGGAGTATGTGGAGAAGCGTAACTCCTCTTGTTTCGACCTGGAAGATAGTTACCGGCCACCGGTGGAGCCCTCTTCGCGGGACAATACCCCGGATGGCTTGATCGAGAATCCTAACCCCAACCCATGGGCCTCCAAGTCACGCAAACGCGATCTGTTCTGTATTTGCCGGCATCCTGAAGCGGGAATGATGATTGAATGTGAAGTTTGTCACGAATGGTAAGTCAAAATCTCCTCATCTTCCCCGCTATTCAGGCGCATAGAGCTAACAACATTCTCAGGTACCATGGTAAATGTCTCAAGATTGCTAGGGGCAAAGTCAAAGAGTTCGACAAGTACACATGTCCCATCTGTGATTGGCGACAAAAGATTCCTCGTGATGCAGCTCGTCCCAAGTTAGAAGACTTGCAAGACTGGCAGGCCGAGATCGCCACTCTTCCTTTCCAGCCGGATGAGGAAGAAGTATTAGATCGCATTCTTAGTCAGGCGACTTCCTTCCGAGATTTCCTGCAAAGCTTTACAAATGCCGCGTGCACCACGACTGAGGAAGTTCCTACTCTGATTTTCTATTTGCGAAAGATCGAGGGTGCAGAAGTTCTTCTGGCCTATGAAACGAACTTCTTCCGCCAGGAGATTCATAAATGGGCGCCGGTTGCTCCAGAGCCCCCGCCAATTTTGGAGCAATCCCTGTCCACTCGAAAGCCCCGGCCGACGAAGCAGCAGAAGATTTTGGCCCAATTTGGTGTTGACCGTCCCGAAGATCTTCCCGAGCATCTCCGGGCGAAACACATGGCCGCAGCCAAACGCAAATCAGTTGATACACAGGGCACTCGTCCTGCTTCTCTGCAGCCCGCTCCACCCACGTCAAGTAGCAACCCCCCGACTACTACTGGGCCAACGTTGACTCCCATGTCTGACTCCACCTCAGCGGCATACCCATTTTCTGCCAACTACTCGTTGCCTGCTAGTGACTCAACCCCAGCGTTTGCACCCACCTCATCTGCATTCCTCCCCCATGCTGCTGCAGCCTCTCAATCACCCTCCTTCCTCCCTCGATCGCCAACCCCCCAACAAAATATCGAGCCTTCCCTCTTTAGCCCGCCTCGATTTGGCCCAGAGCCTCAGTTTGCGAGCAGCAGTCCCCGTCAAAATATGGACGATGTCTTCGCCGACTTAACGAACCAAGATAACGACCCTGAGGCGGAGCCAATTGAGAACGTCCATGCAAGCGAGGCGCTGGAAGCTCTTAATGCCAGCAATGGCAGCAGCCGAGCGCCATCTCCAAATGACGAGTCTCTCCCTGCTGCAGCCCCCGCTGGGGAAGATGCACCAGACGCCAATACCACTGCTGCAGTAAAGAATGAGCGTCCCGAATCGGAGCTTTGATTCGGTCTTGTATCGCTTACCTCTTGATAAAATTCCGTTGTCCTTGATTTTGCTCAATATCCTTACTGGTTTCTTATATTTGATTTTTCTTTCGTCCAATGTTCTCTTCTTCCGTGGGCTATTGCCGGTGTGAATTTCTCAAACAAAGGGGTGTACTACATGACTAGGGCAATGCGAAAGTCCGTCGGGGTTCTTTTCCAGCGTCTTTCTTTTCTTTTCACGGTTTCGTGTTCTAATGCCGTTCTATTTTTTCCCCAAGCCACTAAGAGGCTATGTTTTGATGACCGAGGCTGTCTGCTTTTTTTGCCCTGACTTTTGCTGTTATCAGTCACCTTGTAATACTAGTTGAACGCAGCCAAATTCCAAAGGCCAATGCTTTGCATCTTGTAAATCTTCCCGTAATCATTACACTATTGTAGTCTTGAATCATAGTCGTATCTGCTTTAGTTCACATCTGCGTATGCACCCAGCGCAGCCTGGCCACCAGTATGGATGAACAAGACATTAACCTTGTCTAAGGAATGCAATCGGGCATACTGTCTGATCTCCTCCTCTTGAATCCACTGCATCATACCCCGAGCAACCTTAGCCGTGTACACCGGATCAAGCACGACAGCTTCCATCCTCGCCATGCACTCACTAGCCTCCTTCGTGTCACCATCCAAAACCCCATACGCAGACCCAACAAACCGATCCTCCAGCCTCACATCATCCATACTAATATCCCGCTGCGGGTCAATCCCGATAAGCGCACCAGCCCGCCGCGCAAACAAAAGCACCCGCTCTTCATGGTAAGAGCGCGGCTTCGTCGGCGAGTTAAGCACACCAATGATATTCCTGCGCGGTCGAACTCGACGCTCCGACTCCTCGCGAATCATCTCCAACATTCGAAATCCCGCAATCAGTCCGCCCACCGTACTTCCACTTCCACACGCGACAAAAATGAAATCGAATCGGCCCGTCCCTCCAAGTCCCATCTCGGTCTCTTGCTGCGCGATTTCGAACGCCGCGCGCGCATAGCCCAGTCCACCGAGCGGGTGTAGACTTGCCCCGCCGGGGATCCAGTACGGCCGCTCACCCTTCGCGCGGAGTTCTTCTAGAGCGGGGAATGCGTCTGAGGCGAGGGGGTCGCCTTCTTCGAGGATGCGCACCTCCGCGCCGAGAAGGCGGTTGATTTGCACATTGCCCGTCTGGACGAATTTTTCTGGGTCCGAGCTGGCGCGTAGACCACCTCCTGTGCCGCGAGAAAGGAGAACGAGTGCTTTTAGGCCTAGCTTGCGGGCTAATGCGGCGACTTGCACGGTGTGGTTGCTTTGGATTGCGCCTTCCGTTACGAGGATCGTGGCGGGGCCTGAGAGGGTGTGGGGGCTTGGGTGGTTCTCATGGCTGTGATGTAATGGTTCAGATGAGAGGATGTCTGGGACGATATATTCTAGCTTGCGGTATTTGTTTCCTGCGCAGGCGAGTGGTGCGCATTGGTCTTCGCGTTTGGCGAAGATGGGGATTTGGGGTTGCGGGGTAGTCTGCGGGGTGAGAGTTGGGAGGGAATGGATGGGTGATGGGTGTGAATATAGAATCTGATGTCGAGGGATCTGACTGAAGATTTCTGGGAGAATAACTGGTGCTTTTGACATGGTTGACACTGTTCAATGGGGGAGGGCGAGAGGTGAACAGTTAAGGTTGATGTTGATGTTGCTTGGTGCGGGGATGGATTGGAGTCGACGGTACGAGTTCAGCCCAATCTCACCATACCATCGATATATTGATTGAATGGCCGACAATGCGACTTCTTGATGGCCATGTCTTATTTATCGGATGGCAACGGCGTGTCGGAAGTGCCTTTCGTAGCCACACAGGTACAGTTTCAATTCCCTAGGGCAATACCTATGCCTCTTTTATAAGGTGTCAATTGACCAACCAGCACCAATTCATACTACTGAGGTCGTTTCTGTAGTGGGTTCCTTCAGTAAATCGTCTATACTCTTTCCAGTCTTCTTTGCTTCCTTTCGAAGTTCTCGAAATCGGTAGCGCCATATCGTGTGGCTGATGTAGATGCCCATCTCAAGGACAACGCTGGTTGGGCCCGTTAGTAATCTATTTGAATTTTGAAAAAAATGACTCGGTATGCTTACACGATGATATACATTATCCCACCAAGTATATCAAACGACCCCTGTGCGCCTAGTAGGAGTCAGCCTCATATCAGGTTAGAAATGAACTGCGGTGCCATACCGAGTGCAGCCAACGAGAATACCCCTCCAAGAGTGTCTATGCACAGAAAAACCCAATCTAAACTGCCTTTAGTATTTTATCTTTTCCCCTTCGTAAATGAAGGGATAATCATACTGAATCCGACGACTCTGCCGTTTCGTTTCCACAGCTCGAAATAAACGGGGATCAAGCCAGCACCCAGCATTATGGCCGCAACAATCCCAACAAGCAAATCGGGCCAGGTGATCCCTTTCTCGTAGGGAATCTGTTTCAATTGTTAGTTAATCAATGTATAGAAACTCATGTTCATCATCCCTACCCGTAATGTGAGGATCAAAAGTGCCTCCAGTCCCCCTAGCACAGCAAGCGTGCCACAGAAGACCAATATTGCTTTAACTCGGCTATAACCACTGTTTTTGAGAGTTATTGAAACAGTTCTTAGACTTCATGCACAACAGACTAAAGAAGAAAGAACGACTCACTGCTCATAATATAATATTTGCGCCCAGATGATTGTTGAAAAGGTTCCAAATATTTGCGGCTGAATTTGCAATGAAAGGTTCACTTGCTGTTTGGAAAATGGTTTAGTTCCACTTCCAGGCTTAGCCTTCTTGGTATACCAAGTATACGCACCTGCAAAATCAAGTACACTCCCATAGGGACGGCGCCTAATTCAGAAATTTTCATCAGTTGGAAGTTCTTCTGCGGCCCAAGTGCACGGCGACATACAGCCTGCCCACAAAAATCCCATTGTCGCAGGCAACCCTTCGGTTCTTTTACGTCTCCAGTTGTACCATATCTGAGGGACCAGTTGGATACACCAGAAGACTGTTCCAATTGTCCCTAGAATTGTTGCCGTCCGATTATTCGCTTCAGACATCTTGCTTCACCGTTGAGCGGAAAGTGACACCAGAACGTGCGGTTTATTTGTAGAGAGCGAAGCAAATATGAGAAGATTATGATTTTGTGGGTTAATTCGTCTAAGCTACCACAAGCTTTAGAACAAACCATATTCGCTAAATATGACGGTACTTTAATACCAGATTCTGTAAAGCGGGTCTATCTCTGGTACCCTGGTATCGTGGAGATGTGGAGTCGGGGGGAATTGGCTTAGCCCAAAGAGGGCAGGTCGGGTGAGAGGGCGCTCTAATCCACTGAAACATTCAGATTATGGTATAATACAGACTCAACCTGTGGTTTACCTGCATTACCTTTTTCCTTTTTCCTGATACTGATTCCACTCTGCTATCGTTGTTGCACCTCGGTCAGCTGAGGTAACACTAATTGCTTGCCTTAAGCTACTCCAAGTTACATCGTCGTTCCCCGCGTCTAGTGAAACTGAGAATTTAAAGTGGTTTAAGCAACTGATTCTCGAGGAATGCTTTATATTTATTTATAAGATTAACATGCTATTCTCGGGTAAAGAGTCTCTCATGACTTGGATCCATGTAACGCCATCTTCCAAGTCGACCGACCAGTAGTGCTGTAAGAACGACAACACCTTTCTTCGATCAAGTTCGCCGCTTATGTTCATAACAGCCTCCATTTCCCTTGAGACCATGGTTTGTATGTTTATATCGTCTCTACTTTCGGTGCCCAGAATGAACAAAGGCCAAACAAGATCATGTGCAAAGTTTCTTTTGTCGGACAAAAGATCCAGGTGTTCCAACATTGAATCCCTGGAGGTCTGGATATAACTATCGGCCAGTGGATCATCAGAAATGGCACGGTGAGTATAGACCTGACTGGCATGGTAAAATATAAGCACAAGGTGCTGGAAGTCTTGTTGAGCCCGGTCACTCCAGAAGTAGAATTGCTGGCCAAAGGATACCATGGAGTCCTTTGCCATTTCCACCGTGTGAAGAATCTCCCTAACTTGACAAGGGCTGATGGGAACATCTCGATCATACTTGAGTCTTTCAAGTCTGGTGACCAGCTGAATTGCACGAACAAAGTCACCGAAGACAGCAGCATCGCCCATGGTTTGGAGACTATCTTTGGGTGGCTCAGTGGCGGTGTCGAATATTGTGAGGTCCGCAAAGACACTGGAATAATAGTGCTCGTAGAGTAAGAACTTGTCAATGTTGTCAAGTGAAGTAACTTGAGAAAAGAATTGCTCCAGCCACTGGTAAATGATCCGAGATCCCTTCAGGTGCATTCTCCATTTTACACCCTCCGCACCAAGAAGTTCGACATTGTAAAGGATGAGTGTTGATGCCAAAGCATACCGTGCTTCATTCACGCGTTCATTCTCAGTATCCGAGACAGGTTTCTCTCTGAGGGAAGATATGTGTCTCGTGAGCATAGCCAGAGCGCTATTCCGAAAACGAAGTGAAGTGCGCTGCAGGTCAAGCCTTTGCTGATCGCCATCTCCATATCTGCGAGCGAGATCTTCCGACGACAAGGAAAGGATAGTATGGAAAATCGTCGGACATGCCCATGCTAAAGGGATCATGACCTGACGCCAAGGGTTTCCTGGGCCATCCACCCAGGCAAGTTTCCCCGCAACATGTTGTTGATAATGGTGGACCAATTCCAAGGCCCTAGGGTCAACGTGGGGGTCAAAAGGACTTGGTTGACTGGGTATTACCGCACGGTTTAATTCATCATGTGGTCGAACTCTTGAGTCATTAGTTCCAAGATTTTCGGTTCTCTGAACTGGTAGTTCTTGTCCTGTTAATCTGCCTCTGCTAGCGACGCCCTGGCCCCACCGAAGAATAAGCCCATAACCTGGACATTGGATCCCTCGAGAACTACATTTCCTGCATTCTGGCAAAGTCCGGTCACATTTGATACGTCTAGATCTGCATTTGGGGCAGTCTTGCATTTGTAAGCAATGATCACCAATACATATAGGTTCAATGGTTTTGGATACCTTTGTCTGCACTCGCACCGCCGGTATGGCTTGAGGGCATGTGAAAGATTCAGTCACGAGAAACTCTGAAGTCCTACCATCTAGAGAACTTCGACATTGATGCCGTGAGGAGTGGCGGGGCACGGGTCGGATTTGATTTCTGACCGCGGGGTTGATGATTGAAAATGGAATCAAAAGTGGGCAGAAATTGTCAGCACGAAAGGGATAATCAAGAAGGCCAGGCCGTGCGCAAGATCAAATGTGGGTTTTTCCACTGGATTCGGGTTGGAGAGAGAAAGACTCGGGCTCGTTCCCAATGATCTGGATGAGGGCGCCCGATCACGTGGAGCATGTGCATAAGCCCCCGCCGGTTGGATGTGATTGGTTTACGCATCTATACACATGGTGGCCCCGGACTTTCTGATTAACTACATCGTGAAGCCCATGGGTTCTGTCTTTGAAAGGCGATCGAATGCTATTGAACTCCTTGATTCGCTATCGGCTTTGGTGCATATTCTGTCAGCATTGATGAGGCACAACCATATACGAAGCAATTGGAGATATCTGCGATGTGCAGAGTAGCGTCCGATTTTCTCGCAGCCCTCAATTATTGAGCGGAGCTAATTGGATATCCCTGTCTGGCCCAAGCCTGAAGCATCTGATTACGCAAATCCTTTTGGCAATCAAGCGTCGGTCGCAAGTCAAACTTCCCTCTCCGCTGACGTGATTCTGTGGTTTCTTGCATGGAAGCACCATCCGCATCCTCCGAGTCCTCTTTCGGAGGGATAAATTCATAGGTGCGATATTCAGTGTTAGTCCGTCCAGTTCCTTGACAAAACTTAGCCAAGCCCCAGCAATTCATGGGTTCTTTTTCGAAGGGCCAGGTGGATACCTTCGTATGTACTACCATCTTCCCAATCTTCTGTTAGGAAATGGAGAAATCCGCCGTGGGTTATGACCACAATTTCCTTTTCAGGCCGGTTTTTCAACCGGTATCTGGCTTCCCGGGTACGGTTCTGGATTCTGTCGAATGTTTACTCGTATTTTCCAGACTGGTTTCGTTTATATCAGCAACAACTTCTTATATCTGTTCAACACGAGCCTACTTTGTCAGGCCAGCTTTCTTCCACGAGGCTCAGGTCTACTGCTAGTTTGTTTTGCTCGACTTCGATCTGTAGATCCTTCAATTGACTCCCTGTGTCGCAAGGAAAGTCGCTGACTTCTTGCAGAATGGGAAGTGTGATGATTTTTGGACTGGACGTGCTTTCTAAAAACGAGCTGAACGTCTCTATGGCGGTGTATATAGCACGGCGCATTGGTGAAGTAACAATCAAGTCAATTGTTGCTTTAGCGGAAAATTGTGGCTTAGTTCCAAACATTGCCGTTTTCCTTCGTCAGTGAGGAGAGGATCGGTGAGATTCCAATATTCAGGGCCGAGATTATGGTAACCCTATACCCTGGTATGTTGGCAAAAGATTTGAAATTTCATCACTCGGGCAAAGCAAACCTGGGCATGTCGAATAAAATGAAGCCTAGGTGCCATCGTTCGGCTCCCAATTCTGTATCCAGAGGATGGGGGAATTCAGGCTGTTCGTGAATAAAAGTGAAGTGAGCGAAAAATTTCTCATCAAAACGACACACTCAATTGTTTATAAGCATGGCGCACGTCATTTAATCTAACTATGCCCAGGAAGTACTTTTCTACCAAACGGGAACGGGTAAGCTTGCTCCCGAATATCGGCTTGAGCCGTGTTGAGACTACTGCAGTATTAATAATTGGCATCTTCCCGAGATCGACTCTTTGACCGTAAGCAGAACCCGGAAAGGGCCTGGATGGTGCATGTTAGATCCGTCTTGATGGTGGTACTTTGTATTTGCTTCGCTTCTCTTTGTATTGTCGGGTCCCACTTCAAACTCTAATCAAGCATCTTGGCATACTCTTTTGGACTAGCGTGGATGGTGGGGCCTTAATTCCCTGAAGTATGGATCTTTGACCATCGAGTATTAGGGTATCGACTGAAATACAACATGCGAACATGCGTCAGTCAATTTGCACCATCATGAATTCATATCTGTCAATATACCACACTTCGAAGACTGTCAAGAGCTACCACAGCCATGGAAGGCTTGCAATTGCAGTTAGAGTTCCCTCCAAGACATGATCTTTACACCAACTTCAAGGGAGAAAACCTTTCTCAACCTATTCCAGCATCAGCCATCATTTCTCACCCAAATACGATATTTCTCAATCAACCACATCGCATCAGAGTCCGTCTTGTTCAAAAGCTATCAAAGAGGATCAGAGATACCGCTTACGGTAGCGAGCATATCTTGAGCCGAGTTTACCAGCAATTTTTACCCAAGTCACAGCAAACCGAATCGTATATCACTCAATCATGCTCAATTATCGAAGCTCTATCTCTTATTGCACCTCCTTCAAAGGGTGATTTACGTCAGAGCATCCTGAAAATTCCATTCTACATGCCAATTCTCGCCGACATCCCGGGTACAATAATCACAGACATCGGAATAATATCCTATTTTCTTGTCGCTACGGTGACTACAGAAGATGGTGAATCCATCGGAACAAGCAAAGAAATATTCTTGCGCCGCCGCACTTTACTTGAGCAAGACTCTATTCAGCACACTCGCATTTACCCAAACTCAAGCGTGATCACCAAAATTTTGCTCTCGCAGAATAGTATCGGGTCAACAGGGTTAACGTTCTCAATTACCGCAAAGATTTTTCTTCGCCAGCCTGCTACGCCCGCTAGTCGCTCCACGGAATTCAAATGTGTGACAATACGCGGATTCAGATGGCGCATAGAGGAAGTGGCAAAATTATACAGTCGACCAGAGCATCCAACCTATCCAGAAAATGAGCCAGTCGAAGAGAAATCATCCACCCGCGAGCTATCCCAGGGGTTGGAAAGAGGCTATTGGGGAACTACGCATAACCCACTCTTGACCAATCACCAAACACCCCAGAAAGATTCATCCGTCGATGTTGCCTTTGAAGTAAATATTCCCAGCACCGTTATTCCAGCATCAGAAGTCAACCTCTCATCCTATGAATCATTCGAACCTTTGTCACTTGATTCGGTACCGCCGTCACTTCGAGAACGCTTCACTCCCACGACGGAAGATAAGAAACTTCTCACCACGGAACACCGATTAAAGCTCGATATCCTGGTAAGCGAGGACACATTTGACGCCTCCAGTCGCAAGCTGGTAGATCGCAAGCCTATGCGAACTGCGCTCAATGCATCATTTCCTCTGAGGATTGCTGATAAAGCTGAGGCCCATATTGATGAGATGATTTTCACGGGCAATCTACCACTTTACCAGGAGATTCCCGCCTCTCCTCCGGATTACGAAAATTTTTAATCAATCCCATGAGCTGTTAATATAAGCAAATAGAGTCATGGTATTTCCTTCCAATTTCTAAAGACATAGAAGACCTTTCAGCCACACAGATTGAATCGTAAAATACGAGTGAATAGATACCCTTTTATTGCGAAACTGAAACTGGATCGGAAGACAAGCCCCCATGAAGAGTTTAAAAGCTTATACAGTTTTCAAAGTCATAATAATAGGCGAAATCATACCAAATCCTAGTATTACAGTACATACGACCCCTCGCCCCCAGTGGGTCCCCATGACGATACACGGCAATTGATACTATTCATCATCCGCTAAAACAGTATTTTACCCCAAGGCACAAGAAAGGAACTCGGAGAAAAGCCCGCGCTACCCCTGTGCACCGAAATAGTATTGGTTCCGAGACGTACTACTTTCAAGGCTAGGCGACTTAGTTAGCCATTGCTTGACCCTCCCTCTTCCAATCACTTCGAAAAAAAAAAATTAACAATCTTGGTTAAACTGCACTCGCCTTGCCAGCCAGGAAGCCATGTCAAAATCGAAAGAAATGCGCAAAAACTCTTTAACAGATCAACCTGCTGTTGATGCAAATTTGGAGGCGCTTGGATACACTGCAGAATTATCACGGAATAGATCAACTTGGCAAGTGATATTCATGTGCTTTATCCTTGCCTCGGTGCCTTATGGACTGTCGACAACCATGTCATACTCAATAACGGGAGGAGGCTCAGCTAACATGGTTTGGGGTTGGATTCTTGTCTCTCTCATCATGCTATGTGTAGCTAGCTCTCTAGCTGAGATAACATCCGTCTTCCCTACTGCTGGCGGGGTCTACTATCAGACTTTCGCCCTTTCCCCTAAATGGTGTCGTCGCGTGACAGCTTGGATCTGTGGCTGGTCTTATCTTGCTGGTAATATCACTATTACTCTTGCAGTCAACTTTGCGACCGCACTGTTCTTTGTGGAAAGTCTGAATGTTTTCAAAACTTCGACTGGCGCTGGCATTGCAGAGGATTTTCAAGCTTATCAATCATTTCTCATCTTTGTTGCTATCACGCTTATTTGCCATGCCTACCCTGCTTTTGGTAATAGATGGCTCACTCATCTTGAGGTGCGCTTTTTTGTTTAAAACCTTCCATAAACGTCGTCATTCATTGACTAACCACTGTCTCTTTCTCTTGGCTAGACCTTCGCTATCTTCTGGACACTTGTTGGGGTTACAGCGATCCTCATCACGATACTTGTAGTCGCACATAATGGGAGACGGTCTGCCAAATGGGTTTTTACTGCGTTCGAGCCTCAGTCAGGATGGCCAGATGGCTGGTCTTTCTGTATCGGTCTTCTTCAGGCCGCCTATGGTCTTTCAGCGACGGGCATGGTAACATCGTGAGTATTCTACTTCCCAGGCCTATCGTCAATACTTTATTCGAGATCTGAATCATTTGAGCTAATATTATCTAATTCCTAGTATGTGTGAAGAAGTCCGCCAACCAGCAATTCAGGTGCCACGAGCAATCATCGGTGGTATTTTGCTAAACATGCTCGCCGGCCTTGCCTTTCTGCTACCGATAGCATTCATTCTTCCAGACATTGCCATGCTAGCAAGCATTCCATCCGGTCAACCTGTTCCATGTATCATGCTTTCAGCAACAGGAAACTCTGCAGGTTCATTCTGTCTCCTTATCCCCTTGTTGGTTCTTGGCATGATCTGTGGGATAGGCTGTGTTACTGCGACATCGCGATGTACCTGGGCTTTCGCGCGGGATGGTGCCATCCCCGGCTCTCGGTGGTGGAAGAAAGTAGATGAACGCCTCGGCATCCCTCTCAATGCAATGATGCTGGGAATGGTCATTGAGATTTTGTTGGGACTGATCTACTTTGGCTCCAGCGCTGCATTCAATGCTTTCTCGGGCGTGGGTGTGATCTTCCTTACGCTCAGTTATGCTTGTCCGGTGATAGTCTCTTTGGTCCTTCGTCGACGTCGCGATCTCGCGCAAGGCTTATTCAATCTTGGTCCCCTTGGGGCCTTCTGCAATGTTATCTGTATAGGTGAGGCTAAATCTGCCCCGGCGACCCCCAATTCATCTAATCATATATTTTCTAGGCTGGTCACTTCTCGCCATTCCACTTTTTTCCATGCCCACATCAGTGCCAGTGACAAAAGATAGCATGAACTATGCCTCGGTAGTCTTCGTGGGCTTCGTTTCTGTCTCGGCGGTCTGGTATTTGGTCTGGGGCAAAACTAATTATATCGGCCCTGTTCTCGGCACCCCAGAGGATTCAGCCGACGCTCTTAATGATGAATAGGCGACTGGGAGGTAGCCCATGAGCTCATGGATTGCATAAAAGTCAACCGATGTTTGACAAGGAATATGAGGGCCTGCTAAAATGAGGCTGTTTCTAGCATTAGGTTAGACATCGTTATTGGTTCTATTCTCCCGTTAATCATATCCTTCTTTCTTATTGTCTCACTGCCCTGGCTAGGCTGTGATCACTCGACCTAAGCGATGCTGGCATCTGGAGTATATACGCGTGTCACTGCGGTATTTCTGGTGTAAATCAAAAATGTATTATATTATATAACTTTGACTCTTGATCTCTTTGGATTATCAATGTCTCGTAGTAGAATACTACATATGTAGGCAGCTAACTGGTCAGATTCCTTGCGATACAGTACCTCAGCCTTTGGAGAACATATGCTGAAATTATAATCATATAGCATAAATCTGGGCCGGGAAGGCACAAATCGGTTGTGTAGTGTAATGGTTAGCACCTCAGGTTCTGATTCTGGTAATCCCGGTTCGATCCCGGGCACGACCTTACTTTTTTGCGTTTTCTAGCTTTTGCTAGTGTAAAACCCATTGATTTCCCGCGGGCTTTTATTTTGCAAAAAAAAACCCCCCATTTGTCGTGGCCACGGTTTTCGGCCACGGGCTTTGCACAGGTCTACATGATACTCACAACCTTAGCTAACGCACTGTATGGAATAACCACTGGGAACTATAGGAACACCAATTTTACAATCGTGAAGCGCGAAATAATTTTTTTAGAAATCAAGTTTCCGGTGAGTTTGTAATGGGAATAAGGGTTAGGCCAGAGGCTTGGGTTTTAAGGACGCTGGTTATTTTTAATGTTGAATCGAATGCCGAGAGGCTTGATTGGGACGAGAACTTGGCCCGGAGGTTGAAGCAACCGTTGAGATCGTTGATGGGCTGGGAAAAGAGTGGGTGAATTGTCCACCTTTTGGATATTTGGAATTCGAAAGACACGACCGTTATGTATTGTCAAAGATAATTCTGGACAAGCTGAGAGCAAGGAATCGAAGATCAGAAATTTCCCAGGGATCGGGAGTGATGGTGATTGTGATGATTCGAGTCGTCACTTGAAAGGATAGGTATGGATACGGGATTATATGTAATTTGACCGCAGGTCCCCCGTTGCGAACCTGTCTGTGGAGCTGTGCTAATTCTGGGGGGGGTGGGAGAGCAGATTATTGAACTGGAAAATCACACTGCGGTGACTATAGAAGTGGCCTGATGGAAGGCAACGTTGGATCTCGTCAGATCCTAGGCGTATCCACTTCCGCAGAACGTCTGTATTGCTTTATGTCGAATTTTGGCTCGCTGTTCAAGGAAGGGAAACATCTTGATTCGTAAATCAGGACTTTATACCACAGCTGTTTCCGGTTCTCTCGTAGTCGGATACAGCCTCGTAGCGTTAGGTTCAAGCTATCGACCGAAGGAAATTCATTACCTAGGTGGTGAGGATGGCGTCAGTGGGAGACACGCGAGGCTTTTGGTGACTGGGTACTATAGGTATCCAATTCTTTTAGTAAAGGCAGGAGCAAAAAATTTAGATTTTTCCAGTGGCGGCCTCATGAAGTACAATCCATGTGTGCCATTGGTATACTCGGTAGGTTCAAATTGAAGACACGGAAATTCGAATTTACTAGTAGATTTACTTTGGAGTGTTGATCTTATACCAGTCCTCGAGCCAACTTGAAATTCCCGATATATATATATATCGGAAGCACCCCGGCGTCTAGATTCGGAGTACCTTGTAGTAAAAAGTTCATCAGTATTTGTTAAATGAAGCCTAGGTACCTATTATTTAAAGAGATATTTCAGTAATGGTCACACCAAAGAAATCTCAAAATAAATAGTTTCAATCGTTAATAGCAAAGAAATTAGATGTAGTTCATCTACGATCCGGTGGTTTTGTGGGTCTAGGGTCGCACATTATTGCTCTTAGCTCATGTAGCATAAATCTGCTGCGTCATCTCAACAACTGGTTGTGTAGTGTAATGGTTAGCACCTCAGGTTCTGATTCTGGTAATCCCGGTTCGATCCCGGGCACGACCTTCTTTTTTTCCTTTTCGTTTTTATGTCATTTAGCTTTTGCTAGTACTGCGCCAGTACAGTTAGTGATATATGTGAAGAGCCAGTGTCTTGCAGAAAAGTTGAATAGTGAAATCTTCTACCCGCAACTACCGCCCCCCGCTAACAGCGGGGATTTTCACACATCATACATATTAAGTAATTTTGAAGCTACACCCGAGGTTACCCAATAATAGGGAGAATGGAATAAATACCAAATTCACCTGGCATACTATCGCCGAGACCCTCTCGTGCTGGCTTGATATGTACAATTTTGTAAAGAGGAATCGTGACTAGTGCACCCCGGTTTCTTTTCTAGATAATCCTACCAGAGAAGATATGATTAGGAAAGAGGCAAGCTAGGGCACCAAAAGCTGTAGGAAACACGATAGAAAAACATGTATATTTATGCTGCTGCTAAAATCCCAGGGTTATCTTTCAAACTTATTGCAAGGTACCGTAAATGTAGACCCGTGGTAATGGTTCCTTTTCCCTTCTTGTCCTTCCGCTCTCAATAATATTTGATCTCAAATACAATTTAGCTCATGTAGCATCAATCTGGTGCCGATCGTCGAACAAAGGTTGTGTAGTGTAATGGTTAGCACCTCAGGTTCTGATTCTGGTAATCCCGGTTCGATCCCGGGCACGACCTTTCTTTTTTTCTTTTTGCTCCTGCTCCCTTATACTCCATGTCATCTTCTTACCTTTTGTCCCGCGTGATAGTTCTATCGCCCTATTCCTCATAAAAAGAATACAATATATGCAGTTCCTCGTACTTAGGAAATTAATTTCATAAATGGAGAATACCTACTGCTTAACATCTTTATAGAGCTATGATATTTGAGCCACACTAACCTCTATTCTATATTCATTGATGTTGATGATACGTACTTGAACTATATAACTGGCCCTTTCGGGGTATCTAGATCTAGAGGGAGCACTTATCACTGCGGAAATAGTCCACATCCACTGCAGAACGAATCAACTGATTGGCAATAGCAGTGGGAGGCGGCAACCTCAATCCGCCCTTATACTCGGGGCCAGCCGCGGCACTCAAATCACCTGTACCAATGCGCAGGGCCTCCTGAACCTCCTCCACATCAAACCACCGCGCATCTTCCAGCTCCGGGTCATGCTCAAGGTTAATCTTCTCATGAGCGGGTTCGCTCACTTGAGCAATCGCGCCAATCATCAGGTTTGCGGGATATGGCCAGGGTTGCGACGAGTGGATAACGACTCGTGAAAGTGTCACTCCAGCTTCTTCCCACACCTCTCGCCGAACAGCATCCTCAATAGATTCCGCCGGTTCAATAAATCCTGCTAGAGTGGAGTACCAGTTCGGCGGGAACCGCTTCGATCGGCCGAGCAGAACTCGCTTGTTGTCATGAGAAACAACGGCCACGATGATGGTGGGGTCGGTGCGGGGGAAAGACAGATTGGAGATTGTCGTACGAGTGCTACACGCAGGACGCTCTGCAGACTGACCATCCGCTGTACGCGCCGCATCACTGGGGGGACATGCGCGCTTGGTTCCGGCGTTGACAGATAACGTCGGGTTACCACAAGTTCCGCAGAAGGTGTTTCGGTTGTTCCAGTCCATCAGGGCACGAGCTTGCGCATATATGGCGGCTGGTTAATGAGTGTGTCAGTATTATTTTCATATTCTTCTCGAGAATTTATCAGCAGCGATCGAGTCTCCGATATGTACGTACCTTCATCCGGGGTGAACGTTGTGACAACCCGGGTCTGGAAGAAAGTCAATCCCTTCTCTTCTAACTGAGTGATGATATCTTTCGCTGCAGTTTGCTGCGCCTCAGAGCCCCGGGGTGTCACATCCAGGGCAAAAAATGGGGTGCCAGTGTAGATCTTCCACGCCATTCCATCCTCTTTGCGACTTTCATCCAGACCGAGGAAGATCAGGTTAGGGTTTGTCTTGCGCGAGTCAAAGGATTTGATCATATCCTCTTCAGTCCGGTCGAAGAAATCCGGGGCGACAAGCTTGCGAATTTCATCGTATTTGGCAGTGTACAATTCAGAAGGCGAACGGGTAAGCGGGGCGAGATTGTTCAGCAGGACGAACTTGGTGGAGGGATGCTTCAGGGCGGAAGAAAGGAATGGATGCTCGGAGCGCAGGAACGACAGTCGGTTGATGGGAGAACCTAGGATATTCAGTCACACTGGCTCTTTTTTCTTTCTCTCCTTCCCCTCTCGCTTTGTCTTGTCATACTGGAGAAATAGTTCACCGTCTCTTTCCCGAAGCGCCGCGATAACATTGAATCGGCGAGCGTGTGGGCCGGAGTGGGGAGTTGGGAGGGTGCGCTCATGCTGTTGATGGGTTCAATTCTGTACCGCCCGCTGTTCGAGGGATGCAAGGGGGAAATGGCCACTTCGGATCTGCAATTGGCTTAAAGCCGACTCTCAATGTTGGCGACATCGCGGGGATTAATCAGCTCGGCATTTCCAAGTGTCGGGGTGCCTTGTATGTGAATTACCAATCTTCCCTCGGACTTGGACCGAAACAGCGGTTGGAGTGGCGCGATAGGAAATTTAGAATGGTAATATGATTACCAGGGCGGGGAAACCCCACAGCACGTTGTGAGGCCTAGATCTGAGCTTTGAAGGGTTTTCGTCCATAACTTGTCGGGTTATTGGGCAAGGCGATGTTTTCAGGGTGAAATTATCCCAAGTATGCTACGGTTATTTGCTCGGTAGGAAGGCTTCATCGTGTAATCGGTTCTTTCTTAGTCTTGTACATATGTATGTTTGTAGACCTCGGCAGAGAGCAAGAATACACTCGGTCCATTGAGGATCATCGCCTGGTAGATCTAAGTAGTAGGGAGCTGTAGCAGGGTTCAATATGAATACAATATAGTACTATATATACTACATATACCAACAATAACATCAAAAAGACATAACTGTTATGTGAAAGCATAACGCGGCACGCTCCCTGGTGTGGATAAGGAAGAGGATATCGTCAAGGCAGTGGCCAATCGGAACCCAAGAACCCACAGAGCCATCCACAGAATCATCCACACGAAGGCAAATGCCACAAAAAAGAAAAGGCAAAAAGAAAGGTCGTGCCCGGGATCGAACCGGGATTACCAGAATCAGAACCTGAGGTGCTAACCATTACACTACACAACCAGTTGTTGAGATGACAGAGCAGATTTATGCTACATGAACTAAGGGACCCATATAGAATCCAAAATTGAACGTCACCCAATGAGACGACGCCCTGCAGACGTCACTCAGATAAATTCGATAAATGTGAATGGGGAAATAATCCAGTCCTCGATCTTACTGAATCTTCCATTATTCTCTTATTTCATATACATGAAACTGTCTATATTCAACTTAGCTGAGACGGTGCGGAAGACGATACTTAACTACCCTGACGTTAGTTACTGTAGATATGCCCGCCCCTCCACTTAAAGTTTAACTTGAACTTGAACCACCCAAGCTGCACAACCATGACCCTTCTCCAATTTCTCCGCCACGCCCGTCAGGTGCATCTCGCATTTCTCGCAGGGAGCCTGCCAGAGCCCCCCATCTACGTGCTTGGCAACCCTTCCGCCGACCTCGACTCAATCATCTCCGCCATCGTGTACTCCTACTGCGCCAACAACCGCCGGCCAGCCACCACTCCACGACCCCATATTCCCCTCATCAACCTCCCCAATGTACCTGCCGGCCCCGAGCTCTATAGGCTGCGGCCGGAATTCGTCGCTGCACTATGGCTGTCCACCAATTTCCCCGCGCTGAACCCCGCTGAGCGCTTTGAAAACGCGTCCGAGTCTGCGGGGAATGTCTTGCGCGAACACATTGTGACGGTGGCAGACTTTGCGCAAGGCCTGAAGGAACGAAAAGGATCGCACGGAATCACTGCGGACGCGGTAATGGTCGACTGGAACGCGATGCCGATTCGCCACGAGCAAAACGGGTCAGGTTCGGTGAGAGGGTTGGAGGACGTTACGTTCCGCACGCTGGGGTGCATCGACCACCACGTCGATGAGCACTTTGTGCCTCCACGAGAAACCTTGCCGCAAGGACAACCAATGATTGTCCAGCCCGGTCCAGGATCATGCTCTTCCTTGATCACAAAGGAGCTGGACTCGCACGGTCTGTGGGCGGCATGCTCTGAGACAACTTCTGCGGCGGAGATGGCGCAGCTCGCGAAGCTTGCCCTGGCTGCGGTGCTCATTGATACCTCGAACTTAACTGCCAAGGGCAAGGTCACCGATGTAGATGTGCACTCTGTGGCATTCTTAGTAGAATGTGTGGGTGCGATGGATGTCAAATGGGATATGGTGGGCTTTTATGAGCAGATCCTGGCCGCTAAGCAGAATAGTCTTGATCTGTTGACTTTCGAAGAAGTTCTGGATCGGGATTACAAGGATTGGACGGAAACCACGCACTCCTCCGGGGCGAGTCTTAAGCTCGGCTTTTGTTCTTCAGTGAAGCCCATCCGCTGGATCATCCAAAAGGCCGGTGGTTCTCAAAAGTTCTTGGAAGGAATAAAATCATTTGCCACTAGGGATGACAAAGAACTCGATATTGTTGTCGTGATGACGTCCTTTACATCTTCCGACGATCAGTTTTCCCGTGAACTGTTTGTTGGTGTCGTCGGGCATGAAGATGTGGCTGTCAAAGCCAGCAACGCTTTCATTGAGAGGGCTTCGACTCATCTCGGCCTTGAACGTTGGAAACCAGTAGATAACGAACAAGTCGATCTAGATGAGAGAGAGATCCGGTCAACTCTGGACGGAGAAACGGGCCCCTGGAGTCGACTCTGGCTACAGACGAATTCAGCAGCGAGCAGGAAACAGGTGGCTCCTCTACTTCGGTCAGCTGTGGCGAACCTGTGAAACTATACTTTTACGATTATACGAAAATGAATTGCGGGGCACTTGGTCAGAAGCCATATATCTTAATATGATGTAGATTGATTTTATCGTGAAAGTCCTAATTATTCCGAACACCAAACACCAACAGGCGAGGCAAATATGTCTGCAAATAGAACAAAAAAAAGGAAATGCAATATATGCAATGCTCCAAGCCGACCTGATGCAAATGCCAGTATGGAAGGAGAACAAGGAAAAAGGGAACACGGAATGAAATATGAAAAGCAGATAATCGCCGATAACAAAACGCAGAATATGCAAACCTTTGGAAAAATCAATCAAACAACCGCTCCACTTTCTCTATCGCAATGGAAATGCTCGAAACAACCCCAAGCCATGATAGTTATATCAAACACATTCCCACTCACAGAAGACGCACCATCGGGCAACTCGGTCTGCAAGGACCAGGCCTCGCCAAGTACCACGTTCGCCGATCTTTATTACCGTCTCCCAAACACTGCCTTCGGCCACGGCGTCAGTAACGGAGTTGCTAGGGTTGTCTGTGCTCATCATATGATCGGCCTTCCGAGTAAGACGAAGGATCTTGCCGGATGGGGATTGGATCGCCAGCTTCGCTGGCTTCTCACGCCCAGAAGCAGATCTGGTCGATGAGATGGCAGAAGTTGATGCGGAGAATTCGTTCGAGTTACTGGAAATGGTGGATGCTCCGGCCGTACTGGATACCATACTGAGAGCACTGGATGGACGATTGAACAACGACGGGGAAGCACGTCCGTTGGCATAATCATCCTTGGGCGGGGTAGATGGCGAGGCTGGATGTTGGCGGACGGCGAAGACAAATGTGTTGTTCACAGCTAGGCGTGAGCACTGTGGCTGCATAATGTAAAGATCATGGCGCTGTGCATGTGGCGTAGGGTGACGGAGGACAAAATCATATGGTGGATTTTCTCCAGAGTGCATTATGGGTAAAGCCAGCGCCAATGGATGAGGAATATCTTTGCTCGAGTGCATGAGGCCCTTCTTGCCAGCATATAGCTTCAACACACCCTGTCCCTCATCCCCAGGAAGGACGGCCTTGACAGTTATTCGCTTCTGTCCACGGAACCAGTCAGGTTGAACCAGCGCTCTCTTGCGCACAACGTCTCCGCTTTCGAAGTAATCACCATCGGCATCCCGAGCGAAAGCCGGAGCCTCAACTTCAGCTGCACATTCAACATCCGGAGGAACGACCAGGCATATTTGCATGCACTCCAATCCCTCAATTCGCATCAAGCTGGTATCATAGTCCGGGAATTGTGCTCCTGATTTGAAGTACTGTGGACAGACAGTCGGAAGAGCCAACAAAACATCTGGTGAAACTGGAGGGACGATGTGTTGTTCTTCGGGATAGAGCGGAACGTGAGTATAACAAAACTCTATCGGTCGGGCCAAGAAATACCAGCTCTCTGCCATAGAGGAGTTTGTGGTGACAAAGCGGCTTCTTTGAGGGTTAGTAGGATTTGCTAATGCACAGTCCATCATGCGCCACTCCCCGTCAACCATGACCGCGTTCCACCAGTGATTTGGACGCGAAAGACTGTCCAGGTCCAGCCCATCACCTGGGCTCTTGAGGAAGCCATGGATAATTTCGGAGTGTATGCCGACAGCACCGCACATTTCGTGTACCAATAACGCGATTTCCTCAGGTGTTCCTCGCTTAGCGTGCAGGACCCGCTTGATATCAACCTCCAGACCATCTAAAGGCTCTTCCCAGGCAATTTTCTCGCTAACCCAAGTGAAGATTGCGCGAAGCCGTTGAACATCACTCTTATACGGACGACAGATGTAGCCCTGCGCAAGACTCATGGAGTTTGTCATGGGAGGAAGGCTGCTGATGAAGCGGGCACTTTTGTCGACGAGATTCATATTCGCGGCGTGGAAATTCGTCGGTTCGTGGATAGGTAACCCATCAATGCTCTCATCGCCCTCTGCGGTATCGTGAAGCTCCTCCACGGAATAGATCACCGGGTGGTCCATCATTTGGCATCGCTCGGCTCGTTCAATTCTTTCGTTTCTGCTTGGGGATGATGCTCGATTGACATCACGACGAACTTGAACCCAATCGATAGGATTGGCAGGAGATCCCGTATCGCGAGCTGTCTCGCGAGACGAATGAGGGGTGAGAAGGGGTGACACTACATCTGCCACCCGATTGCCTTTGGTTGGAGATGGGGTCCCACCGCTATGGCCGACTGAGATACTACTCCTTGCACTTGCAGCACCAGTCTTGGCCGATTCAAAGATCTTTTTGAAGAAACCCTGCTTTTTAGACTTTGGGGTTGAAAGGCCACCGAAGACGCCCCCAGTGTCCCCTGTATCGTGATCAGCGGATGACCATGGGATCGCCGAAGATGCACCTTGGCGAGACGTGTTGTGACTTGAGTGATATGATACTCCAGTCATGGGTGTTTCTGGCCTGTCTAGGTTGCCCGCATCGCTGAATCCCCTAGAGCGGAAGCTGTCCATCGCGGTGTTCGGCCGATCGTATCCACCATTCCTCCGTGCATAGCTACCAGCACTAGTCGCACTGAATCCTCCTGCAGATGCACCACTCATCAGACTTTGGCTTGTTTTATCCGTGCTGGTGGTCACATTGGTGCCAATACTTTGAATGCCGCTAGAGCTGGTCGCACTGGACTTGGTGGTTGAAGTACGGTTGAGGGAATCCGCTCTAATATCTTGTCCAGAACGACGACCGCGTAGATGAGGGTATTGTGCTGGGATCGAGTTGTTGCGTGGATGATAAGTTGCATGCTTGGGAGGTGGAGGAGGAGGTGGATCATCATCCACGGGATGACCTTGATCGTCTTCAGGAGACCTATTCTGGTCTTCCAACTGGCGCAGGCGGCTTTCCATCCTTTGGACGTAGTTGTTGAGTTGCGGAGGACCATCCGTGTAGTAGTCGTGAGAATATACGCTATTGCGATGTACCGGCACGCTGTGTACCTGATCGCCATCAAAGCCGAGAGAAGTGAGCGGTCGACGTCTGTTTGCCGGGGGCGTTCGATCGTTCATTTCCTCATAAGCATCTCCTGACCAAGGATTGTTGAACGTGGGTGGGGGAGATGGCGAGGGAGCCTGGCGTGGAGAGGGCGAAACAGCTTGGCGAGGCAATCCCATATCTTCCAGTGAAGTCATAACATCTTCCATAGCGTCTCTTAAAGGAGACGGCGTATTGGCATTTGCCTCTGACTGCGCTGAAACAGCAGAGTGGGCCGAGTGTGTCGAGAGCGCCCCGGGTGATGGTGTACGAGCGAAGATCACGTATCGATCATTCATTTCCAAAGGTGCGGGTGATCGAGACGGGCGTCGTGAACTAGATGGAGGCGCTTGTTGGGAACGACCCCGGCGATGCGATTGATGCATAGGTGGCTGTGGAGATCGAGGCGGCTGGTAATGCACAGGCGGTTGAGGAGAGCGCGGCGGCTGATAGTGTATAGGTGGTTGTGGAGAATGAGGCTGTTGATAGTGCATGGACAGCTGTGGAGAACGGGACCGCTGGTAGTACCCAGACGGCTGTGGGGAGTGGTTTGGCTGGGGAGAGTGCGACGGAGCACGTTGAATTGCGACTCGATGTGGAGGAGGGGGTGGTGGAGGGGGAGAATCTTCACGCTGTGGCTCTGGCTCTGGCTCTGGTTCCGGCTCCGGCTCCGGCTGTTGCAGAACCATTGGGGACACTTCACGAGATGAAGGTCGCGACGATGATAAACTACCACGGGCTATCAAAGCAGAGGGCGACCTCTCCGGCTCTACTGATGCGCGAGGGGAAACAATGGGAGAAACCCCACGAGACGACGGTCGGGACATTGAGCCTTGATTCTTCACTGCACTTGCATGGGTACGCAAAGGCTTGACACTCCGAGGAGTGCTTCCGTCTCGAGGTGGTGTCTGTGGGATTGAACTTTTGACGGGTGTGTTCGATCCACTCCGGGCCAAGTTCGAGGCTGGCGATAATGCTTCCTTATGCGCCTGGAAGGGTTTACGAAACACAGTCTTCGTTTTCTTCGGAGCCGATGTAGGATTGTTGATTGGAGATGACCCTGACATAACCATAGGACTGGTCTCGCGGCTCACAGGAACGAAGTTTTCGCTCATCAGCTCGACAAAGTTGGAGGGGAAGAGCCCGACAGCACGCCTGTCGCGGCGTAGTCGACCCATCCACCATTGCCCATCTCCGGCGTTCAAGCATTCAATCAGATCGCCTTCCACAAATCCCAAGTCTTTGGTTGTTTCTCCTCCCCATGAGTATACAGCTCGGCACCAGCACGGAAACCGCGACGGCAGCTGAGTGCCGTTGGATGCCATTGCGACGGATCGGGTGTTGATATAGCAGGTTTTGATAGACGGTGCAAGTCGAATTTGAGCACATACGAACCGCACAGGAATTTGTTTGAATGGGATTTCGTTTTTGTTTCTCGTAAAATAAGATCGATGGCTCGGAGGTCGGGGTAAGGCTGTCGCGGGCGTAGCTGAAGAGTGGGATTCAGATGGGGTCGCAAAGGTAACGCACGGCCGCTGAATTAGTTCCGACTCAGGCGGCCATAATTGACGGTGTGGGCGCAAAAAAAGGGAAGAAAGATACTGCGACCCACCAGGCGAACTGAAAAATAGCGGACAGGGCGAATGCGAATTGGGGGGAGAGGGAGGAGGTGGTTCAGAGGTTCTGACGGTGAGGCCCGAGGGTTGTTTACGTGGTGACCCGATTCGGACTAGCGGCGGAGAGGGCTCTTATCGCGATAAGCTTAAGTTTCCAGCGCAACCATGAGGAGAGAAGAACGAGAACATAAGGCTACAGACAGGTGGTGGAGAGAAGAAAAAAATATTCTATTTCGCTGTTGACAGTCTCTATGAGCACCATTAACAAACTTCGTCTCTGCAATTCCCCTATGTTCTGGGAAGAGTTGGCCTGGGGACCTTTACCCAGTACCGAGGTGTACCTCCCTTGGTTACCGCGCGGCTCAACATCGGATCCATGGTTGTCGCCGCAAACCAAGCCCCAGCAACCCGCAACAGTTTGGGGGCCATTCGATTGGATGCCCCGCTTTGGGCGGACTGCTGTCAAGACAGGCGTTGGTGTCTGCTTGTTGTTATGATGGCGGGAAGCACAACATGCTCGTCTTGGGGTTCACATGAGCATTCTGCTTGTCGATCTCACTCCGATGGCACCTCAACTTAAATGGTTATTCTACAAGGGAAAACTTTAAAAATCAGCAAAAACTCAAATCTGCAGCAAGAATTGACATATATATCCGTTTGAAATATTGCTGCGCTCAATTATACGCACATTACTCATCTCGCCCTGCTTCGAAAGGTGGCTGCCCTTACCGACTTATTTTCTCCCAGGGCAGCGAGTCTCGCGATGCAACAATCTATCCATTGGGCGCAGTATCTGTTGACAAGAAAAGGCTCCAAGGTCAGTTAGTAACCAAGGGAATTCCTTGGTATCCACAGTTAGTTTTCCTGACAGGTTTTTGTTTCGTCGTCCAATTCTCAAGTGCCGGATTGGGCATAGCGCACATTGCAGGGTCACTGAGGAATGTGCGACGCCTGTGCAGAATAACTCGCGACGGTGGAACCGCTTGGGACTTCGTTGAACATCATTACTCAATTCTGCGTGGCAGATCTCACTGAGATGAGAAGATCAGGTACCATCCAGTTTGGTCTCTCGGGAAGGTCCCCGAGGAGCCCTTCGGATTCACGCGCCAATCTAGAAACGGAAATTATTAGGAAAAGCTGTTGACCACCACGCCTGCATTCCACAAGACCAATATCAGTTTGCTCAGCAATTTTCTCAGGCACCACGGCCTCGGAATCAATTTCCTGCTTATTTTGCCAACAATGCATATTTGACTGCAGGGCTCTAGTAGCCAGTACTGTGACAAAGGGGTGCTACCTGTACATTCTCTGGCATACTTGGGCTTGATAATGATTGGGACTCAAAAAAAAATTCCTGGATACCCCAGTTACCAAGTTGGAGATTAACGCCTAGCGGTACCGATCTAGCTGAAAACTTCGGTCTTGTCGACTGCAGAGAGCATCCAACTTGTTTGTCATTCATCAAGTTGATCTTGATACCTGCAGCGATAGATTGACTCTTTGAGATGGCGCCAATAGTTACTTTGCTGGCTCTGGCCAGCTCTGGACTAGCTCCTCTGGCCTGGGCCAAGCAAGTTCACTTTGATCTAGACTTGACTTGGCAAAAGGGTGCCCCGGATGGCAATGTTCGAGAGATGGTGTTTGTCAACGACCAATTCCCCGGTCCAGAGCTGCGATTGGAGCAGGGAGATGACGTTGAGGTGGTTGTTCATAACAATCTGGCTTTCAATACTTCAATTCACTTCCATGGCATTGAGCAACGAGGTACGCCATGGTCTGATGGAGTCCCCGGTCTGACCCAAAAACCAATTCAACCTGGTCATAGCTGGACTTATCGGTGGAAGGCAACACAATATGGAACCTACTGGTATCATGCTCATGCTCAATCTGAGATCATGGATGGCCTATATGGACCAATCTGGATCAGGTAGGATACCCCGTTCAATTCAGTCAGTGAGCTGTCGAACATGGGACTAATTGTTCTAGTCCATCCCCTGAAACACCCGATCCGTTTCATTTTATATCAAATGATCCTACCGACGTCAATGCAATGAAGAACGCGGAGAAGAACCCTCAGCTGGTCATGTTGTCTGATTGGGACCACCTGACTGCTGCTGAATATCAAAAGGTTCAAGAAGACACTGGTGTCAATATATTGTAAGTTCAACTCGCTCTATGGACAAATCCCAAATTCACATCGTATTTGGCTAACTGTTCCCAGCTGCTCTGACAGTATTCTGATCAATGGTCGCGGGTCTGTCTATTGTCCCGGCACCGCAAACATTTCCAGCGTCGAGTTACCCTACCTGAGCAAAGCAATCAACAACCAGCCTTTGACTGATAAAGGGTAAGTCTATGAACTCTACATAAAAGCGTCATCATGAACTGATTGGTCAATTATACTTCGGTAACAGCTGCCTCCCGAACATATACGAGACCCAAGGCAACTTCCCCCCAACCCACCCAGAATTAATCCCAGGGGGATTGAACTCTGGATGTACTCCTACTGTCGGCCTTCATGAGATAATTGAAGTTGACCCTCAGGCGGGTTGGGTCAGTTTCAAATTGATTAGCGCTGCTGCGCTCAAGGCGTTGATGTTCTCCATCGATGAACACCCCATGTATATCTATGAGGTTGACGGAGCATATATCGAGCCGCAGCTCGCCGAGACGGTCGCTATTTTCAACGGAGAGCGTTATGCCGCGATGGTAAAATTGGACAAGCCCCACAAAGATTACACTATCCGAGTTCCCGACACACAGGGCGACCAAGTCATCTCTGGTTTTGCGACTATGAGATACAAAGGCTCCGACAACACAGGTCCCTCCGCGGCTTATTTGGACTACGGTGGCAGAAACACATCTGCTTCAGTTGTGGCACTGGAAAACAAGGCCATCCGACCATATCCTCCTGTGTCAATCCCTCGCCATGCTGATCAGCTAGTCAACCTTACTCTTGGCCGTTGGGGCTCAGCCTACACTTGGACTGCTTCCGGCAATGCGCTCTATGATATGATGGCTAACTGGGATGATCCTATTCTTTATGATCTGAACGCGAAGAATAACCTTGCCAATCAAGTTACCATCCAGACCAAGAACGGCACTTGGGTGGACCTCCTTCTTCAGCTCGGTGACATGCCCAATACCCCGGCCATTCAAGCGCCTCATGTCATGCACAAGCACTCCAATAAGGCTTTCATTCTCGGAGTTGGCCCTGGTTTCTTCAAATGGGGTAGTACGGAGCAGGCATTTGCTGAAAACCCAGAGTTCTTCCAGATGGATAATCCCCAGATGAGAGACACCTTCGTCACCCAAGGTCCCACCGGTCCGAGTTGGATGATTGTACGATATCAGGTGGTCAACCCCGGTCCTTTCCTATTCCACTGTCACGTTGAGACACACATGTCAAATGGTATGGCAGTCGCTCTGCTTGATGGCGTTGATGCGTGGCCGCAAGTTCCGGCAGGCGAGGACCAAAGTCCAGGTGCCAGCCAAGGTCAAGGTGCTGGTCACGGGCAAGGTGCTGGTCAAGGTCAGGGTGCCGGCCAAGATCAGAGTTCCGGCCAAGGTCAAGGTGCCGGCCAAGGTCAGAGTGCGAGCATGAGTTCGTGGTGGTCTAGTCACTCCCAAAATCCTACACCAACCAGTGGCATAATCTCTTCAACCCCCTTGGCATCCCCAAGCAGTCCTAAAACCCCCCTACAAGCTTCTACGCCTTCTACATATACTCCACCTCCAGCACCTCAGACTCCTCAATCTCCTCAAAGCTCTCCGCCATCCCCAGCTCAGACTACCCCTCCTGCAGCCCCGCAGGTCACTCCCGAGATTGAGAACTATGGCGAGTGGCACCAGTCTCTCCGCGAACTCAAGATTATGAGTTTAATTGGAAAAAAGATGTCCGAAAGGGCCCCTAGTCCATCTCAACGCGAAGCTCGAAGTATTCGTGGATGATACAAGACCCTTAATTCCTGAATGTTTTTTTGAAGCACGTCATACTTGTACTAACTAATCTTTATTTCTCTCCCCAAATGGCTAGAACAATTAACTTCTTAATAGCCTGATACCACAATTATATAATTTCCGAGTATCAGTCCAAATCCAAAGTCTCTGATTACCTGTAGTTACATCCGTTCCCGCGGAATTTTCGGTCCGCAACGGGTGACCCACCTACAGTGATCCATGTCGATCCTTTGTAGCCTATTAGTATGACGAAAGATACCATAAGGTGCTTGATTCTAGAACTTTCCCGTCTGGCTATCTTGTCTAGCTTCCACCTCAATTCTCTAGGTTATTAGTTATTTTAACTTTCGCACCAAATTCAGGCGGGGTACTTCCTCGGGTAGATTGCAATGCATCGGAGTTCCCCTTGAAAGATAAAGCACCCCAAGCTTTACAAACACTCTTTTGCTAAGGATTCATTTGTTTTCTAATTTGTCCATCTTTATTTTGAAGAGCACTCGGGCGGGATATACGATCGGATCACCCTTTCAGTGTAAAAAACGTGTGATCTACATTGCATTAGATCTGAGATTTTTCTAGTACCACCGAATCTTCAAGCCACAAAGAAGTCATGACGTGTTGAACAGTGGTAAAGAACTAATTTGGTATATAGTAGGATCTGCATCAGATTTACTAAATCAATTCGTTGTTGCATTCACTGGCGAGCTCAAGTTTGTACCACTACGAAAAATCAACTTTATATATATTGCACCAGAGCCAGCAGCATGCCGAGAAATTACTAATGGGCGCTAGAAACTATATTCTTTTTCTAAGGGGAATTTAGACATATTTCTATTAAAAGGAACCCCCCATGATGCTGAATCCTATCTAAAATATACATTTTGGACGAGGTGCACAAGGGAGAAGAGGGGGGTACCTGTATAGGGCATACCTGTCATGTGACCCAAAGAGGAAGGTTGCGGGTGCAACCTTCTGAAAACAGCGACACCCATTCCGGTGTATTATCTCTTTGATTATCTCATAATTTGCGGATTTTCTACTCAGGGGCTCTCATTTCAAATCCCACTTGTGTGGATCGATGATCGCCCTATCCGCAAACAGCAGTTTGGCAGCGAGAATCTAACCGGAAGCCTTGGTACCTTTGTCACTCCGAAGAAGCAAATCAGGGTCCCAACATAACTCCAAGAAAATGAGAAGCATCGGACCCATACTCCGTCACGTCGACCCATATTATCATGAAAACATCGCAGCTCCCATCTGAAATGAGCTTGACCACGGTAACCGTTCCATTGGTCACGCTCTGGCAGCCTGGCCATGAACTACGCTCAAACGGAGTACTACACGAGCCAAAGCTTCCGCTGAACCGTAGAAGAAGCTCCACTCCCGTAGAGCTCCTGTTCCACATTACCACCTTTCTTCAATAGAAACAGGTTTAGTGAAAATTTTCAGTGCTTTGATTCCATGTGCCAAGAGGATCCATAGATCAATGTTCCTTTTGGTCTAGGTATGCTCCACTGGGAAAATACTACCAGAATATCACGTATAAAGTATGATTATCTTCCAATCCGCGCGCACTCCGAACCTTTTTTTTTTTTTTTTTTTGAATACCCTTTCTTCGTAAAGTTTTCCACCCCTGGCTAGCATCAGGTTCGAGTATGGCGGGCCCCAGTCGCGTGTATCTCTTTGGAGATCAGACTGCTAATTTCGACTCGGGTCTTCGCTGCCTGTTGCAAGCCAAAAATGACTCGCTACTGAGCTCGTTCTTCCAGAAGTGCTACTATGCCTTGCGCAAAGAGATCAGCCAGCTCCCGCCCTCGCAGCGGCAGATGTTTCCGCGGTTTACAAGTGTCGTCGATCTCTTAGCCAGGTATCGTGAGTCGGGACCAAGTGCTGCTTTGGAGAGCGCTTTGACGACCATCTACCAGCTCGGATGCTTCATCCAGTAAGATCATTTATCAGCCACGAATTCATAAAAACCAAACTGACTTCAGTAGCTATTATGGTGATCTTGGCCATGCTTATCCGTCGGGATCTGAAAGCTGCATTGTTGGTCTCTGCACTGGACAGCTCGCTGCAGCCGTTGTTGGTTGCTCCAGAACAATCGGAGAGCTCATTCCGGCTGGTGTGGAAGCTGTTGTTCTAGCCCTGAGACTGGGAATGTGCGTTTCGAAGGTGCGAGGACTCGTCGAAGCAGCCAGATCGCCATCACCGAGCTGGTCTGTTCTTGTCTCTGGACTTCGAGAACAAGATGGCCAAAAATTAATCGAAGAATTCGGTCAAGCCAAGGTTAGTTATATATCCCAACTTTGTGAGCAGTAGTATACTAATAACTCAAAGACGCTGCCCCGGGTATCACAGCCTTATATTAGTGCTGTCAGTCCGAACGGGCTGACAATCAGCGGCCCCCCAAGCTCTTTGGAACTTTTCATCGAAAGCTGTCTTTCTAAAGAGCAAAAGCCTGTTAGGGTGCCAATTCACGGCCCCTACCACGCCTCTCATCTTTATGATTCAAGGGATGTCAGTCGTATTTTGGAATCATGGCCTCGCGAGGATTTTGAAAGCTACTCGCCACAAATTCCTATTTTCTCGAGTGAGACTGGCAAGCCAACGGAGGCAGAAAATCTTGAAGACCTCTTGAAAATTTCATTGGAAGAGATTTTGCTACGACAGCTCTGCTGGGACAAGCTTATCGACGCTTGTTCTGCGGCACTGGAAACAACCCCTAGCGGATGCACTCTTCTTCCAATTTCTAGCACCGCCACTCAGAGCTTGTACACTTCTTTGAAGAAGACTGGAATCTCGAACCTCGAAATTGACAACGAAATTGGCAATATTCAAAAAGACTCGGAAGGAGACAATCGCAGTGGTCGCTCAGAACAGTCCAAAATTGCCATTATTGGTCTCTCCGGTCGTTTTCCAGAAGCACAGGATACCGAGGCTTTCTGGGACCTTCTTTACAAAGGACTTGATGTTCACCGTGAAGTTCCCGCAGAACGTTGGGACGTGAAGGCCCATGTCGACATGGAAGGAAACACGCGAAACACCAGCAAGGTTCAATATGGATGTTGGATCAATGAGCCTGGTCTTTTTGATCCGCGTTTCTTCAATATGTCCCCTCGTGAGGCATTGCAAGCTGATCCAGCCCAGAGACTCGCTCTTCTAACCGCATACGAGGCATTTGAAATGGCGGGTTTCATCCCGGACAGCACACCATCTACCCAGAAAAACCGAGTCGGCGTGTTTTATGGCATGACTAGTGATGACTATCGTGAAATCAATAGTGGCCAGGACATTGACACTTATTTCATTCCCGGTGGCAACCGCGCATTCACGCCTGGACGTATCAACTACTACTTCAAGTTCAGTGGCCCGAGTGTCAGTGTTGATACAGCTTGCTCCTCGAGTCTGGCGGCCATCCATGTGGCTTGCAATTCTCTCTGGCGAAACGATTGCGATTCGGCAGTCGCTGGTGGTGTCAATATTTTGACGAACCCAGATAATCACGCCGGCTTGGATCGTGGTCATTTCCTGTCAAGAACCGGAAACTGCAATACTTTCGATGATGGTGCCGATGGTTATTGTCGTGCCGATGGCATTGGATCAATTGTCCTGAAAAGACTCGAAGATGCCTACGCTGACAATGATCCTATCTATGGTATCATCTCCGGTGCCTATACGAACCATTCTGCCGAGGCTGTTTCTATCACTCGTCCTCATGTTGGCGCGCAATCTTTCATCTTCGACAAACTGCTTAATGAAGCCAATATTGAGCCCAAGGAAGTCAGCTACATCGAGATGCACGGCACTGGAACGCAAGCAGGTGATGCCGTAGAGATGCAGTCGGTTTTGGATGTTTTTGCACCGGACTATCGCCGTGGACCATCCCAATCACTACATCTTGGCTCAGCCAAAGCAAACATTGGTCATGGAGAATCCGCCTCGGGTGTCTCGGCGTTAGTCAAGGTGCTGATGATGATGAGAAAGAACATGATACCACCTCACTGTGGCATTAAAACCAAGATCAATCACAACTTCCCCACTGATCTGGCTCAGCGAAATGTTCACATTGCTTTCGAGCCAACACCTTGGAACCGACCGGTCGGTGGATCTCGAAAGACCTTTGTTAACAACTTTTCGGCAGCCGGTGGGAACACTGCTTTGCTAGTCGAAGACGGTCCCCTACGAGAGCGTGAAGGCAAAGATCCACGAAGCACCCACTCGGTGCTTGTTTCTGCGCGCTCTCAGTCTGCCCTCAAAAACAATGTTGCGGCCCTGGCACAATACATTGAGACAAACAAGAACTTGTTCAACGTCAACGAGGCTGATCTTCTCGCAAATCTGTCTTATACTACTACCGCGCGACGCATCCATCATCCTTTCCGAGCATTTGCCGTTGGATCTACTTTGGATGAGATCAAGAGTGGCCTCAGCACAAGTGTAGGACGGGAAAGTATCACTCCTGTCCCGGCAACTGCACCAGGTGCTGGATTTATCTTCACTGGCCAAGGAGCTCAGTACACAGGCATGGGCAGCCAGCTATTTGAGAACAATTCAGAGTTCCGGGCTCACATTGAGCATTTTGATCGCATCGCCCAGAGCCAAGGTCTTCCTTCCATCATCCCACTCGTTGATGGTAGTGTTCCTATCGAGGAGCTTAGCCCTGTCGTTACTCAGCTTGGTACCACTTGTCTGCAAATGGCTCTCACGAAGTACTGGGTCTCCCTCGGCGTCACTCCAACTTTTGTCAGTGGACACAGCCTTGGTGAATATGCAGCTTTGAATGCTGCCGGTGTGTTGACGACCAGTGATACCATCTTTTTGGCTGGACGTCGGGCTCAGCTCCTCACAGAGAAGTGCCAGATGGGTACACATGCAATGCTTGCTGTGAAGTCGTCAGTTGCACAAGTGAAGCAATATCTCGACGACGACTCCGCCGAGGTTGCTTGTATTAATGCCCCCAGCGAGACCGTCATCAGTGGACCTAGTGCCAAGATTGACCAGCTTGCAGACAAGCTTGCCAATGAGGGATTCAAGGCTACGAAGCTCAAGGTTCCTTTTGCGTTCCATTCCGCCCAGGTTGATCCTATTTTGGAGGACCTCGCCCAGATCGCCAAAGGAATCACATTCCAGGAGCCAACCATCCCATTTGTATCTGCGCTTCTGGGAGATGTCATTAAGGAAGCCAATCCCGATGTACTAGCGCCAAGTTATCTGACCAGACACTGTCGCGAGACAGTGAACTTTCTTGCTGCCTTGGAGGCTACTCGTCATGCCAAGCTCATGAATGACAAGACTGTCTGGGTTGAGATTGGATCACACCCCGTTTGTTCTGGAATGGTCAAGTCGACCTTCGGTCCCCAAGCGACAACAGTTCCATCTCTCCGCCGCCAGGAGGATACTTGGAAGGTTTTGTCAAACAGTCTTTCATCCCTCTACATGGCCGGTATTGATCTACGCTGGAAGGAGTATCATCAGGAGTTCAGTTCGGCCCACGAGGTTATTCCGCTGCCTGCTTACAAGTGGGATTTGAAGAACTACTGGATCCCATATACCAACAACTTCTGTCTACTGAAGGGTGCTCCTGCGAAGCCTGTGGCTGAAGCTGCGCCTGTTTCAACTTTCTTGACAACTTCAGCCCAAAGGGTCTTGGAGACCAGTGGGAATGAGAAGACTGCAACCGTTGTCATTGAGAATGACATTGCTGACCCTGAGCTCAACCGTGTTATTCAAGGCCATAAGGTCAATGGAGCAGCTCTTTGCCCATCGTCACTATATGCGGATATTGCACAGACTCTTGGCGAGTTTCTGGTCGAAAAGTACAAGCCCGAATGGAAAGAACGAGGCTTTGATGTCTGCAATGTTGTTGTTCCCAAGCCCATGATTGCAAAGGGTGGCAAGCAGCTCTTCCGTGTTTCGGCCACGGCAAACTGGGCCGATGAGAGTGCTCAGGTTCAGGTCTGGTCGGTAACCCTCGAAGGGAAGAAAATACTCGATCACGCCACCTGTACCATCAAGTTCTTTGATACCAGTGTTGCTGAAGCTGAGTGGAAACGCAGCACTTACCTTATCAAGAGAAGTATTGATCATCTCAAGGAGAGCACTGAGTCCGGCGAAGCTCATCGTATGAAGCGTGGCATGGTCTACAAGCTTTTTGCTAGTCTTGTCGACTACGACGAGAACTACAAATCAATCCAAGAGGTTATCCTGGACAGTGACCAGCATGAAGCCACTGCTCTAGTCAAGTTCCAAGCTCCCCCTGGAAACTTCCACCGCAATCCGTTCTGGATTGACAGCATTGGTCACCTATCTGGTTTCATCATGAATGCTAGCGACGCGACTGATTCCAAGAATCAAGTGTTTGTCAACCATGGTTGGGACTCAATGCGATGCTTGAAGAAGTTTGATCCCAATGTGACCTACCGCTCTTACGTGCGCATGCAGCCCTGGCAAAATTCGATCTGGGCTGGTGATGTGTATCTCTTTGATGGAGACGATATTGTTGCGGTTTATGGCGGAGTTAAGGTATGTTAAATTAATCCTCTGAAAAGTTACCTGAGTCAAATTTCACTGACAACACGTTTTATAGTTCCAAGCACTGGCACGCAAGATTCTCGATACTGTCTTGCCTCCAGCTGGCGCATCTCCCGCTAAGCCTTCGCAGAAGGCCAAGCCTGCGCCGATTGATGTTCAGAAGGCAAAGGCAACACCAACCAAGAAGGCCACTCGGGCTTCATCTTCTCCAAAGTCTGCAGGCCCAAGTATTATCACTCGCGCCCTTGCAATCTTGGCTGAAGAGGTTGGAATGTCTACCGGCGAGATGACAGACGACTTGAATTTCGCAGATTACGGTGTCGATTCTCTCCTCTCATTGACTGTCACTGGTCGTTACCGTGAGGAGATGAGCATTGATCTGGAATCTTCTGTCTTCGTGGACCAGCCTACCATCAAGGACTTCAAGCAGCTCCTGTTCTCTATGAGTCCTAGCGAGAGCAGCAGCGATGGCTCAAGCAGTGAACCTGATATCTCATCTGCGGCCTCTTCCACCGATATTTCGTCACCTAACTCGAGCGGTCTTCCAACTCCTGCAAATGAAAAGACTATGACCCTCGAGCAGAATGATACCATGAAGCAAATTTGCGAGATCCTGGCTGAGGAGATCGGCGTTGAGCCCCAGGAGCTCCAAGGGGATGCTAATCTTGGCGAGATGGGCCTCGACTCTCTCATGTCGCTAACTG
Organism: Penicillium sp. S1701; assembly: GCA_023626415.1. NCBI lineage: Eukaryota > Fungi > Ascomycota > Eurotiomycetes > Eurotiales > Aspergillaceae > Penicillium > Penicillium sp. S1701. The sequence goes on along the minus strand of JAMAGY010000005.1, from coordinate 639,054 downwards.
TTCTGGGTAAGATTCGCGAGAGTCTGGATCTAGATCTCTCGGGAGAATTCTTTATTGAGAACCAGACCATCGACGGAATTGAGGTCGCTCTTGATCTGAAACCCAAGGCTATCCCTTCTGAGCCAATCAAACTCCCCGAGCAAATTCCGGTCGAAGCGCCAAAGGCAGCATCTAAATCTACCATCCAGCACCCACCTGCAACTTCCATCTTGCTGCAAGGAAATCCCAAAACAGCCACCCAGAAGCTCTTCTTGTTCCCTGATGGCTCGGGGTCCGCTACCTCGTATGCAACCATTCCTGGCATTTCTCCCGATGTTTGCGTGTACGGACTCAACTGCCCATACATGCGAACTCCCGAGAACCTGAACTTCAGCCTCGATGAGCTCACTTACCCTTACGTGGCTGAGATCCGCCGCCGCCAGCCTCATGGTCCGTATAATTTTGGCGGCTGGTCTGCAGGTGGCATCTGCGCCTATGACGCGGCCCGCCACTTAATCTTCGAAGAAGGCGAGCGTGTTGAGCGCTTGCTGCTCCTCGACTCTCCGTTCCCGATTGGACTCGAAAAGCTTCCTCGCCGTCTGTACAGGTTTTTCGATACCATTGGTCTCTTTGGAGAGGGCAAGGCTCCCCCGCCAAAGTGGCTTCTCCCCCACTTCCTAGCCTTCATTGATTCCCTTGATGCTTACAAGGCCTCTCCGTTCCCCTTCAACAACAGCGAACATGCGGATAAGATCCCCAAGACATTCATGGTATGGGCTAAAGACGGTGTATGCAACAAGCCAAATGACCCACGTCCTGCCCCCGCAGAGGATGGAAGCCCCGATCCTCGGGAGATGCTTTGGCTGCTGAACAACCGCACCGATCTCGGTCCTAATGGATGGGATACTCTTGTTGGAGAGAAGAATGTAGGCGGCATCACTGTCATGGAGGGAGCTAATCATTTCACTATGACGCGTGGTGAGAAGGCGAAGGAGCTTGCAGCTTTCATTGCCAACGCCATGAAAACTGCCTAAACTAAACGCCCGGCATCATTTCATTTACGAGAATGTTTTGGAGTTCGCAATCTTTTTGGACTTGTATTTATTCTTGTTCTCTGCCTTTTTTTGATCATGGCTTTCTATTACTATGTATACATAATTTTGTAATTTAGCCCATGAGCACTTTAATGCCAAAACGATATTGGATCAATACTCAGATCGCGGGAATTGTAACTGTAGAAAACTTGAAGAACACTGTCAGCGCTCTCGGGTCCACTCCACGCAGATTAAATTTAAATGGACGCGTCATTGATAATGGTGAAATGTTACAGTGAGAGTGGCAGATGGATAGAGTTCTCCAGGGTGAGCAATTCCAGCATCATTGAAAGTACGGAGTAGCAACTCGTTCGAGCAAAGCATACACTCATGGGCATTCAAAGACCACCTAGGCTTGTAGTAGATCATAGTTAAATGATGACACACCTTCTATGAAGCTGTTCACAAAAACGCTAAAATGCAAAACATGACGAAAATGGTAGTCCGCTAATTGAACTTTGGTTTCCAACACGAAATATCAAAAGGGCATCTCCGAACTAAATCGAAGAGCACTTCCACGGCCTGCCAGTCCGTTACCATTGCCATTTCCATTGTATCCGACACCAGGACTGGTAGGCCGACTGCTGGCTGTAATTTTAGGACTTCGGGGTTGAGTGCTAGTTGAACGAGTGGATGGTCGGTTTTTGCGAATGTCTCGCAGCTCCTCCTCTTTTCTGTGCAGATATTCATCTCTGGCCGCAAGGGTCAGCTCCAGTTCCTGGATGCGAGCAAGATGAATCTCGGAGTCGTTCTTCAAATTGAGCTCGCGAAGCTGCGCAGTATTCGCTTCAACCTTGCGGGTCAAGCTCTCGTTCTCGCTTCGCAACTGTCGTAATTCGTTTCCAGCTTGAGCTGCCGCCGTAGATGCGTTTTGATACTGCTCGCGGGTGTATTCAGCTTGATTTCGTTCGTAATCGGCCTTGCGCTCGAAGCCAGCCTGTTCTTTGGTCAGACGGCGGATCTCTTCCCGCGCTGCCTCGAGCTCAGCTAGTGTGCCGCCCCCAGATTTGAGCTCCTGGCGAGATTCATCCAGTTCGCGTCTGAGTTGGGTGCGTTCCTCTTTGAGCCTGGAAATGTCTTCCTTTTGTCTCTTGACACGCTCTTCGAGAGATGTCTTGCCACCGGCCACATTATCACGCTCCTGGCGAACCTTATGTAGCTCCCTGGTCCGACTTTCATAGCGATGTTGCAAGTTGCTCAAAGTCTTTTCTAACAGTTGTGCTCGTGAAGATGCCCGTGTGAGGTCTGCGAGTATTTGCTCTTTCTCGGATGCATACGCATTCTGCATTTGAATGATGCTCTTCTCTAGCGACTGGAGATCTCGGCCCAAAGTTTGGCTCGGAGGTTTCGTGGATTCAGTCAACTGGCTAGCATCGTCAAGTCGCGTGCGCTTTGAGGAGTAGTCCTCGTTGTCCTCATCCTAGGTCAAAAATCAGTATCAAATAAGAGTCAAATAACAGCTCAAGATAGAAGAAGCAAGGTCATACCAGCGAACGTTTTTGAGACGTTGGAACTTGACCGTCAGTTGATGGAGTCGAAGACTCTAAGTCTTCTGGAGATATGATCGGTAAAGGCTCAATGGTAGGCAAGGGCCAAGTGGCAAAATTGTCACGAAGATAAATGAGAACTTCTTCAACATCTTCGAACACGCCCAAAGCGTTATCTTGAAGATCACCGACGTCATCATGGAGATGGGCTGTGTATTGCAGGAGGAGGCGTAGACGATCGGATTCGGCCAAATCTGGGAGACAACGTTCAATATGCTCGCAGGTATTGGATACAAGGAGCCAAATGACTGGTAGGAGATCATGGTTGCGCGTGTAAGTTGTGCGAATGTGTTGCACGTTCGGACTCTTTGGATCAAATGCCGTATCTAGAACGAGAATCGCAGATGGTGACTTGATGAGGTCTCGCACACCTTCGTGAGAGTGAATTCCGAAACTCAATGAGTCTTTCACTAAAGAAACCTCAACATTGCCACCCATCTCCTCGCGTGGTCGAGGGTAGGTAAATCCTTTCCCTAACAAATACCGCTCGAGTAGCTTTTGCTTCATCTCACTGCGGACTTCCAAAATCAGATGCATATCGTGTGTGCTAGCTAGCTCCACCAAGTGGCCAAGGAAATAGAACTTTGAGCTGGAATATTCAGCCCAGGATGCCTCGTTTTCGATTTTCGAGTCATTGAAAGTCAGGTGATGAGCTATGTTAAGATCCGGGTGCAAAGTGACATTGTTTAATCGAGCTGTGAATTCATGCATCCGTGAAGTAAGGTAATCTCGCTGGGGAAGACTGTTAGCCAGGACGTAGTATATGGTTAAGAATATCATCTCTCACATCATTATCAGAGATCTGGGCAGCTGGGTTGGACATGACAAGAAACTGGCGCATGTCTTCCGTTGCATCTCCCAGTAGTCGGTCATACTCATCCTTCAAGCGCGAATCCAGGGGAAGGGTAATGGCAAACTCGGAGGGCCCAAGGCGGACTGATCCGGGTGGCATTTCCTCTGCGCCCCCGACACTCAGATCGCTAGGCTGAATTGTCTGCATCGGGTCTTGCAAATTGTAATGCGATGCATGAAGCAACGCTTCTGAATGGGTGTGATGAATGGAAGTGTGTGCATGTGAGAATGACTCCGTGTCGGGTCTCACACTAAGCGGTATTGTTCGCTCAGGAATCTGGGACACCGAAGGCTCAATATCGCCCACGGAAGACGGGGTATCGACGAAGGGTTTGCTTTGTTTATCATCCATGATTTCAGGAGAATGAAAAAAGTGGCAATCACTGGGTAGATGACAGAAATGCTGGTAAAGAGTATCTTTGACTGACTGGGCTGAAGCAGTTGTCCCAGTCGACTTCAGGGAGCTCTCAACCTGAATGCTCAAGGAATCGAAATACTAGCTGAGTTTGTCGAATTCAACTGAATAATTGACCATTGAGCGTTTTCAGGGCGACTTGCTGAATCTAAAGATAGCAACGTCACAGTTCAGTCTAGAGTCCCCTTGGACTCGACCTGAATTTGTTGCGAAGGCAGTCTTCAAGACTTAAACGATGAAATTCCAGAACTGAAAATACCAGTATCTCAAACCAAGTAGTCTGATATTGTCTGCTGTTAAATGAGCATTCGGAATGAAACATAAGTTAAGGGGGAAATGTGCAGCCATAGTTGCTCGGGAGTATGCATTAAGACAACAGGACGGCATGACAGGAGCACGGCTACGACGCCCAATCAAGAAACAACCATACCTCTTAATAGCGGTTTCAAATAAGTATCGATTCCTCTTTCAGTTTCAGCAGGAAATGAACAGATTCATGGGTGGCGGTGGGTGGAGGAGGAGAGAGAAGCGAATCGCCGCGGCGACGTGGGCGCGGCCAAGCGTATCATGCAGGGCGACACGTGATCTCTTATCGACACTCCACTCACTTGATCTGCAGGCAATGCGGATGGGATCGTCACTCGGGAATAGCTCGGCTTTGGCATGAAGACCACTTAAAAATGTTATTATTGGTACTTGAAAGCCTAGTGTGCATTCATTGCATAGGACAGCTTTCTTAAGTTCTATATCTGATTCTATATCCTTCCTCAATTGAAGTGATGATCTATACAACCCCACTCAACCTCATTTCAACCACAAATCTAGAAACGTTTTGCCTTCTAATCCTACTCCTTCTCCTGCTCTTGCTCTCGTTTCCATTGGTCAAAGTCGAATCCGACTTCCGCCAGACTCTTGATCTTGCTTCGCTCACTGCCCTTTTGGACAAACGCCCTTTTAATATCAGGGAAGTGTGCTCGCATCCACTTCTCTCGTTCGCCCCAATGCGTCCCAGTTTTTCCTTGTCCATCATGGTCAAGTCCTGGACGTCGTTCCGCCTTCGCCGCCCAGTCATAAAGAAGGTTGAGGTAATCGGCATCCATTGGAAATGGCATCAGGTGGAATCCTTTCCCGTCTCCTTTGGTCCTCACTTCCTCTTCTTCCCACTTGTGCATTTCAGCTTTCGAAGGAAGCTGTAATCTTGCCGACCAGATGCGAGCGAAAACAGCCGCCTGGTTTTCAGCTATCGGGAAGGGGATAACTCTTTGTGAGAGTACGGGGAAAACCAAGGTCGGATGATCTATGTAAAACAACTGCTCATAAACGTTCATCGTTCGCCAACCATGCGTGACAACGGATGGTTGAAGGGACGACAAGAATGGATATGAATAGAAATAGCCCGTACAAAAAACCACGGCATCAACTTCATCTTCCACACGGCCATCGGCGAATTTGATAGCTCGGTTGTGGGTATCCGGTGAGAGAAACTCGGAAACTTCAGGGCATATGATCTTGTCTCCCGGCGCAGACGCGGCCATGTATGATTCCGAACGCTGAGAGACAAGTATGCTGCCCTTGCTGAACTCATTGATCTGAGCACCGATATCAAGTCCTGAGGCAGAATTCCCAACCACCACCACTTTCTTATCCCGGAAGTCTTCTGGGGTGTCATAGAATTTGGAATGTGAAATAATACCCGGATATGCTTTATCCCAGGTGTCAATGCCCTGAATATCCGGGAGGTATGGGACCGTAAAATGGCCACTGGCCACCACGATTGCGTCATACGTGCCAGTAGTTTCAGCACCAGTTTGTAAATTGGCTGTTGTTAAATCCCATGTACTCAATTTGGGATCTTTCAGCTTCACTTCAACGACCTGCGTTTCAAATTGGATGAGGGACTTGAATTCCTCAGCATATTCCTCGAGGTATTGTTTCACCATCCTGTGCTTGGGGAAAAGCTGAGTTTCAGCTGGAAAGGGCTTATCCGAAAAGCGCATGAGCTCCTTGGGGATATTGGTCTCAAGCCTTTCATATAATGGAGACACAAACACAGCCTCTTGATTGCCACCAAGCTGCTGAGTCCATATTGGCTTCTCGGCCGGCTCGTGCGGATTAAGATGTGGAACGGTTGTTTTCAACCCAACTTTGGTCGAGCTGGGACTATAGTTCCAGGTGCCACCGACAGAGCTCCTCTGCTCAAAAACGTCTATTTGTTCGAAACATCTTTCTTCCAGGAGATACCTATGAGTTTGTCAGCGCAATGCTCGTTACCCAAGGTATCAACTCATGCAGGACGCGGATCTAGCAGAAACTAGCAGAAAGGCATACTTCACAGATGTGAGACCGGAAGGCCCAGCTCCAATGACCGCCACCCGGCGCACAGGATTTGCAAGTGCCATTAACTAAGTTAGAGGGTTCACGGATGAGGGGTTGTTGAAGAGAAGAGGGGCCAAGCACTGTCGCCATAGTGGAGCTGTGCCTGAGCTTATCGGAGTATGAAACAAGAGAACACACCAACATGGAGAACTTGAAATCTTCGAAATGTTTGCTATGATTGGAAATGGAAGGCTCAGATATATTTGTCGTGATATAATTCCATGCTTTTGCTGGACAGTCAAGTCTGCTCAGCTGCCTAAGCAAACAGTGTATTTTCAGTACCGTCATAACGCCGCCAAACTGTGTATATAACTGTATCAATACCAATGTATTACCGCACGAGCTTCAAAAAGCCGCGGTGTTGCAGCTCACAATTCGCAACCCACTTCACTCCCAGCTGTCCGAGTGGACTCACTCTCCTCCGATCTTGGCTTCGACTCTCAACTACACTACCACCACTACCTCCCAAAGTACTCCGGCATGGTTATCGCCGTCGAGAAAACGCGGGCGCAATGATCGACGCGACCGACGAGTCTCCGGCGCCAAATGCGCGGCCGCCTTGGACGGAAGTTCCGATCGCACAGCTATCCCCGACCCTCGAGCAAGCGGAGGAGAAATGTATACATGCAACTGTTACTCTAGTCTGGCCCTACTCGTCTTCAACGAAATCTCTTGCCTTGCTTCTCGCCGAACCGGACTTCCGTCTTCGCCGGTCAAATGGACAAGTGAAAGCCGTCTTCCATGAGCGCGTCGCAGAAAAGGTTGCTGGATCGCTAGTTGGAATTGGCGATCATGTTCGTCTGGCGCTAAAAGGCCTGGAATTTGTTGAAAATAGCGCGACAACCCAGACGCCTGGGAGATCTATTGCATGGGATGTACATTTCCACAATAATGTGTCACTTGAGGTATCTCCGACATTATGCAGTCGTGTGAATGCCGTATACTAATAGACGTATTTCAGGTCGAGTCCTCAAGGAGCCAGTCGATAGTTGTCATAGACGAAAATTCCCTTGCGACGCACAGCGTCGAATCACAACCACCCTCAACTCCTCGGATAAGTTCAACAGCTCCCGCTGATGGTCTCATCGCAAATGGAGCAGGTGCCTGGGGGTCCCCTGCGTTTTTGCGCTCAGCACGATCTTCATATGGCGAGAGTTTAGATTCTGCATACGACCCTTTTATCGAGGAGGATGGATTCATTTATGGCAAGGGGAGGAAGCGCCCGAGATACAGCTTGCGAAGAGAGGAATGGCGGGTTTTAGATGAACCTGAAAGTCCGCGTGAACGTGAAGAGACTGTGGACTGGGACAAAGCTCTCGACGATGAAATGGATTTGGAACACGATACCGGGTCGGCATCGGTCACCAATGTTCAACCAAACGAGGAACCCTTCGATCATGGATTTTCAGTGCCCCAAAAACCAATCACTGGCGATGACCCATTTATTGAAAGTTCGGATGTGTTCCTAAAGCCCTCTCTTGAGCTTTCCGGTGGGATATTCGGCAGAAGGACTCTACCCTCATATAGCACCTCCATTGGGGGACTATCGGGAAATACCTTTCCTACGTCGGCGGTGCAACTGCCTACTGACACCCCCCAGCTCCGACCCATCCCATCTCCCGGGTTGCCTATTCCATCACCTATTGTTTCCGATCAAAATAATAGCCAGGGTTACTTTTCACCACTCCATGCTGATCTGCAGGCCGAAGGTGCACAATCCCTTTCTGCCGATGTGAATATTGACGCTACCTACCAAGGTCCGTCTTTTGACTTGGCCGCGTCACAGCAACAGACAACTTCTATAAACTTGGAGAGTATGGAGAATGAGCGAAATGAAAGAGAAACGGCTTTTAGTCAAAACGATGCCGCAGGCCACCAAACTGTCGCAAATCTACCGGGACAAGATCAAGATCAATCGTTAGGGGGCACCACCGATATATCACCGGTCCCAGGGAGCTTATTTGGTCCTGCTACACCACAGATTCCCGAAGAGGCCCTATCGGCTGTCGAAGTGAGAAACATCGATGAAATTGATGAAAAAGCGGGTGCAGAAGAACTACAAGACATTCCCATGACAAGCTACCCAGAACCAGAAGAAGATATCGAGCCAGTTTCCACAGATGAGTGGGAGAGCCTTGATCGAATACCCGCTGAAGATATTGGTCGAAAGAAAAGTGACACACATGATGCAGTCAACATCGGTTTGGTGGAAGACGAAACAGAGCAGCAGGCTCCTCAGGACAATTCAAAATATTCTGAGCTACAGTCTGATTCCGAAGGGGAACGAAGTCAGATAGAATCAGATGCAGAAAACGCCATGCTTTCTGAAGGTGCCTATGACGACGAAGAGTCACGCGATGCTTATTACGAGGAAGACGATATCTATTCTGGAGAAGACGAGGAAGAAGAAGAAGAAGAAGAAGAAGAAGAAGAAGAAGAATTTGATAGGGAGAGCCTCCCTCCTCCGCCGCAACCAAGCCAGCATGAGGTAATAGTGTTGGATAGTGACAGTGAAGACGAGCTTGTTTCAGATCAACCGGTCCCGACGCCGTCACGTCCCACGGATCAAGTACGAAAGCCTAACTTGTCATCACCCGCAGAACGTACTCTCTCATCATTGGCCAAGCTTGATAACGAAGACGAATGGTCTGCGGTTGAAAACGATGAGGAAAGCGCCGAGTTAGGAAGTGACGACAACCGCGGTTTCAAGCAAAGTGATCGAGTCGACGACAGCGATCTCAATGACGAATCATCTGTAGATGTACTGGTTCGAGATCACTACGTGGGTCAGCAGTCTACTGGTGAGGCTTCTGTGGAGCCAGTACAAGCTCTCGAATTTGAAGAGGTAGAGGAAGCCGAAGAAGAGGTTTACTCAGAGGTCGAGGACGAGGACGAAAATGAATACAAGGCTGGATTAGAGGAAGTCGAAGAAGAGGTCTACTCAGATGTCGAGGACGAGGCCGAAAATGAACAAGAGGATGGCCTAGAGGAGGCTGAAGAAGAGGTTTACTCAGAGGCCGAGGCCCAAAATGAACATGAGGATGGCTTTGAAACGTTCGACCGGGCACCATCAGTCATCGATCTCGACTCAAATGCAGATGAGACTGAAGAGGCCGAGCGATTACCTGTTGATTCTGAGACTCTCCCTCAGACAAGCTATGGTGCGAATCGTTATGGAACAGATGGGACAGATGATCACCGCACGCCGCCGCCTTCTTCATTTGTTGAGTCAACCCCCCAAATAGCCAACGATAAGGAGCCAGAGTATTCAGAATATCAGTCTGAAGAGTTCCAGCAGGAGGTTGAGACCGAGCGTCAACTTGAGGAAGAACGCGAGCCACTCTCAAATATAGTCGGTCGCCAGCTCCTAACACCTGATCCTACTCAGGAAACAGCGCCAGCGCCAGAATCCACAGAGGTCCGGGATGTAACAAGCGTTGCGCCCGGTGCTACACCAGCATCACCCTCTGGGCTCAATATTTCGCTGCAGGACCCGTCTTCCCAGATTGATCGGCTTGAAGAAGATGCAGAGGTCGCTCCCACCTCTCCCGATCTGGACATGAGTGATAAAGGGAATAGCCACGCAGCTACTCCATCCCCAAAGGTCGTCATCCCCAAGCCTCCGAGTCGGGCCCCTGATCGCCACGCTCTTGGACTACGCAGCAAACTCTCCTACTTCGCTCCCCTGGCTACACTCATCGATCATTATAATGCTCTGGTGGATACGATCTCAATTGTCCATGAAGCCACTCCAATGGCCAAAGCCAGCTCAGGCTCCAAAGACTTTTACATAACCATCCAACTCACCGACCCATCCATGGCGGGAACTACCCTTCAGGCCCAAATTTTCCGTCGTCGCAAGTCTGTCTTGCCCTCAGTCGTCCCAGGGAATGCGATCCTGTTGCGCGATTTCAAAGTTCGCACGTACGACCACTCCGTCATGCTTGTCAGCGTCGAGTCTAGTTCATGGGCTGTATTCGACGGCACCGGCCCTGATGCACAAATAAACGGCCCACCTGTTGAGTATGACTCGGAGGAAAGAGATCATGCATCTGGTTTGCAAACATGGTATAACGAAATCGGTATAGACATGTTAGCAGACAGTGAGTTGCAGGCGGCAATCGAGAGAGACAGTATGGGCAGAGAACTTAGCCCCGGAAGTGTAGTTCCAAGCGAAGCTGGAAGTTTTGATTCGGGTTCGCGTGAGAATTCAACCATGTCCTCTCGTGGCTTGCGCCGGTCACGAAATAGCCACCGTCGTGTGACTATTCATGAACTTCGAGATGGCACTCGCTACACCGAGGTTGGGTCTCCCAGTACCAAAGAAAGCATTCATGAGCTGCGTGATGGGACTGTCTATGCTACTCGATAAGGCGAACTGATTTTTCTTGGACTGTGATATGCAAACTCATAAACACATATGGCACGAATAAACTTTTTCTTTGGCATGCATTCAAGTTTTGTATTGCCACCTCCTAGGTCGCGCAGGCGCGATCTTGTCTTTAATATAACTATGAAGGAGTCGTGAATGAATTCCGAGGATCACATACAGATGCAGCTCGATTCCCAACTCTTCGAAGTAAATGGAACTGAATGAACGCAGCTAGACTCGAGGATATGCTACCTGAGTTTACAGTAGTGCTGTTTTATGGGTGGACCCATGCTATTTTCGAATAAAATTTCATATTTATAGTGATCAGCAGATACGATCGGCTATAGGTACCTAAATGTATGCGATGGCATGAGACCGAACGGAAGAGAGTTCAAAGCAATATGATAGATGCAGAAGATGAGATAATATAGTAATCATAGGAAATGTGCGCTGATAAGCTGTCAAAATTTGTAGGTCATATATCATTAGCCAGATCGGCCCAATTTAGATGTTGTCGTGCAATCACAAACAAACTTAATCCTTCCAAAACCAGCCGCTTTTTGACTGATCGCCGGGTCCGCCAGAACCCTCATCATTAGAGCGTGGGTGGGACACTTCGACAGATTCGTCTGTTTCTTCACGGCCATCGGCAAAACGCTTCGTCTTCACAATTCTGGTCTCCACAGAGCCATCGGCCAAGCGTTTGCGTTCAGTCCGAGACATAGTCGAAATAACGCGAGCTGGTGTGGGTTCTTGCACATTATCTGACTGCTGTGTCCCAGTCGGGTCCGCTGGTATTTCGGGGACAGACTTCCGATTTCCGCCAGAAACAAGATCTATCCAGCTCTCCGTATCCTCATCACCTTGTTCGTCTTCATATGATGAATATCCTTGCCTGTGAGCCTGCTCTCGCTCTCGGCGCCGCTCATCGAGGAGGAAGCGAACAAGAGGACTTCCGATTTCCCCCCTCAGAAGTTCTTGCTCTCGTTCCTCGATATCACGTAAGAAACGTTCGTACAGATCCAATTCCGTGTCTGCTGCTTGGTTTTCTGGTGCAGAAACGCCCTTATTTTCGCTTGCGGGTTGCACCTCAGGCAAAACACGGGCATCTTCGTTATGGCTGGTGAACGTGATTCCAGACCAAGGAGAACCATCCGTACCTGCGGATACGTATTTCCAGCGATCACCCAAGCTACCACGCTTCACCAGACCATGTAACCATTCCGTTCCATTCTCAGTCTTACCAGCCCTCAACGTGTCGTTGTCGAGCATCGGTTTGCCGTTTTCTAAGCGGAGAAGATCCTCAAACGCCTCGCGCCATTGCGGTTCGTTTGGATCGCGCTCTGACTCTGGTCGGAATGATGACATTATAGAGGAAAAGACGCCTTGGCCCCGCTGTGCACGATAATGGGCCTGGTGTTCCAGATGTAGAGGCGAGTATGGGCTAAAAGTGATGTATGTGAGGGGCCAAGTGGGCGAGCTGCTATCCTCGAACATATCGGGGAAGAAGAAACGTTGGCTGGGGTGAAGGAAGGCTGGAGAGAAAGGGAAGAATTGATCCTCAAATCGGTCGAAGAGGGATTCGATGCCGAGGAAGTCGGAGTGAGCGTTGCGGGTATTTCTGGTTTCATTTGAATTCCATTTTCGTGGATTATCATCGCCAGAATTTCCAAATTGCGAGGGCCCTGGCACACCTCCTCCACTGTTGCTGGGATTGTTGTTGTTGTCCTGGCTATTTGAGGAAGACTGTTCTGTTCCTTGATCACGCGAGTAATTGCGCTGACCTTCGCCACCACTGCGTTCCCGATGTTTCAGGTCTTCATAGCCATTGTCTTCGTTGAATATAGTCCATTTGTCAGATTGTGGCCGCGATAAGTTCGATGGGAGTCCGGTGACGGACTGGAGCAGCGAAGAGACTTGCTCATCGGCGAAGCGCCGGAAAGCCACGAACGGGTTAGTCTCGCCATCCCAGCCCTGGTCGCGGGGCATTTTTGACTGGTTCTGGTTATCCCGGCTCTGGTTGTTCTTGTCGCTGTAACTGTCGTTCTTCTCTGGATCGCGATCGTCTGGCATAATGGAGGATGGGAGAGAAGAGAGAGATGAAAGTAGAGTAGAAAGTTGGGAGTTGGTCAAGGCCAAGTCGAGCTGTTGTTGGGGAGCCCCACTCGCCGCCTCGCCACGTGAGCCCCCACTGCTCTTTTCCTGTTCTTTTTCGGCGCGTTTTCGTGCTGTTTTGAGTTGAAATTGATGTCGCATGATCCTCCTTGCTGCTATTACTATTTGCTGCTTGATATCCTATTCCTTGAACTAAACATTTTCCAATATAGCTCTCCTTTCTACACCTCTATTTGGTTGAGATTGTGCGCGTCATAGTTCGACCCACTGCAGCTTTTTAGGGCGAATTTCATACTTCCAAGCGGGACCCTTCCGACAGCCGAGGCCGCTTGGCGGATATTAAAAGAACAGTGGGCAACTAAACAGCAGCAGACTATAGTTAATAGTTGAGTTTGATTCATTGATCATCTTAAATTAATAAATTTTTTATTCAATTTCCCTGCAAGTAATCAATCAATCAATCAATAACTACAGTGGATGAAAGGGAATTTGACGCCGCTCTTTATTCACGACAACTGTTGCTTATTCCCAGACATTGAGTACACATGGCCGAATGAAGATATGGAACCTTGAGACTGATTCCATTCTCAAATCATATACTTATCACAGACGAGCACGATCAGACAAATTCTTCCAAGCCTCATCAAATCCCGCTGATCGGATCCACATCACCCCATTGTCAACTCCCTCGGCAGTGGAGTCAACAGCTGCAAGAAGAACATAATTAGAAACAAAATAACCCCCAGAATAAAGGATCCAGGACAGATAAAACATACCCATATTGCCAATTTTCAGCCACATATCTCCCGTAATAGGCATTTGCGAAGATTTGTCCCATTCACCACAAACTTTCTCCCCATGCGCCAGCGCTCTCGCGAGTTTGCTCAAGTGTCCATCGTCACCCGGATGCTTGACACAGCGTGAAAATATGGCAGGCCAGTCATTTGTCACGGGGTATTGAGTGACCTCGTTAATGCGTAGCTTGGGGGAGCCGCGCGAGACATACATCACCAGATCCATACGGCCCTTCCATTCCAGGAGACGGAGCTTGTCCTGTGTATCTAGGAAGGGGAGCTGAGCAATCTTGGAGAAGAATATTGACGAGTTGACACAGTGAATGAAGAAGAAGTCGATCTTGACTTTCTTGTCGGGTCTTTGGGCGGCGCTGGTATAGTACACTGGTCAAGTTAGCTACCAAACACGGTTCAAAAGCTTCAAGATGGTACTTGGAAATGAAAAGGAGGAGCGATGAGAAGACTGGGGCAAGAACTGACCGACGTTGTTAATCATATCAGCTATCCGTTCCTGGATTTGGTCTTCAGACACGGTATACTGAGAGGCGTATTTAAGCATCTCATCGCCAGCGCGATTCAACGGACCCTCAAGGATCTTATTTCCATCAGTCCATTTGGTACTTTGAGCCAATTTCTCGTCGGCTTGAATTTCTTTTAGCAGCTGCGACAGAGACTTCTGTCCACGCTTGCCGACTCCGCCGGCTAGTTTCTCTGCAGGAACGAAGTACTTAGGTCCCATCCAGTCATCGTGAACTGCAGCCTGTGCAAGTGCCTGGGCTACAATAGCAGGTTGATTGTATTCCAGTCCGTAGCCGAGATGGATGAGCGGATGGATGAGGCCTGACGCTTGGTTAATTTCGATTCGACAAAATTGGAAGGCAAAAGGTCTACAGCCCCTCTCCCTCAACCTCCCCAGTCAGCGAGATGAAGGGTCTTTGGATCAACATACCTCCAAATAACCTAGACAACATACTCTCCGCTCGCTTGTCACCAGCAAAGACGTATTCCTTCAGCACAGCGCCCACGCCCTTAGCATCAATCTCCTCTTGGAAGAAGGCCAGGAAATTGGGATAGTTCTTCTCCTGATGAAAGGCCTCCTGGAACTTGATTGGGTCGTGCATAGCTTCAACGACCTTCCTATCAACTGGGAAAGCCGGCCTCTGATAGCTTTTATTCCGACTATAGGCTTTTCTGATCTCATCGGAGGATGCGCCGAGGGAAAAGTTGCTGAGCACCAAGTGTACTATATGGTCTTCATTTGACTGTTAGACAGGTGTTTAGATAGAAAAAGGTTGATCCAATATCCCACGTACTATGAAATCCTTGATTGTTGAAGAAGACATGGTGACTTTCCATATCCTCCTGCAAGACCTCGCTCGTCGTACGCGCTGCATCTTCCGTGGGCCCAATGGAGAACACTCCCGAGTCGGTAGGAGGTGACAAATGAATCTTGGTCGCAGTCGCCATGATGGAGAGGCAGCTGTGATGAAAAAAGGAGTTATATGATAGTAACCGAGGTCGAGGTCGAGGTCGAGCTGTCGAAAGGGCGGCTAGAGGCGGCAAATACCAATTTGGCTGTTGTGATAGAGACGGGCGAAGGAAAACACTCTGAAAACTAGAGAATGTCCGGAGTATTCTTGAGAAAGGATTTTGCGAACTGATCATTCCATCACTGGATCCTTGCTTGAGGACCTGGAGAGGGGAGGACAGCGCGCCTTTATAGCTCGATGATCGCAGCATGACAACACATTACAAACCCGACGACGAACAGCCAACCTTGTTGCGACGATCATGTGTAACTCTGGGGAAGCTCTCCTGACTGGGAGGGTCCATTGCTGTATAGACCTATCAGCAAGCGAATATTACGAGGAAATATTGGAGACGGACCTCGCACTCGTTCGGCGGGGCATCGGCCTATGGGAGCTCCGACATGGCGAAGCAACGTCATTCGGAACAGCCAGACCGGGTTTGCTGACTGATGGATAATTCACAGTGAACAAGGCTCGTATTACGCGGAATATAACCTATTTTCTTCATATGCATGGGCTGGTCGAGTCTTGATTGGAAACTAAGGTTGTATTAACAATACGTGGCTGGGTATATTCTCAATTTGGGGAACTTTAATCAACAAGGACCAAGCTTGCATTTACATTGCAGAATGTCATGGTAGCACGCTCCCCTGTGTACTCTGCACAATTTGAGTCGGATCTAGACCAATTTTCTCTCTAACCAAGCCCTGAAACACGAAGTTCCGCTTCTTTGCTTCTCTACGCGGCTTACATCTGCTCTCGGGCCTTGCGCTGTCGCTCACGGTCTCGTTGCATCTTCTTGAATAATGGATGATGACCACCCTTGTCCTTGAGCTGCTTGTTTTTGCTCTTGTTGTATTCAATGTATGCCATGTCATCACCACCGGCCAGGCCACTGAGGGTAGCCGCAGTGCGCCTTGCAGTCGGTTTCTTCCCCGGACGACCCTTGGCAGAGCGCATAGAGAACAGGTCATCCGTGACCTGTTCCACATCCGCGGATGACTCGTTTTGCAGCATGACCTCCTGGAGCAATTCTCGACGCTCAGCAGGAGTAGCGTAGGATAATCCTTCATAGTTGTCGATACCCTGAAGATGGGTAATCACTTTGAAGGCATAGCCCTGGTCGATCAGGAATGCCTGCCGCTTGGCTGAATAGACCATCTCGTGAGTATCTTTGGACACGAGGGAGTAGAAGAAAGCATTGAAGCCCTCATCATTACGACGCTTGGCCCGTAGAATACGACCCAGACGTTGTGCCTCCTGACGTCGAGAACCGTAATGAGATGAGATCTGGATCAAACAGGTGGCCTCGGGCAAATCAAGAGAGGTATCGCCGATCTTGGACAGGAAAATGGTGTTGACCTGCTCGTTGTGCTGGAAATTTTCCAGAATACGCATTCGCTCGTTCTGAGGCGTTCCACCATAAATGTATGCTTTGTTTAATTTCAGTGCATATCGCTCCAAGGCGTAAACGTTATCGGAGAACACGATGATCTTATCGCCTCGCTTCTCGTGGAAATCAATCAAGAATTGACATGCCTGGAACTTGCGCGGGTTCATGATATATAACAACGCTTGCTTCCTCGAGCTCTCGCGTAGGTATTCAGAGTAAAACTCTGTTGTCATTGGGCACCACACCTCGGCACACTGGACCTTCGCAATATGACCCTGTGCAGCCAGTTCCATCCAATTTGCCTCGTAAAGCTTAGGTCCAATGAGGAAATTGAGATCCTTGATTTTGTCGTCCTCACGAAGAAGCGTAGCTGTGAGGCCAAGCTTGCTTTGTGCAGCGATCGCAGATGTAACCTTTCGAAACATTGAGGCTGGCACAACGTGCACCTCGTCAAGAATCATCATACCCCATTCTCGAGACTGAAGCCAGTCCATCATCTTCTGGGCATCGTAGGAGCGTGCTCGCGTTTGTGACACCATGGAGTAGGTGGAAACGATGATACCAGTTGACCGCTTAAATTTCTCCTTGTGGTCCGAAGTGAAAATAGCAATGTCACTGGGATCGATCGTTGTCCAGCGCAAGAACTCATTTCTCCACTGTACAACCGACATGGAACTAGTGCAGAGCACGATCGTACCTTTTTTGATCGTCGCTGCTGCGGTGATGCCGACCAAAGTCTTTCCGGCACCGCATGGAAGAACAATGATGCCACTCTTTGCTCGTCCGTTACCAAACATTTTACTCAGACTCTTCTCCTGGTATGAACGAATCCGCGCGGCAGGTTTCAGGTCCATATCAAGGTTTGGATTGACGGTATCTCCTTGGAAATCATACTCTTCCAGGGCTGGGCAACCAATCGCTTGGCAACGAGCCTTGACCACTTCGACTCCAGTCGCAGGGATTTCGAAACTGTACGTAGTAGCTTCGTCATTTTCGTCCTCGCCCACGTCATCAATTCCATAGTCCATTGTGGCCTCTATGTTTTCTTCCCTCGGCGCGGCAGGGGCTTCTTGCTGGGTGCCAGTTTCTCTCACACCAGCTGCGTCCTTCGTTCCGGGAATGACAAGACCTCCCATTTTCGGGGCTGCTCGTTCAATAATTCCTTCCGTACTCTCGATCCTCTGTGGCCCAATCACCTCATCCTTCAGTAATCGCTGCAGCATTTCAGGATCTGTCGTTTCCACATAGTAGTGATTGTGGCGTAAAACCATCTTAATCTTCCCGTATGATTTGGTGAACTCGATGATGAAAGCCCGAATAGTTTCCGGCAGCGGTGTCTTTGAAAGGCGGTCCAAGAATGCAACAATATCCTGCGGCTTCAAGCCAACCGATACCGCTGCATATAAACTGTGACCGGTCAAGCGATACTCGTGAAGGTGGGTCGGACGCGATAATGGCTCGGCAATGGTTGTAAGGAAATCTTGGGCTTGAGGTGCCAGCGGAGAGAAGCTTTCGAGTGTGATCGTGCCTTTTACCGGCTCGATCCATAGTGGGCGGTTGTAGTGGTCGCGTTTGAGAGGAAGGGCAGACAGATCCTTGTAGCCAAATCTCGGATCGGTCTTGTCGATTTGCGATCGCTTGCTAAACGACTCCAAAGAAAACTTGTTGACAACATCTTTATTGCCCTGTTTTAGCATTCTGGGTTCACTCGACGTGAGCAGACTGCCAAACTATACCTTTCAAGTTATCCTTTCCTTCCGGTACTGAATCCTCCGGATCCGAATATTCATCGCTGCTAGAGATTTCTGTGATGTCTGGAACCGGGGTGGGACGCTTTGAAGCACTGCTGGACCGACCACCTAGTCAAAGTGAGTTAGTTATTGGTTGTTTGCCCAGGCGCTTGAGGTACCTACTGTCGGTCGCTTTGCGTTTGGGAGGCATCGCGTCTGATGGTTTCAGAGAATCCAAGGGCCAGATCTGATGTTTCGGAAAGAGATATCGGTGGTAAATGCGATGGAACCAGGCGACAGCCGCCTTTCAGTAACAAATTCAAACCCGCATGCCACGAGAGTGCCGAGTCGCAGAGGACAGGCGGCGTCTGCCGACTGAAGATGCGACGAAAGAAAGGGCTCTGCGGGTAAAAGGATGAGACTTATGGGATATTCTAATATCGGCAGGTAGAAAATAGGATGGTAAGAAAGCAGATGCCAGTAGTGGGATTGTGAAGAAGTGAAGGCCGAAATGTGAAGATGACGACCTTTGATTTGAGTTGATAAGCCGCCTCAGGCAGAAACTGCTGATTAGCAGGCAGAATTCAGATTACTAAGACCCGTGGGGAAGACATAAGCTTGTCATCACCTTGTGTTCATCTACAGATTATTGATATGTGCACAATTTTTCGGACTTTGGAGATTATTTTTTCAGGCTTATAGAAAAAACATTGCATTTGAGAGTATATTATTGGGGGACATCTATTTTGTCCTATCCCCATCTTGTCACTCTATAGACTCCACTCACACCGCCTTACGCAACCGAGTTTCGGCCGTGAAGCCGCGACTGACGTAGAAGAACCAAGCACTTTCTCTCTTCTCTCCGTCTAACTCGACCACTTTGCAACAATGAATACTGTAAGTTTCCCCTTTCGAGCTAAAAAGGTCAATTATATCTAGTTCTAATTGCAATTTAATCTTTAGATTCGTTCTACTTGGTGAGAAACCTACCACCCAGCTGAGAATTGAAGCAGTCGGAATCCCGGCCGGGCATTGGCATACTAATAGAGGATGTTTCTGGAAACAGGGTTGGCTGGGGCACCCTTTGTGTTGGTGAGTGCTGGGAAAAGCTCCTCTGGATTCAAAAAAAGTGCCACAAGGGTTAACTCTTCTCCCTCCAGCTGGCGGCGGAGCCTACTACTTTGCCAAACAATCCATCAATGCCGATCGGCAAGCTCGGTTTGAAGCCGAGATGAAGCGCAAGGCGCAGCTAAAAGCTATGGAAAACGATCACAAGCGGCAGGCCGCCATGACCGCACCTGCACCGAACCCGAACGATGACGCCAGCTTGAAACGAGCAAATATGACACGATTCCAGAATGCGGCGGACGATGTCGCTTCACCCAGTGCCGAAGCTTCGCACGACCCAGCCCCGACACGGCATGAGCCTATGACAGACAACGATCGAGTCTTGGAAAAAGGGAAATATGAGGCGGCCGCGCCGTTCCGCCCGCCTCCTGGAAACCGCTTTAGTTGAGGAAATGGCTATCTCCTTGTACATTTTTGGCTATGTAGATTATTAGTTCTTTTCGCACATTAGATACAATCTCTATTTTATTGGATGGTCTAAGATGGTCCGTGTTTGCTGACATGTCGAGCTTGGTCCTGGGCTTATGGATACGACCACGTCGATCAATCTCGATCTATGTACTCCCGTTTACGAGTAGATGATATTGACTTGATGTTCATGTGAATTGAGAGGGCTATCTAACGACACGCAGTAGTTCTCCAAGCCGGGAACAAACTTCCCCGGACAGGTCATCTAATACCGTGTTGCCATCACCCCAGCTTTCTCTTCACTGATTAATAAAGATATGCGATGCACCCATCGCTCCAAGGACAGAAAGAAACCAATAAAAGAGCAAACAAGACTCAAAGGAAACGCCCATTCCCAAACGCCCTTGACCTCATGCATCATACCAAAGTCCCATGCTGGCGCCCGCACCAAACAGCGGAACCCATTCAGTTGAATGTGTAAACAAAAACAAAAATATTCGTGGCTGCCGTCGCTCGACGACGATCAGTCTAGCGTGCATGGAAGCAGAGCGGGGGGTGGGGCCTACAGCATCGAGCGTCAGTAGGGTTACTCCACGCGCGCATGCATTGTGGTATGCAGGGCTCCGCTGGGAATATTTGCTCACTTGTTGCCTTCTGGAAATCCGGAGCTCTTCTGGCGCGAGCTTTCCAAAGCTGGCGGGACAAAAGGGAGTGCCACAGCCGCGGCCAAGCAGGAGGTGGTTACAGCACGAGCTGCGCGGCTGTCAGGACGTGGACGGTGGGCAGAGAAGTGCCGGATGGTAGGGCGGGCAATTTGCGCGGCGAGGACGGTGGCCATTGTGTTCGGAGGAGAAATAGCTGAGGAAGAGAGGGTTCAAGTTGTTGGCTGGTTGTTTTTGTATTGTGTGGTTGGGGTAGTGGCGTGATGTCCAATGTTTAGTTGTATGTAGTAGTTGAGTCAACGACCAAACTTTCAACGAAAGGTAGTCTAAGAGGTCTTGGTCAGGGCTTTAAGGGAGGAACGACAGGGGCAAGCTAAGGCTTTTTATAGATTGCGCCATATTCTGACTGGAACCTCACACAGAGAGGGAGTCAGGCCATGCGAGTGCGCAAGTGACCCGTGTGGGGGGAGCGGCGGGGCCTGTAAATGGGCTGATTCTTACAGCTGGGACCAACCTTTGGGAAGGACCAGGTGGAAGCCTTTATCCGGGGTGATCAGACTGAGATCTACAACATTGCATCGGGCTGTCGGCACGAAGTGCGCGCATATGGCGGCGACTCACGCCATCGTGGGGTCCCAGATGGAAATCGCATAAGACACAGAGAGCATAGGCAGTGGGGCCGGAGGTTGCCCCTCCCAAGGGCAGAAGGCAGAATGGGGTCGTTAGGCGTCACCGCGTGGACGATCGTCAAGGCAGAAAGGAGCTCCCCAGCCAAGGATAGTCTGAGGGCGGAGCATGAAGTGCCGGTAATCAAGGGTTTACAGTACTATGGTGGGTAAAATCTTATCATTTGGGTCTGCCCCAGGGTGGCGAGGATCATCGGATAGAACGCCAGGCAGATTTGCCGGAAAGAGAGGGGGTAGTGGCATACATATGTAGAGAATGAAAAAGGTGAGAATCTGCTAGGGAAACTGGGTTTACGGATATAATGTAACATAAACTCATATACTTAGTAACAGGCGGATATAAAGGTAGTTTAGTAGACTAGGATATACCATGGGACTATACTGCGCCTTTGCTGTGCTGCATATACCCATGTATAGAGGGTATGCTCTCTTGAGTCAAGTTGGCCCCATATACTACATTCTGATTTTGTATCACAAGGAATAACCATGGAAACAAAATCATTTCCAATGGAAAAGTATTAGTAGATTCGAACTATGTAGTAGTTAGTTATAGTTGCACCAACTACACACCTAGTATATACTGATCTGATCACGTGACACAATGGGAGGAGCTCCGCTGGAGTCACGTGTGATAGCTGATGATCCGCTCTGTCGTCCGCCGCGTAGAGGCAGAAGCAGTGCAAGCTCCGCCTAGGTCGGAGCTGATTTCGCTTTATTATATCCCCCCCGCAATGGCGTCTCACCAGATTGCCATTGCAAAGGCATCGTTCTCTGCTAGCCTTCTGCGTCCCGATCCTACTAGTGTGCCGCGCGACGATATCACTGCCTTTCACTCTGCCCTTGATCGCACGCTGTCGCGTTGTTCTTCAGCAAACATCCAGGTCTGATCCGTTGCAACTTCTTGGTGTCCCTCCGTTACTAAACCCCTACGACACATTCAGACCTGCAAAGAATGGCTTCTTCAATATGTGGCCTCATCTGCCAACCGGCTGACGGGCCTGGCCAAATACCTGGTGACATTGGCGGGCTCCTTCAATGAAGATCCAACCGGCGTAAAGCCCAAACCTTCGCCAAGGCGCCAAAAGCTTCACATCCTCTACCTCCTCAACGACCTATTCCACCATAGCAAATACCACTTAGATGCCACCGCGACCTTCTCCACGGTGAGCGGGTCCCTGCAGCCATATGTGGTGGACCTGCTTGGACACGCTGCAGCCTATGATCGACAGAAATATCCCCAGCACCATCGGCGGCTAGATGATCTACTAGACATCTGGTCTGAGCACGGTTACTTTAGTCCCGACCTGATCCACAAACTGCGAGAGGTGGTGAAGAACTCGGCTTCGACTGGGGCCGCCCCACCCTCATCGAATGATATCTTGGCTGGCGAGGGAGACACCACGAAGAAGCTGCCCGGAAAAGATGCTCCTTTTGTCATGCCATCGACACATGGTGATCCTTCTACTCCATATTATGACCTTCCTGCAGGCAATATGATCCCACATATCATTCCCAATTCGACCATTCCCTTGCGAGCCGAAAGCATCAAACCTCTGCAGTTCATGGCCGGCCCTGCCGATCAAACACTTGTGCAGGCCCTCAAGGATTTTCTGAAGGATGTCGATCAGATTTATGGCACGGAGAAACTGGTCAAGGACGACGGTAACACGGATGTAGACGAGCTGGGTCAAAGAGTTATCCGCGACGAGATAACGGGTGAGATTATCGGCGGCGAAACATACTACGGCTGGTCCCGTGCGTTCTGCCAGCAGATGAAGAAACGGCCAGATGGTTCTCATAGTCGCAGTCGAAGCCGAAGCCGGACGCGACATGATCCCAAGCGACGACGCTACAGCGATAGCTCTATGAGTGATGACAGCCGACGATCTAGGACTCGGAGTCGGAGCCGATCTCGGTCCCGTCCTGGTCGGCGAGAGGCCCATCGTTATGGATCTCGGTCGCGGTCTCCAAGCCGTTCCCGAAGACGGTCACGAAGCCGTGAAAGTTCATATTCCCCGAGAGCCCCATCCCCGCCTCGATTCCCGCCTCCTCATCAACCTTCTCATCCTCCTCCCCATCCACCACATGTTAATCACCCTCCCCACCCGTCACATTCTTCCCCTTACAATTTACAATACGCGCCTCACGGTGCCAACTTTTCCCCCCCACCTCCACCTCCCTACCCCGGCGCCTGGCCCCCCGCCCCACCCCCACACATGCCGGGCATGCCTTTCCCCCCACCGGGACCAGGTATCAATCCTCCAGCATTTCCCCCTTCCTTTTCTGGGTATCATCCTCCTATGCCTGTACCACCTGAACAACCTCTTCCCCCTGGCCAGTACCACTTTCCTCCTCCACATTCCAGTGGTCAACATGGAGGGCCCTGGGGTCCATCTGGAGGTGGACAAAACTGGCGGTAAAAAATCCCATGTACTACTAAATCTGACATATGAAATGCTGGAAACATCCGCAAAGCTTGCAATTCCTTATTGAGTAAAGGCAAACTGTGTAGAATATCTCAAATATGCCAGGCTCCATATTTCTATCACACTAAGGAGCCATTCCATGCATCAATATTCAATCTCGCAGTCCATGATGAAACAACTCTGCGGCGTCGAAAGCACTCCATCTTTGCATAATTTTGTGACTCTGCGCAACATATGTAGTCGATCGCATGAAAAGCAGCCTCATACCCAGCCACTGGGATGTCCCCAAAGAACTTTAGGGAAGTTTTATCATCTGAGTCGTCAATGATTTCTGTAGACGTAGAATCACAGAAGCCTCTGAATTCTCTACCACAGCGCTCGGCGAACATCCCCGGGGTGCTCTTGAGAAAGAGCACAGCTTTTCCTTCAGTCGCATAAACGTTAGATTCCCCACGGATGCTGTCCCATTCAAAATTGATGCAAATTAAGAAATTCGCACGAAATGGGCTTTCTTTCCAGGAGTCGACAAAGTTTATCATCGAAGTCTTTATCAGAGTGCGATAGACCTTTATTCCAGACATACTGGCGGTGATATGCGGAGCGATGACTAGAGGGGCAAATCGATCTCGCTCCAGAAAATCCTCGAATGTCATGTTTACATGAACAGATATGCCCTGCTTGGTCCGTTGCGGACCGACGGTTATCCCAACGACAACAAGGTAGAAAAGCTGATGACCTTTTGTGTTTATGGTGTGGGTGATTGCATCCAGCAGCCCTACTACCTCCAGCAGGTCCATGCCAGGGTAACTTAACAAGTAAACAGGGTAAGGCGGGGCGGCCATGGTGGATTCAATAATGATGACGGTGATATAAGAAGCGGTAAAATGACTGATCTTTATCAATTGCAAAGCTGCTCTGGTTTACTTGGGTTATTCTTATAGTTTATACTGGACTGCTTCGTTAGTCCCGCGACAGAGATACACGCCATAGTGTGAAACTACCTCATCAATATGTGCTCAGGCTCCCTATCAACTTCAAAGAGGTGTCGATTTTTCTTGGATGGGACTTTCTTTGAGCCCATATTTTAGTTGATGTTTCTTTGACCTCATGTGTACAGTGTCTCTGGGTAGAACAGGAAATATGAGACAGATACTCAGTGCCGATGTCTCATCAAGTACAGACTGTAAGTAAATTACTTATATGATGATATTACTACGGCGGTTGATAAATACCAGTTTGACACCAATTGCTGTTCCCAAGCAGCAGCTCATTCCCTTGAAAATTGATAAATCGGATGTAAGGTAGTTTATGAGTTTTCTACTGGATTATTTGGTCGATAAGAATGACTGGAAGTTCTTAAGGTCGCGTTAAACTTGGCATCAGGTGTTTTATGGGATTAAATTACTATATTGCTTTATGAAACCCCGTCTACCCTTCTGTGGTACATATTTACCGGATATGGTAGAATGTTTAGGCATAACCATGTGGTCCAGCAGGGCAGTCGCGACTGTCGGGAAGGCACGACCCAACCATTTTGCTGCCTTCCTCGGCTTCCCCCCAATCCTTTTTCTTTCATAATTATGGCTTCTTCCTTCTGATCAGTTCGTCCTCCATATCTCTCGCCATCCTTTCACTTCTCCTGGATTTGTTGTCCAAGTCCTCCATTTGCTTTTGTATGGCTCCTTTTGGTTGGCATCACCAGCATGGGTATAGTACAGTGGCCACGACCCATTTTCTAAATCAATGCTGACACAAAGTGAGCAGCATCTCAAGATACCGTTCCCGTACCCTCAAAGATGGAACCATCGCCAAACTGTGGCTTGAATCCTGTACAACGAGCTGAGATGAAGACATGCATCCATGAGGCAATTGAAGAGCTGCGAGTGGACATACGAGGATCAAGGAACACATCAAGGAACGCCCAGAAGACAACAACAAAATTGCAGGCCGCACAAAGATCGGATACAGCTTCTACTGCCGCTCATTATGTCACGCCTACCGACTTCTTCGATGTCGAAAAGGGGAACAACTGGGAGGCATCGGAGGTGGGCTACTTTGATCCCGATTCTACTCGGAGTGAACATGTGCGCATAGTGCAGAATTCCCTCTATTTCAGCAACACCCTGGCATTCGCTGTTCATATTCGGGCTTTGACTTCGTTTAAGAATGAAAAAATCATCCGTCTGAATCTCGGGTCCTGTCTACGTGGTGAGGCATTGGAATGGTTCATGTCAGAGCTCTTGGAGGACGAAAGGGAGAAGCTCCGAAGCTTGCCTCTGGAGGAGGGCTGGATTAAGAGTCTAATGAATCGCTTCAAGACTCGCCCATCCAACGCCCTAAAGGTCCTGAAAAAGTCCAAGTACAATTGGGCAGACGTTCGATCTCAGCGGTCTCTTGTCATGTGGGCCCACAGCATGCTGCGCGTCGCCCAGGATTCGAACGAGTACCCAGAAGTATGGCAGCAACTGCACGCAGTGTGGGACCAGATCGAGATACCAATCCGAGGAAATGTTGGGGAACCAACGCCAGAAACGACTGTTGCAGGTTTCATGGAAGAATTGGACAGTTGGTTCAATCTGTGGCGTTAGACAGAAAGCCTACGCTACTCTCATCGCTACTGTTAGCTCACCGTAGCGCTTACGACTAAATCTTACCAAAAAAGAAAGGAAGAAAGGAAAAAGGAAACACACCTGGCTATTCTTGCTACTTTGATTTCTTTTTTTTTATCATCATACTAAAAACTGATGATTTAAATTTGTCAACCTCTATTCATTTTGTGCTCAAAATATTATTCAGAGCGACTATCTGAGCAAGCCTGATCAGAAGCCTCACGTTCCAGAGGTTTCACATGCTTTTCATGTCCATTTTCTGGCGATAGCCAGCAGCAGTGCATGTCGATGTAAGAGATTGATTCGAATACAACTTCATTGAAGTCGATATACCACAGTTCCCAGGGTAGTAAACAGTTGCTTCTGGATCAAGAGTGGTGTGAATGTTATTTTCCAGCCACCGCAGTAAGTGACCAAATTTTATTGTCATGTAATATTAGATACAGTGGCGGACGAGAAGAACATCCCACACGCCAAAGGGCGGAATATTGGGTGCGTCTACTAAATACATTACCATTGAAGGGTGCGTGATAAGAACAAAAAGAAACCAGCAGCCGGGTCTAGAAGCCTGAAGTAATCACTAATGAAAATACGTCGGGTTCTCTATTCATCGACTCGCTAGAAGAAGAAAGGTCTTGTTTGGAATAATTGTGATGCTACCGTCAAAAAATATTAGACAGAAAAAAATACAATGATATCGAAGACAATATATCAATGTTGTGACAAGTGAAGAAAGGAAAGCCAGGATGCAACCGTATTTCCTCGAGGGGATGTGTCTCCAGCGCAAGATCTCAAATTCACCAGGTCCATGGCCGCCAGTGCCAGTATCTTATTCGTTTATGGTACAACATCATTGATCATATCAACCTGGCTCTCCTGGCCGTATCCGAAAGTGCGGTAGTATTCTTCTTTTGCTTCCTCGAATGGTTTGCATGAGTTGACGGCGCCCTTTGAGATAAAAAACACGATGTCAGTTTGAGTTTCCTTTCATACAAGAGAGTTTCTGACATACCGTGTTTTGGGTAGAGCAGCACATAGGTCTGTATTCAGGTTCATTGCACTGATCCGGCGCCTCATTTGGTCGCATGCTCCGGCCTATAAAGATAATTAGCATTCTCCGTAGACCTCCGATGATGCAAACCCGAAATCAAGTCCTGGGATTGGTGACATACATTGAAACGATACTTTGGAGCTTATCTGGATTCCTCCAACAATAGGCACGAGATCGCCCAAAGGCTTGATGATATCGCTCGAAGCCTGCTCCAGTGACTGACAGCACTGCTTGTATTGATTCTGTGGACAGGAATAGGGACCAACAGGGACCATTGGTGCCGATGGCGATGCAGAAGTCGATGCATGCGCAGCAGCCGAAGATGTGATAGCAGGCTTTGTTGGCGTGGGCATTGGGACAGCAGGATATTCCTGCACAACAGGGACAGCTGTGGTGGCAGCTGCGAGGGCTGTCAAGATAGAAAAGAGAACTTCGAGACGCATTTTGAGCTATCCGATTTCCTTTTCTTTGCGTTTTCTTTGTATGCGTGTCTCCCGGCGCGTAAATGTGAAGCGAAGGAGGGTGGTGTGGCAGGTTCTATTCGACTTGTGCTTGTGGCTCTATTCGGAAAAAAGACCGTTTGCTGCTTGGTATCGTGAAAATGAGTGTAAAAGGTAGGTATCTGGGAAAATGAAAGGAACGACAAGAGCTGGGCTAGATTAGACCGTCATTGGCATCGACTGTGTTGCTGGTTGTCGACAAGTTAGAGGCGTGAGGTCGGAAGGAAGAGGGAAAATAGACCCTCTGTTGACACGCTGTGTGAAAGGGAGGTGGCTCGTAGCAAACCTGGAAACACTCTCACATCAGATTTCTGGGCCTCGCGTTACTGCGTTCTTTTCCCTCCCTTGTCTTGCCATTGGCCCTTGTTTACCCCGTTTGGTCAACTTGGGATTCCAGGGGTTTCACTCCAGTAGAGAGGGGCAACGCTGGGTGTATTGACCACTCAGGACACTTCTTGAGTCATTTGGAATGCAATGAATCAAAGGAAGCCTGATTCAATTGGTGCTCATCTGGCTTTTTTGCTCGGAATACCGTCGGGTAGTTTGTCATACTATGAATGTTTACTGAAAACCTGTTGAGCATGAGGCTCTTAGAACCAATATGAATTGTACGTTAATGCTGATAGCATTGTGCTTTGGTAGTGTCGTTTCAAAGTATCCCCAGGGCAGCAAGGTCCATTGAGGTAAAATTTTGAGGCGCGCACGACGAGGCAGCCCACGATCGGACTCGGGTCCCTCCGACAAATGCAAGGGATGGACGAAAAATCCTTTTTGGAATGCGCAATTCTTCCACTTCAATTGGCTTATGAAATGAAGGGATGAATATCTGTGTTTCACTGCGCAGGTAGTACCCATTTTATCTCCCGAGTCGTTCGTTGTAGCCTGAGTAAGGGTACGCAAGATCTATCCATAGATGCATGTAGCGGCTGGGTCAAGGGAAGAGCAACAATTAGAAGGTCAAATAGGCCAAGATGTAGAATTAAATTTCATCAAATTTCCTTGAAAGTTCCAAGGTCAAAAATTCATAAAATATATATACCTTGTGTAAGACTTAAGCCTAACAGTAGTAGTAACTTGAATACTTCGTGTTCGAGTTGAATATATATAATCGTGATTTTTGTAGTAATTTTACTACAAGCCAGTGCATCATCTCGGCCAATCACCTTGGAACTTGAACAATCTTCGATCTATAATTACTAAAACTCAGGACATGTATCGAACCGTGACTTAGGTACGAACTTGAATCTTAATTCCAATTGGACTAGCAAAAGTATACTGAGTTGGATGATAATCAAAAGAATTAAGACCGAAAAATTCAGGACGGAACTAGCTTCATGCTTTGAGGCTAAATTGCTAAGGAGTTTACAATAACTCTACGTGCGAATCCTAACCTGGAAACAAAAAGCATCTGAGAAAAATTGTAGGCTCCTGACCAACTTATCACATTCGTTTTTGTACAGGTCGTTAGCACCAACCAGGGTGCGGGTCGTTGATGACGAGGTGGGTGATATATCATGAAAAGGGTCGCCCGCATGGTCAGGTCGATGCGCAAATTGGCAAGAGTCGTAGTCACACAAGGAGCAAACAATAAAACCAAAGAAATCCGACACGCTCGCTTCGCTGAGTAAAGTGGGAAAAATCGCAAAAAAAAAGGTGGTGTACAATCTGTCATAACTCGCAGAGTGTATGGCAAGGACGTAGTTAATACATGGGGTGGCTAGACCCCGGAAAAAAAGCACGGGTGTGGTGAATGGAACATCGTTTGTAGACTGTATATGTCTCGAGACGAACAACGCCGGACCAGCCATAATAGCAGAAGGCAAATGCCCAGGGTCGACAGCGATTGTCAAGAAGTGAAGGGGGGGATGGGCGTAGATGGGGTAGGGCTCAAGATCCGAATTGGATGTCACCCTTTTTTGTGTGGTTTTTTGTCTTTTTTCAATAGGTGATAATTGGGAAGGTGCATTGAAACGATGGTTCCCTTGCCGCATGTCCGAATACCGTTCAGTTCGACATTGTCGCAATAAAGCGTGCTGACTGACTTGGCACGGCAGTAGGATGGTGGACGACAAAGCTTAGGAAGTACCTATCGGTTTCCTGCAAAATGGATCAAGTATAAGATGTTCACAAACAAGATGGGCAGGTATGGGAATGTGGATATTGAGAAGTTAGTGTGCAAAAAAGGAGCGACCAGTTTCACAGTGACTCGACTCTCGTCAGTAACACAGGAAAACTCATGGCTTGAAAATGCTGCGCACGATGATAAAGCAAAAATGAGCAAGCACTCGCACTAACTCGTTCGAACTCCGTATAAACTCCGCCTCCGGGCGATACCAATGGAGTTGTTTATAGCAACCATCAATGGTGCGCCTTCGAACTCCGATAAAAGAGTATCGAACTGAGGCCAGACGCGGTCAGGAGGAATAGAGGACCGCTAAACGAGGACGGTTAGACTTGGGAGACCAAAGTTGCCCCGAAGAATAAGACATACCGAAAAAACTACTGTATCTTAGTAGCGTGAAGGCTTGGCCTCGTTAGGGCTTCTGCCAGGCAGCTGGCCAGTCCGCTGCATAGCTTGGTGCTGCGCGCTGGCGGAAGTGGGAGGAGGCCCGTTGGCCTGACGCGCGAGCATGCCATTGTTGGAGGTTGCACTAGTACCGCTGTTGCCACTACTTTGGCTACTTCGGCTGCTAGTACCACTGCCATGTTGACCATCATCGAGGTCCACAAAAGATGACATTTGCTTCTGCGTATACTCAAGCATGGTACGATTGTAGTCCTCGAGAGAAGTATGAGGATCGATCGCCCGTTGAGAGTGGACGTGGCTGTCCGCAGGAGGACCAGAGCCGTGATCCGCAGTGAACATGCCCTGAATGTCTGATGCGGGCTGTTGCATGTGCGAGCTTGCAGTCATGGTGGCAGGTGTCTAGGTAGATTGAGGTGAAGGTTAGCCATGCTGGCTGTATCAGTGTGCCTCGATACACATCTGTGAGATCGCCCGAGTGTACATGATGCCACGCAGTGAGTAGTAGATTAAGCACACGCAAGCGCAGGGTTAGGGTGCAGGTGAAACACTTCCAAGAGTCAAACTGACAGGCTAGTGGGGAAGAGAAGCGCGCTTACCTCTGTATTAGGAAACTAGAAATACCAAGGAAGGGATCTGGCGGAGGACAGAACCAGGGAAGGAAGATTAACAAGCGATCTATCCAGGGAGAATGAATTCTTGATTCTTGCTTGTGGGAGTCCCGCACAACGGCTCAGAATGGGATGGGGCGGGCGTCTGGGCTGAAATGAGGACAGGCTATGGGGTGGGGAGACAGGGTTAGGGCAATTACGGGACTAAATAGGAGCAAAGGATCGAACGAGTTCCCGATTTGATTTATATATAACATGGGACATGAGCAATTCTCCACTTCTCAGCGTATGAAATCACCGTGGTCGTTCGAGGATGTCAAAGGTACTCCGGGGCACGGGTCAGGCCTGATAGGCTTATGCACAGAGGCTACAGACTCCTGGGAGGGGCTGATGGATCATCGATGCCATCCATTGACGACAAAGCCTAGGTGAAGTGACATCATTGGCTGAGAGGGGGGCTGGGGTGGTCGCAGCTGGGCGACATCATAAAAACGAGGGGGCCTCCACCCGCAGCTGGAGGTGGGTGAAGTCGCTGCTGTCGCTCTGCGTACGGAGAAGGGGGTGAAAAGGTTCAATCATCATGAAATAACCCATCTCCACATATTGGACGAGACTGGTGCACTGTGGCAGCCGGTAGTAGCAGTCGGTCCAGTCGTGAATGGGCTGGGGTGTCCCTATGAGGTCACTGGGGAATGCGTGAATGGACGACAGTCGCCGGTGCTGTGAGATCGGCAGTGCACCAGACCGGTCCCCTGCAGATCTTCGTCTGACGTCTGGCGAACGAATCACCATGTCTCTGAACAAAGGCCTGCGAACGTCGAGGCCCGTTTCGTCCCTGCACCGTGCCGGGATAGGTCGTCACGAAGACAGCGGAACGCGAAGTGGAGAGCCCCGGTGGAGATTTTTTTGCAGTTTGCGGTGGATCCTCTGCGACTGTACTAGAGCTTTTTGGGGGGGGGAGGAGGTAGACCAATGGAACCGAGATGGTTGAACTAGGTTGGGGACGATCCCCATCCGTCATGATGGTGCCCCATCCCACCCTTCTCTTGGTTGAATTTTGAGTTGTACAAAGTGATACGGGGTTGAAGGTGAAGAGAGAAGAGAGAGAAGAGAGTCAGTCGACGCTGAGGCTCGGGAGTGGAGTCAGCCATGTCGTCATCGCCCTGGAGTCGGGGCGATCCGAGCATCGATTTGGACATCGCTTGTCTTTTTCTCCACTTAATTTTTGGCCTTTTGTTTTATTTTACTGTATATTTTTTTAGACTAGAGCTGCGGTGGGTTCCCCGATGTCCTAGAGCTAGACTCCGCGCTTCTTATTACTCTGTGGCTCTGTGGCTGGGCGTTCCACGTTCAAACATGCATACATATTAGCGTTTCTAAATACTCTGGAAAAGACTGCCAAACATTTAGGCCACTCCCCTTTTCCAAATCTCAATCGTCCCGAGTCCACGGAAACTGACCCAATGGCCGCAGTGGATACGTTCGAGAGAGGACAGCCAGCCAGCGTTGGGCAAAGGAAGAAGACCCAAAAGATAGTTTTATGCCTCAGGCGGCAAGGGCACCTGACGTCAGGGAGCCCTGGTTGGTCAAACTGTTGTAGCCAGTCTTCGGTGAGAGAATACACAAAACTCATCCATTACCACGAACAGATTAACAAGTCAGTCCTCCATTGTAGAATGTTATTATCATTTCCATGTTTAGGATAACATCTGCACCGTGCATATATCATACATACTAAAAATTATATAAAGGGGGGTGAAGGCTAGGCCTTGAAGGACCAAAGGATGTACTCCGTATACAGAGGATGTTGTATACTGTGTGGCAAAGACATACCAGGGACAAAACGGAGGCGAGAAAATAATGTCCCAAGCTTTGCTTGAGAATTCCTATCCCACGGATAGGCATCTGGGGTGGAGATGGGAAATTTGGGGCCAGTGACAAGTGCCTTGACGGGTCTGGCGGAGTACAGCACTAAGGCTTGGAAGACAGTTTATTCGCCATCGCAGCGGGGGAGGCAAAATCAGTCTCGTGCATGCCGCCTCCTTTAGATAGTGTATGTACATCTTCCATACTTTATGGAGTAGGACAAGTTGTGGAGACTCTTGATCAATTTCTCCACCGCGATGCTTCAACGAACAGTAGGATTGCCTTCAAGTGGGCCATAAAAACACCCTCGGGCTTATCTCCGTCGAATATTAACCAGACAGATATCATTATAATCGGAATTGAGCACCTACTTGTACCGGTGTCGTATATTACAGAGATTGATATATTAGAGCGCATCATGAGGAACTCCGACCGAATAGACCAAGGGCAACATTAGCAAATTCTTTT
The DNA here is from genome assembly GCA_023626415.1 of Penicillium sp. S1701. NCBI lineage: Eukaryota > Fungi > Ascomycota > Eurotiomycetes > Eurotiales > Aspergillaceae > Penicillium > Penicillium sp. S1701. The sequence continues at coordinate 605,919 of JAMAGY010000005.1, read as the reverse complement.
AGTCACCAATGATAGAGGCCTACATACTACAGTAGAGATTGAGAAAATATGGATCAAAAAGAAGCAACCATTATCGTTTCGGGTGAGGCAGGAAAAAGAAAAAGAGGGTCGGCCACCTGTCCTCCACGCGATGATAACATATGATATCAATGCCGACACATGCTCGGTGAGATCTCGTGAATCAAAAATAGAAAAGGAGAGAGAAAAAATTCTGATACAGAGAGACCTCCTTGATCGAGCCTAGTCTATTATAGAATCTAGCAGCATGTACATATACTGCAAAGGGTCTGATCGCTGACACAGCGCATGCCCACGAACACTCTTCACCCACACTGCGTCATGCAGGGAGGAAACCGAGCAGTTCTAGAGAATGCTTTTTGAATGATGCTACCGCCACAGATTCTAATGATAGGTTGGAAAAATGATCGTCTAAAAGAGTCTTTGTGAGTGACGATTTCATCACTCTCACACTGAACGGATCAAAATCTCAGGCCCCTTCATTGTGGCCAAAAATTGATGCCAACCATTAAAAGTAGGACAGTCAGCCCAGAGGCGATACTGTCAATCTTGTCACATCTCTGCACGGTAAAAGCACCGCTGGGTACTGTTAGCCGATGATATCACTTTCCCTCCCCCAGCCTCAACGGCATCATTCCGACTGAGTTTGCCCGAAGTACATTGGCCGAGGCAACCGACTAGTGAAAGAAGCTACTGAATTCATTAATCGATTATTGAAGGGCTCTTAGTCCGGAACATGAACGCATACCTTACTCTGGGAATAACCGTTGCCGTCATGGTCCAACGTCATGCGATGAGTCGGGTTGGCCTGGTTGTTCGTTCCGAGTCCCCCTGTTGCATCATAGGTTCTGGTTATATGCGTGCCCGGCTATCTGTTGGAAATGCACCCTGACCTGGAGTCCTGTGGTCTGATCAAATTAACACAACCATATACTGAATGGTTAAGTTTCATGTTGACCGAGCTTTAGTTGATTAACGTTGAGAGCAGATGTTCCAGAACACAAGAGGAACAAGCAAACCTGTTTTTGTCCTCTCGAACCGAATCGAGTTCTGCTCCTCACGAGTTTCGTATCCGAGACCATGTTCAATACGGTATCCTCGTCGTTCAAATCTCTAAAGTACAGCACCTTGAACCACCAAGCCAGTTTCAAGACACCCAGTGGCGAAGAGTGCATCTGTGCTCCGCCTCGAATTCACGATGACGAGGAGCAGAAACAAGGCCGCATAACAGGATGAAAGTGCCAAGGGTGACCTGTTCAAGATGCATCATGCTCACATCACAAAGCCGGTCTGCAAGTCTCTCTGGCCTTGGACTTTTACATTTCTGATCGGTCTAGAATCTGTTCTTACCCTCCTTCCCTCCTTGCCATATGGAGGAATACCAGGAGCCGAGGAAGCAGTGACTCTCGAACGATTTCTACCATGACGGGGCTCCTCAAAGGATGTGCAATGCCCATTCCTACGAGGGAATTAGTGCCATCATCTGGACACCTAGCCACGCTTTCGGGGTGTAAAACCTGCTACAGAACGCACCTTCGTCGCTCACTGCGTCACACGAGGAGCCAATAGAGAGACCTGATTGATGGCAGTGGATTACATATTGCCTGAAGACACCATGGGCCCTAGACTAGGATAGCAGAAGCGAGAATGTCATTGTGGACACGAAACTTGTTTTTTCGATCCAACGTGATAAATTTCGAGCCTATGGCCAAACGTTGATACATTGATACATCGCAATCACACGCCAAAGTTTTTCGGAAATTAAGGAAGAAAAAATCAATATGCATCATATTATAGACTTCATGCTCATCAGACGTAACCTATAGCAAGGAAGATATGTTAGTAAACCTGTCTACTGGAAAGAAAGGGAAGGTGGAGGAAAGAAGGGAAACCGAGTCCAAGGTGACTCCTCGAATACGTCGTGCACCTTGAAGCTCTCTTCTGACAGATACGTACCCTTACGAGCGCCCTGGAAAAAGAAGCGCACCACGAAGACCTGCAGCGCAGCCATCGATACCATCATCAAACCCTCGATCACACTGAAGTTGAAGATCCGGCGTTCGGTACTGCGGACAGTGCTGAAGTTGCGGTTCTCACGAGTGCGGAAGTATTTCTGGTTTCGGGAGATGGTGGACACCTGTGCGGATAGCTTGTAGATCGACTCTTCGAGGTTGGTGGTTTGTTCGGGGGTGGCACCCTGGCGGGAAGGAAGTTGGGCACGAGACTCGTTCTCAACCTAGAAATAGTATGTAAGCTGACTGGAGTACCAAGGGAGGGAGTGTTTATGTGAAAAGGTAAACAATATTGGGGTGCGGTGTTTGTTTAGTTGGGTTGCGAATCGGGACGGACGACATACAGCAATCTCAAAGTCAACCATCTTCTCGGCAAAAGTAGACATTTCGTTATTGAAGCAGAAAGAGTATTCTCCATTGCTCTGTGCAGTGAATACGTGGTCACCCTGTCGCTCCTTTGTTCCATCCAAAACGATCTTGCCGCCCGGCGCAGTCACGGTGTAGTCGACGTCGAAGGAGCCGCCAGATTGAACCTATTTATAGCGAGTATTAGACCATGAAAATCCAGTCCTCAATTGCAAAGCAAGCTGAGGTTTAAAACACATCAGACGGGGACGAACCGCAAAGTAGAATGCCACCTTGGCGTTGGCCTGTTCAACATTGGTATAGAAGCAGGCCTTCTCGTTAGCCTCAAGCCGGTAGGTCAGGGCAGTCGCGGAAACAGAGGAGGCCAGAGAGGCCAAACCGGCGAGTAGTGCGAACCGCATTTTGGCTTGGGTTGATGTTGACAATTGACGACGGTTCTACGGAGAGGTAACCGCGTGTCAGGAGTTCGGGCCAGTTGGAGGTCAACAGTTTACATCGTTTGCACCGTTTGCATCCAAAACAAACTCAACGCTTGCATTTGTATTCCTCTACTCCGACTATGGGAAGAAAGACAGAAAGTAAAAGGGACAAAAAAGGGATGATTTAAGAATTGAAAAAAAAGAGAGGGAGAAAAAGAGAGAAACATAAACATTGCATCGGGCTGTCACTGCTCATGTACCGAATTTGCAGCATCTACCATAGCTCTCCAACAGAAACCCCGCTGCGCCGCGAATCACTTTATCGAATGGAGAAACTCTCGGTCTTTCCCCAGAAACCACGATTTTTGCTAGCGTGGTCAAGTCCAAGATAGTCATCAGAGCCCGCCATGTCAGAAAGAATGTCGTCTGGTACCAAATGTTAGTATAATAGTCCTTGTGACAGCATAAGAGGGGTGGAAATGTTCTTACCATCTTCAAGGTACTTGGGGGTTGAGAAAGAAGCGCGCGGCACAACAGCAAATTTAATTTTCTCGAAAAGTTTGCCTTTGATTCCAGTCCGCTCAGACAGACGCTCCTTGGTCTCCTTGAATATTTCACCCTGCTTGATGTTAGTACAAAAAAAGATCTTCATGGGAGAAAATAGTAGGAAATACGAACCTGCTTGACAACAAATTTGAACGGAACACCATGAGTTCGTGTAGGCTCCCGGTCGAAATTGAAAGCCCCAATGACCCGGTCATCATTCTCTAGATTAAGTTCCTCGGCCGGGATCTTCTCCGCATAAAGCGTGGAGTACTCGTTGATAGCCGCAACATTGGCATCTGCTCGCAGCTCCTTATAGATTTTTCCGCTGTGCACCTCGAGAATCCGTAGATCGCGAGTCGTTTCATCATCGAGGTTGGCCTTTTTCTGTAGTCCCTCAAGCAACTCGGCGACAGTTCCATTGCGAGCTACCAAAACCTCAACCATGTCCTCCTTGGTAATGCCTTCCGGAAGCAAAGTCACTCTGAAGCTCTTCTTACTCTCGTAGTCACTCAGGCTCATGTCCAAAATTTCGTAGTAGAGAGCATCCGGACGATGCATGGAGTAGCCATAGGCTGAGTATTGGCCACTGAGGATTTGACTGAGGGTCGAGGTGTTCGACCGCTTCAAGAACGCTTTGGGCTTGCCAGTGGAAGATAGCACCGGCGCAAATCGCAGGTGAGTCGGCTCTACCTGCAGGTGCTCACCAACCTTCTTTGATACCTGATCGTAGTTCATCTTCCGGCTCAGCGTCAATTTGAACTCACCGCTCTCACCATTCCTAATGGGAGCAAACGAGACGTCCATGCGATTGAGAAGATAATCGTAAAATTGGCGGGCATCGGTGTAAAGCGCCGTGGAGGGGATCTCTGACTCCTTCAATGAACGCTGAAAGGTGATGATGTCGCCGTCTTGGATCTCAGACTGTAGGAAGGTCTGCTTGGGCTTCATAAGTTCAATCATGTTGTGCTTGATCTCCTCATACAGCGTGAATTCTGTACCCGCAGGCCAGTTCATCCTTTCCAGGATCGTGGATGCCAGCTCTGCCACCTTTTGGTTCTTGCGAACATACACAGAACCAACACCAGACAAAGTCTGGGTTGCGACATCGAAGTTCTTCAGGAAAACCAGCACAGTGTCTTCGGGCCAAGACGCCGGCTGGCCATCAGGACCAGGCGCTGCAACCTCCATCCAGAGCCTGAAGAAGTTCCCTTTCGTACCAAATTTATTGTAGGCCTCCTCCACGGTCAGGTCCGAATCCTTTATAACCTGATCAGGACGGGTCGTCTTGTTTTGGCGATTAACCATGACCCAGAACCGGATTGCTTCTTCATTGAGACCACGTTCCTCGGCGATATCCTTTGCAAATTCGCTAATCTTCTTTGTTCGAAGGACGCGATATTGCGCAGGCAGGGCTGGGTCATCTTCTGGCAGCTCCGTATTAAACAAGTCAAACCCATGGTGTGACTGGAAACTCTGTTCTGTGATGACCCCCACATTCATATAGAGATGAGCTTCATCTCTCTCCTTCTTCTTCCGAAGTGCCTCTGCTCTGTCCTCGGATATACGGGTCGCTAGAAGTTAATGAGTTAGCAAGAGAATAGCATGGCATTCATTCCAAAACATACGAATGTGAGCAGGTACATCCTCCTTTTCAATAGGAACAAGCACATCGTCCAATCTCGTCTTTCGAACGTACACCAACATGTAGGCATTCATGGACCGCTTGTTGGAATAAGTCTGGGTATAAGGCTGGCGCACGCCGCCATTCGCATTTTCGTATTCACCGCCATAATTCTCCTCCAGCACTTCTTTCTCCGTAACGCGGTTCACGCGCTCATCATCAAATCGATACCAGTGTCCATCTTTGGTAGGCTTCAAGAATGCATAGTAGTGGCCAGCATCCAAGCCACCACTGTGAACAAGTACACCATGCAACTCATAAATCCAAGGTTCGGACTTATCGGCATTTTCGGACAGGTAAGGGGCAGCATCAAATTCCATTGGGAAAACATGTCGGTCGTTGACTTTCATCATGGTCAGGAGGTTGAGGTCGTATTCGAATCGCTTGAGGTGAAGGTGCAGGACAGGTGGAAAACTTTCAAATATGACGCCCTTCTTGGCATCTTGCAGACCATATGGGGGGCCAGCATCGTACTTGTTCTCACCCTCGAGTGTTTCCACTTGAATATAATCGCGGAAACTGTCGTCCAGAGTCTTGTTTCCCCGAACATTCAGTTGGATATCCCAGAAGTCTTCCACGCGGGAAGACTCGTAGTCAACATTGATACAAGAGATATAGGTCTTTGTTTTTCCAACAAACATCTGAGGTAGGGCCTTTTCAGCGATGGTACCCTTCATCTTTTCCTCCAAACGTTCCATGAGTTTGCGGGACAGCTCCTGGACATCTTGCTGCTCGAAAGCTTGACGCGAGTCCCAGCCGAATGATCTAGTCAATTCGTTCGTGGCAACGGCGGAATCGGTAGTCTGTAGGTTATAAAAAAGTCTCTGCAGCGTCCAGGCGCTGTTCTCGCACGTGGCCTCCTGGTCGGTGGGGATCT